>JAAFCE010004209.1:19561736-19626230 GCA_013389805.1 Trigoniulus corallinus | reverse complement strand
AGAAGAGAAGGGAGAGACAGAGAAGAGAGGGAGAGACAGAGAAGAGAGGGAGAGACAGAGAAGAGAGGGAGAGACAGAGAAGAGAGGGAGAGACAGAGAACAGAGGGAGAGACAGAAGAGAGAAAAGATTTAAAGAGGGAAAAGAGTTAGAGCGGGAGAGACAAGAGAGAGAAGCGTTAGAGAGGGAGAGAGAAGGGCAGGGAAAGTAGTGAGAAAAAGAGAAGTGAAAGGGAGAGAGTGAGAGAGAATGGAATGACAGAAAAGAAAGAGACAGAGAGGGAAATGGAGGAGAGGAGAGAGGTATAGTAACTTTTGGAGTGCAACTTTGGTTAGCATCTTTTCTACAGAAAAAAATTTACCCCTGGAACAAGATGCTCGCAAGTACGAAGATGTCGCATTGTAAGTAAATCGCTTTTGAATTTAAAACAAAAAAAAATTAAATACCATTTTGATTTTTGGTCCTAACGGAGTCTTCTAGGTTCCATATTGAGCTCTTCGGATGTGTAGTTTGGTCCTTAGCACTATCACTTTCTGAGGAATGTTCATGAGGATGATGACTATGAAGGCGTGCATTTTTGCTACCGTCGTGTATTCCAACTGTCCTATTTTCCTGACTTGCACTAGTAGCGTGGTAATTATAATTATTATCGGGATGATTAATAAATATTCGGTTGCTACTATCATTTTTCACATGTCCACTTAGGTCAAGACCTAAACTTATTAATAAAAGTTCAAATCCTTCGTATGTAATCAATCCATCGTGGCCATACTTTTCAAAAATTTGCCTTACGAAATATTTTGAAGTTTTAGGAAATTTATTATTAGAATTCACTGTCCTTTTAGGTGCAGTCATTTGATCCCTGGTACTCTGATTTTCGTCATACGAGAAACTAAATATGCACATTGGAGACAATAAACAGCAGCAGCCAAGTAAAAAGCATATTTTGTGCGTTGTCTTCAACATGGTGTCAACGCGAAAAAAAACTTAGTACAAGCTCGACACTTCAAGAAACTTTCACCAATCTCCACAATTCGGTGAACAGAACCAACCTTTGATCGAAAGCACAATCTGCAATTAAAAAATTAGGAGAAGATTATCTCAGGCAACAACAGACAACTTAAGGAAGCTATGATACAGCAGAGCGGCTGAATTGCGTTGGACACACCAGTTCTCGTCAAATCAGTGAAGTTAAGCAACGCAACCGAGGTTAGTACTGACATGGGAAGTTGGTTGCTGCTAATTCCCCCATCTCCTACATCCCCCACTCCCAACTCCCTCTCACCCGCGAGCAGCCTCTACAGGGTCCGGCCCGTTATGGCTGTTTGGTTGACTCCCCAACCCGTTCGCATAACATACTACTACTAACATGAGGAAATAAACACAAAGAGTAATTAAAAGAAGACCTTTGACCAAATACAGCAACGGAGCTGCAGGTTATTAGACAACACCCGAGGTAGAGAAAGACCAAAGCAGACGTGGGAGCAGGATGCACAAAAGAAATGTGGATGGGGACCTAGTGGGAGATAGGTGAGAGTGGAGTGCCAGAACCTGCAGACCCGACGCTGCCATAAGAGGGATCAGGGAATGATGATGACCAAGTACAGTGCTAATAAATGAATTTGGCTAGCTTCAGATACGAGGCAAGAGTAAAATAAGCGTTTCTCAAAGTGCTGTCCACGGCTCATTTGTGGACAGGAAATTTTACTACTAAATAAATTTCTCATCCGGCCTCTCCTTGCCCTAAGCACCGGTTGTTGTTTGTTGGTGTTTAAGGTCCCGTCAACTACAAGGTCATTAGGGACTCGTCCACTGCATAGTTCTAATGCATAGACTGCACAGACACTACACTAATGCGACGATTATTGGGTATTAGCAGTACCCAGCTTTCCCGAGCGCCCACCCATGTCAGTACTAACTGGGCTTGCGTTGCTTAACTTCAGTGATGAGACGAGAACTGTGGGGTGTCCAACGCAACTCGCCGCTCCCTAAGCACCGGGTTATGTGAGCGGCTAGTGGGGCATTTCAGTTACAGTACTCGCTTGGTCCAACTTAGTCGCAATCAGAAAGTTTGAGAAACACTGTCCTCAGTTAGATCAGGGGTGTCAAACTGGCGTCCCGGGACGTGTATTATTTTGCTGCCTGCAACGACTGCTAAAGAATTTACTTTACGTACACTTCATAAGAGGAGATAGTTAAAAGAAATTCTTGAAAAATTACCTGCAGGCAAACAACTGCAAATTTTTGGCAAGAAGAAGGGTAGTCAGTTTGAAATTTGGCAATAGATATATTCTCTACTATGTATCAATAAATCATAATAGTAATTTCTGCATTAGAATTGATTTGATATTTCTGAAATGCGTTTGACACCTCCACACTAGGAAAATATCGAAACGGTGACCAATCCCACGTGACACACCAACTCTGAATAAAACTGCAAAAACAAAAGCACATCAGGGGTGAGTAAAACTACTTACCAGACTATGAATGGTATTTCGCCGTAGGTATTTGTTGTAACGGGTAACAGACGGAAAAGCTGACCATAAAACCCTGCTGTCGAGCAGTTGGGACAACTCCAAAGTATGGAATCCAGAGACAGGAGGGGATGACGAACTGGATGAGGTGGAGATTGGAAGCCTTGACCAAACCATCTAAAAACACACATACACGACAGATTTTTAAGCAAAAATACACGCCACAATTTGAATCAATGGTCCTATATCTATTTATATAAACACCACGTGCTTAGATGCACACGATCAATTCAAGAAACAAAAAAAAAGGCATGACACTATCATGTCGCAACGTTACTATTTTGTTGTTAAAGTGCCTCACTTGGAGGATGTCCCAAAGCTGTTGTCCAAGAGAGTGTCAAAACCGGACAATGTCGTTAAAGTAATCATTCCGTCACACGTAAATACAAAATTGCTTCGATTATAATATTTTGGATGGCAACAAAAGCCAAAAAGTACCAAACAGATTTTTGAAGATGGCGGTTCAGCACCTCAAGAGTTGACACAACCACTTAAAAAGGTACTTCCAAATATTCTAACCAGTGATGCAAATTACTGCAACAAATATTAAAATGGCATCTAACCAAGGATACAAATAAAGAAAACACATTGTCAATTAGTAACCAACATTGCCGCCTGATATAATTAATAAAATGATCGTCAACGTAATTAGCCGAGTTAATATTGAAAAATAAACCACATGACACATCAAATAACATCCTCATTATTACGAATTTGGGGAATGCCCCAACTGAATTTCAGCGCTAATTTATTGTTTATCTAATTTCCCACCATAAATTATTGTGTGAAGGGGTTAAATACTACATATCACCCTAAAACATCAAGATGATGAAGGCTCAAAACAGGAAATTCTACCTGACCAGGAAGAGTGGACAAGGCAGTGGAGTGACTGAGGACGGATGAGAGAGGAACGTAGGGGAGCGGCTTATTGCGTTGGACACACCAGGATGGCCGCTTGGGAACACTGGGTACTGCTAACACCCAATAAGCAGTCTCTGCACTAGAACTGTGCAGTGGACGGGGCTCTAATGACCTTGTAGTTGAAGGGCCCATGCTAATAATAGCTGGGATGGCGCTGCTTAACTTCAGTGATCAGACGAGAATCAGTAATACCCAAAATTCGTCGCATTGGTGTAGTGTGTGCGCAGTCTCTGCGTCAAAACTACGCAGTGGACGGGACTGTAATGACCTTGTAATTGAAGGGCCCTAAAACACCAACGAAATAAAAAGACGGATGACAACGCACATTCTTTTGCCTGTGACTGGTGGGTCACTCCGACGAGGAGCCTTGAAAGTGAGGGTCGGTCGCCTGGAACCCGAAACCATCTTCGACACCATGCTGAGGAGTGATGACTCCTGGAATGCGGTGATAAGAGTTCGAGGAGCGATCCCGGCTCAACCTAATCACAGGTGACGCCCTCAGTGCCCAAGAAAGGATGCAGCCTGAAGTAAAGTGTTAAACAGTTCTGGGCTAATGATCAGGGGATGATGGTAAGTGTTTTAGGCATTAGTTCAGTACAGTGTGACTAAACGCATTTCACGCACCTATGAGCTTTGGGACCGACAGCCTACAGAACCCTTACTTAACCCTGTGGTATAGTCCTTTGGTCCGTGATAACTGCTGCTTGGCATGCCCTGTGACACTAAGAATACAAGTGACACTTCTTGGATTAAAGGTCAAATTCACGACTGTATTAATTCTGCTCCAAAAATCAATATGATTAAACAAAATTTCAAATTTGTTTCGTTGGTGTTTTAGGACCCTCAACTACAAGGTCATTAGAGCCCCGTCCTTGCGCAGTTCTAATGAAGAAACTGCGCTAATACGACGACTTTTGGGTATTAGCAGTAACCAGCTTTCCCAAGCAGCCACCCATATTAATACTTGTTGGGGTTGCGTTGCTTAATTTCGGTGATGAGACGAGAACTGGAGTATTCAACGCAATACAGCCGCTCCTCGAAAAAATTTCAAAAATATGCAACAACTGGCAGCCCTCAGGACTTTAATTTCCATGTGAAAAGTATTAAATCCAATAATTTCGGCAATACGAAAACGTATTTTAAAAGGAACCCTTTGGATAAGGTTAATATATTTCTTGATACTTTTCCAATTGACAAGACTAAGAATTTCTTTTGTGTCAAAAGCTTTTATTTTGTCCCCTTCCAACCTCTCATCCAGCGACTCTAATACAGTGACATAACAAAAGCTTAACAAAAGGACTAAAAATTCATCTTGAAAGTCACTGCTAGGTCCTCAAGCAAATTAAACTTCGAATTTTGTCCCATCCCTTGTTTTCACCATAAATTTTTTCTAACAAACACGCCCAATTGTCTAACTTTAGGTCCTATTCCAATGTGGATAGCGATACACTCCCTATCCCTGGAATTGTTCTTATGAAAAGACAAAAAGATTCACACTTTAATGGGGCTGATCGTGGTTCAACTGCCAAGAGGAAGACGATTCCGCGATCAAAACCTCAGCCTTGGGTGGTTCCACTCTGGAGCACTTAAATTATAAAAATTATGGCGGCAGTTGTCTCTCCTTACGGCTCTCCGTCTCGGTGGTGCAGAGGCGTTAAGTCCAGCGCAAAATGAGACGCAGTCTCCGCAGGTGACGCAGGGTGACTCACATGATAGTATGCAGTTACGCATGTTAAGTCGCAGGGTGACGTGACTCAGTGTCTACGACACGTGACCCTGCGGAGCGCAGTGCCAATGCCGCAGATTCCTGTGTGAAGTTGACGTTCCCTTGTTATTTGATGCAAGTATGGTGAAAAACTGCGATTCAATGTGCGGTGATCGCCTACTAGCAGAATTTCGCAGGGCTGCTACACCCTGCGTCACCTTCGCCACCTGGGTCACCCTGCGTCTCATTTTGCGCCTTGCCTTAGTGTGAATGACTAGTGTGCCACTGATTGCAGGTTCGATCTCGTCATGCTCGGCGGCCTTTTCTAGACAACAGAGAGTTCCCCAATTCTCCTCTAGGCCGAATGGGACCTAAAGCCTACGTCACCACTGCACGGCATCATCATCATCATACCCTTATCCCGCCTGTGGCAGGGTCGGGTCTGCGGGTTCACTGAACATGCTCTGACTGGGGTCACCCCAGCACGTTAAACCAGCGCGTCACCACTGCACGTAAAAGGCCAATTTTTTCTAAGGAGTAAGCATACAGTACATGTAATCATCACAACCACCATACCTTTAGCCCGCCTGTAGCAGTCGGGTCTATAGGCACGGTTCTCCACTCCAGCCTATCTTCCACAAAATCCCAAGCCACCACACATACCATCATAGCCCTTCGTACAACCTGCTCCCACGTCTGCTTTGGAGTAAACAAACATGTAGATCGGCAACTTTCCAACGTGTCCTGTAGGAGGTAACCCTCTGGCGTCGGTGAACGAAGTTACCACCACGAAGAAAACAGGCTGACATTCAAATAAATAAGGGGTTACAGTCATGAAGCCAGCAACCAGTTGCGTAAAAAATACGCTTTAATAAAGGGCACCTAAAGTAAGATCCGTGAGCTTCAACCAGCCCTCGACGATGTTCTATCGGGCCATAGTTAAACATAGATGCAGGTAATTGGAAGCACCCAGGACAGAGAAAGCCCAAAGCAGACATGGCAGCAGATTGTAAGTAGGGGGTATGCGAGCGTGTGGGATGGATGAGGACCTAGTGGGAGATAGGCGGGAGTGGATTGTTTTTCGTTTCTGGATTAGTTTGTGGGTTGGGGAGTAAGCGAGGCAGCCATAACAGGATGAACCCTTAGGAGGCTGCCCGCAGGAGATGAGGAGGTAGGTGAAAGGACGAAGGAGAGGGTTATTTTGCTGCACCCATCATTCTTTACCAACCACCCAAGTTGGTATTGACGTGGGCTTGTGATGCTTAACTTCAGTGATCTCACGGGAACTGGTGTGTCCAACGCAACTTGACTGCTGTCCAACGCAACTTGACTGCTCTCCAACACAACTTGACTGCTCTCCAACACAACTTGGCTGCACTAATTCTGCATTCATTGGTGTTTTAGGGCCCTTCAACAACAATAGTCATTAGAACCCCGCCCACTACGTAGTTCTAATACAGAGTCTGCACAGACACTACGCTATTACGACGATTATGGGTGCATTAGCGGTACCCAGTGTTCCCAAGCGGTCACCCATCCTAGTACTACCTGGACTTGTATGACTTAACTGTAGTGATGGGACGACAACTGGGAGCAGCTTATTGCGTTGGACACACCAGTTCTCGTCTGATCACTGAAGTTAAGCAATGTAACCCCAGCTAGTACTGACATGGGTGGCCGCTTGAGAAAACTGGGTACTGCTAATACCCTAAAATCGTCGCATTAGTGTAGTGTCTGTGCAGTCTCTGCATAAGAACTATGCTGTGGATGGGGCTCTAATGACCTTGTAGTTGAAGGGCCCTAAAAAACCAACAAACAAACAAAGGGACGACAACTGGTGGGTCCAACGCAATACAGCCGCTCACGGGAGAGAAAGGTCAGACCTTACTAAGGGCACAATGATGATATAATGAATCGTCCGTTTGTTACCAGTATCAATGAGATAAATGGGGTACCCGACCTTTCCTTTTGTTTGTTGGGGTTTAAGGTCCCGTCAACTACGAGGTCATTAGAGACCCGTCCACTGCATAGTTCTAGTGCATAGACTGCACAGACACTACACCAATGCGACGATTATTGGGTATTAGCAGTACCCAGCTTTCCCGAGCGACCACCCATGTCAGTACTAACTGGGCTTGCGTTGCTTAACTTCAGTGATCAGACGAGAACTGGTGTGTCCAACGCAACTCGCCGCCCCCCCGACCTTTCCTCAAGCGGAGAAAAACGGGGTAGAAATGATAATTCTCAGAGGTTCCTAACCTACCACTAAATTCGGCAATCTACGCCTTAAAGAAATGGATAAAAGCCTGTCGTAATTCCCTTCAGTTTGTAAACTATTTGTCGTCAATAGATTTCATCCATTCGTAAACAACTAATTAGAATATTCACGCAGTAATCAAATTCAATAAACAGGAAATCGGCAATTGACACCCAGCAAGAATCAGATCTTAAAAGATGGTCCATATCAACAAAAGATTTTCGGAAAAGGGGGGGAGAGAAAAGGCAGTAAAATGATGAAGAACCACAACTAAAATAAGTGTTGCCCAACATAATATCACAGTTAAGTAAATCTTCGTACAATTATTGCGGTTTGTAAGATCCCTGTTGTTTACTAATCCAGAATAAAAAACACACCCCTCATCTTTTGATGCCAAACTTACTCTATGTTATGCTTGTATTGGGTATCACATGGTCAGGTAAGACATCCAAACCGGATTAACACAGCACTTTCTTGGCAGGTGATGTAATCGGGCAACATTCCTAATCTGCTGTACTAAGGAACTATTACAACTGATGGGTTGAAATAGGTAACAATGACAAATAACACGTTTATCACAATTTAACAATCAATCGCTAGTTACAAAACTGCTTTACAAAGTGGTAAGTACTGAGAAACAGCTATTAATCTTTCAACTAAGTTTCCAGTCATCATTTTATGAACGTCCATGAATATTACCACCCTAATTAAATGGAGCACGGTCGGTAACTGCGTCAGTAGTTCTAGGTTCGTATGGATCGAGGCAGGGCCGTAACTAGGGCGGGGCGAAGAAGGCAGCCGCCAAGGGCGCAACTCGGTTTGGGGCGCAAACTGTATAGGTTTTTTGGCATTATTGGGTTACGGACAAGCAAAAGTTAGACACTTGCCACAGGCGCTTCATATCCCCGTTACGCAGAGGCGTAACTAGAAGGGGAGGGGGCGAGGGGGGGACAGATGTCCCCGGGCGCAAAAGGCAGGGGCGCAAAAATGTACAGCAAAAATGCGCTTAGCGGGTGCCAGAGGGCGCAGATTTCGGTCTTTGTCCCCGGGCGCAGAATACCCTCGGTACGCCCCTGCCGTTACGGCTCTGGATCGAACTGGGTTAGCTGCTTTCGGAAGAGAGACAAGCCCCGAGTGCGCCTTCTTTCGGATGAGAAGTAAAACCGAGGTTCCGTATGGTGTACGATGGCATTTGCACGAGGCAACATTTCCAGGCAGACGAGGCAACATTTCCAGGCAGACGAGGCAACATTTCCAGGTGTAGGAGCTCGCCCCTGGCATCGGTGGAGTACCCCGACGAACGGTAAACCGACGATAAATAAGCATTTGGGTTGCAGTTTTGGTCGGCAAGCGGCTGTGGAAAAACACTCTCAAATACATCACCCTTGTGTCCATTCAGAGGGACAGGATGGGTACCCTACCCTACCATGGGCGGGAAAAAGATTAGGAGTTGCTTACTTCTGTAGGGTCGAGCACCCACATCTTTGTCTCTCTGAATGGACACATGGGCGACCTATTGGATAATATTTTGGACGCAGCAGGCTGCCGACACAAACTGACCCTTTGCTTATTTATCCTCGGCCTACTGTTCGTTGGGGGCACTCCCCGAGCCCCTATACTTGGATATTTCGCCTAGTCTACCCGTTGCTTAGTAGTGTTCTTTTAAATGCAAATGACATCATACACCAGTGGTCGTTAACCTGTGGGTCGCGAAATGCTTTCACCCGACTATACTGTCAAACCACACATGGGCAACCCCTGACCAACTAGCTTAGATCCGCGTCCCTGATCTGCTATAGTCAGTGATTGGAGCGAAGCCACTAACCAACTATAAGTCACTATTGCGATAAACAAGGGGTGTCACACTGGTAGCCCGTGGACTGCATGAGGCCCTTGAAGTCTGCAGTGGCGGCCCTGACAGTCGATACCATGTACTATACAAACTGTATGCAGTCTGCGACAGGGGGCAGTAATGTCAAATAAACTCCACACCGTCAAGTCGATCCTCTTGGATAAAAAAGCTAACACTGCATGGCCCTCATGACAACGCCCATGCTACCAATGTGGCCCTCCGTGTACCCCCAGTTTGACATGCTTGCGATAAACCATTCCCTAGGTGGTCCTTCACCCACAATGTCTCCCGAACCAGGAAATGTTGCAAGAGCAGCTTACTGCGTCGGACACGCAGTTCTCGTCTGATCACTGAAGCTAAGCAATGTAACCCCAGCTAGTACCAAAATGGGTGGTCGCTTGGGAAAACTGGGCACTGCTAATACCCTATAACTATGCAGTGGACGGAACTCTAATGACCTTGTAGTTGAAGGGCCCTAAAATACGAACGCTGGTGTTTCTCTGCGCCTGCTGTCGACCAAAGTTGCAACCCCTATACTTATTTATCGTAACTCTATTGCTCTTCGGCACACTCCACCGACGCCAGGGGGGGGTGAGCTCCTACACCTGGGAATATTGCCTCATCCGGCCGTTCCACAATAGCCACTGCTTCAGTGGTGCGGTGGGTAGCACGCTCGGTAACTGCGTCAGTAGTTCTAGGTCCGATATTGGATAGAGGTGGGTTGCCTTCTTTCGGGCGAGAGGCCCGAGTGTACTTTCTTTCGGATGAGAAGTAAAACCGAGGTCCCGTGTGATGTACGATGGCATTTGCACGTCAAAGAACCCTCTGTACTATGCAACGAGTAGATGAGGCAAAAGTTCCAGGTGTAAGAGCTCGCCTCCTGGCGTCGCGTCAGTGGAATTCTCCAAAGAACAGTAGACCGACGACGATAAATAAGCATAGGGGTTGGAGCTTTGCCCGGCAACCAGTTGTAGAAAAACACTGTACAATCTATCGCCCTTGTGTCAATTCAGAGTGACAAGAGAGGTACCCGACCCTGCCATAGACGGGAAAAGGGTTAGGAATGGCTTTTGCTACTCGTTCCATAGTACAGAGGGTTCTTTTATACGCAAATGCCATCGTACACCACAAGGAGAGCGGCGAATTGCGTTGGACACACCAGTTCTCGTCTGATCACTGAAGTTAAGCAGCGCAACCCCAGCTAGTACTGACATGGGTGGCCGCTTGGGAAAACTGGGTACCGCTAGTATCCAAAAATCGTCGCATTAGTGTAGTGTCTGTGAAGTCTCTGTATCAGAACTACACAGTGGACGGGGCTCTAATGACCTCGTAGTTGAAGGGCCCTAAAACACCAACAAACAACAAAAAAAATACACCACAAGGGACTTCGGTTGTTGTTGTTGTTTTAGGGCCCTTCAACAACAATGTCATTAGATCCCCGTCCACAGCATAGTTCTTATGCAGAGACTGCAAAGACACTACACTAATGCGACGATTTTTTGGGCATTAGCAGTACCCAGTTTTCCCAAACGGCCACCCATGTCAGTACTAGCTGGGGTTGCGCTGCTTAACTTCAGTGATCAGACGAGAACTGGTGTGTCCAACGCAATTCGCCGCTCAGGGACTTCGGTATTTCTTTTCATCCGAAGGAAGGTGCACTCGGGGCCTCTCTCTCGCCCGACAGAAGCCAACCCTCCTCCATCCATTATCGAACCTGGAATCACTGACACAGCAAACCGAGCACGCTCCTGAGCCACCGAGGCGGGTCTTTTTGAAACTGTAAATAGTTACGATAATAATCGCGTGCTGTCTTACTTTTGTAGTCCAAGTTTAAATTTTTCTAATTAGAAGTAACAGGTATGGGACAGCAGGGATGTTTTTGGCGTGTTTGTTGGTGTTTAAGGTCCCGTCAACTACAAGGTCATTAGAGACCCGTCCACTGCATAGTTCTAATGCATAGACTGCACAGACACTACACTAATGCGACGATTATTGGGTATTAGCAGTACCCAGCTTTCCCGAGCGACCACCCATGTCAGTACTAACTGGGCTTGCGTTGCTTAACTTCAGTGATCAGACGAGAACTGGTGTGTCCAACGCAACTTGCCGCTCCCGACAGCAGGGATGAAGACTTCATCAAGCGCAATAATCCGCCGTGATAAGGGGTGACAGGCGCCTTCTTTGGGCACACAGACGACGGCATCCTGAAAGGCAGTCGTTATTTGAGGCCCGCCTGCACGAAAATGGCAGGCGTCCAATCTCATTTTTAGAGATAACGTCCTATTTCTCCAAAAATAGTCAACTTCAAAAATTCACGGACGGTTATTATAACTTAAGAGATTCTAGATTTAGTAGTAAGCTTAAAACCGTCAAACGTAGATTCGTAAATCTGAACTGCGTCAGTGACTACTGCTTTTCAAGTTCCAGGTTCGATACTGGATCGAGGTGATTTCATTTCTTTCAGACGAAAGGCCCCTCCCTCCAGCTGCTTTCAATCGGAAGGCAAGTGTGGTGTGTGGGTTGTCACTTGCAACTAAAAACACTTTCTACGTGGTAAATGTAGATCGGCATAATTCCTAGGTGTAGGAGCTCGTCCCTCTTCGCGTCGGTACAGAATAAGTGCCCTAACGAATCAAAAAAGGTCGTCCATGCGTCCAAATGGGACAAACCTGGATGCCCGAGCTTGCCATGGGTTAGAACTTAGTAAGAGAGATGTGCTTTTGCTTAACTGATTTAACGCCCGTCAAACTACTTATGAAAGTAGCTTTTCAAACTTTTGACCTCCTGGACCACGAAATGTTGGGAGCGGCAAATTGCGTTGGACACACCAGTTCACGTCTGATCACTGAAGTAAAGCAACGCAACCCCAGCTAGTAATGACATGGGTGGTCGCTCGGGAAAACTGGTTACTGCTATTACCCAAAAATCGTCGCATTAGTGTAGTGTCTGTGCAGCCTATGCATTAGAACTATGCAGTGGACGGGTCACTAATGACCTTGTAGTTGACGGAACCTATGACCACAACAAACAACAAACGGTAAATGATCAAAGGATGGCGTTGGTCAGCGGGAAATTTTACATCTTATCAACCTGGCCCGCAGTCGAACTGAGTTTGACCCTACAGAGCAGTGTTTTTCAACTTTTTTAGTGAAACGGAACCCTTTGGAGCATTTAGACTTCTCGCGGAACCATTTGGAACATTTCGACCTTTCACGGAACCCCATACAGTGACAGAAAAAAAACATTAATTGATACAGGTGTGTGTGTGTTAGCATAAGCAGTTGAATTCGTGGCCTAATGTTTGAGAGAGACACCCGAAGTTCATCTTCAACAGACAAAAGCCATTCTCGTTTCTTGTGTTTTCATTGTTACTTTCATATTTTACCTTGCCGTTGACAGAACCCTTGGGCGGACCTCACGGAACCCTGGTTGAAAAACACTGCTACAGAGCGTTGTACATGCCTCTTTCACAAAATTTGATTTATTCGCTTTATTCTTGTATCGTTATGGCTTTTGCCTTTTTATCGCTGAGTCGGTTTTGGCTTTTGCCTTTTTATCGCTGAGTCGGTTTTGGCTTTTGCCGCTTGTATTGTTATGTCTGTTTTGGCTTTTGCTGCTTTTATTTCTATGTCTGTTTTGGCTTTTGCATTTATTTATTTTTTCAATATTTATTAGGCTATTGCCTTTTTATTCTTATTATTTTTAGGGGGTTTTTGCCCTTATTTATTATCATCATGGTGGGATTGCCATTTACACCCACACCATGATGACTGTCTTTCTGGGCCCTAATGATCTTTGTAGTCGATGGGCCCTAAAACCGAAACAAGCAAACAAACGTTGTACAACATGGAACCCAAAAGACATAAATAAACAAGAGGCAATTCTTGGCCAACTATAAACTGCATCTCAAGACCCTTCTCTTTAAACAATCGACAACAAACCTTAGAAATGAACCTGCAATGTTGCATTGGCCATGCGTCAAAAAAATCAAAAACAACATTCTTTTATTTTTATAGTATTCCAACGCGTCTGTCTAATTTTATATTTAAAGACAGACAACGGGAGGTGTAATAGTCTGTTGCCAAGTCAATAATAAATAGTTCAAGTAGATGTATGTCATAACAAACTAAATAATAGAAATCAAACACAAGGTTAACAGAAGATATCACGATATTGAGAGGTCGTCACACATCCCAACTAAACCACCCTCTTGTCTAATCAATCCCTCCCTGTGAAAGAGCTATTATTATAAAGGGCATTAAACATGGAATAAACGGATATAGAATAATTCATGCGTGACAAATTCGTAAACAGTTATTGGACGACACCTACAAGTACATGAAAGCACTGCGCTAATTAAGAGCTAAACAATGTAAGGTACCCTCTTATGTTTTACAGTCTGATAATCAGGCCTGTATCACACTGAAGCGAACCACCAATCCATGAATAGACCCTTCTGCGTGTGAATAGCCATAGAACCTCTGACTGTCACTTACTATTGTAGTGCAGTGCTTCAAGAGAAGAAACTACCATTTGCTGAGAGACTAGAACTCGGGTTGGAACCCGGGGACGGATCCGGGAGAGGGAGAGCAATGCAACAATTGCTCTCCCCTCAGTGCCTCAATGGGGCACATATTTCAACTGATGCCCGATTCAAATTTGAAAACCGCCGAGGTGGCGTAGTGGTTAGCATGCTCGGCAACTGCGTCAGTAGTTCTAGGTTCGATACTGAACCGAGGTGGGTTGGCTTCTTTCGGGTGAGAGAGACAGAGAGAGAGAGGCCACGAGTGCACCTTCTTTCGGAAGAGAGGTAAACCAGAGGTCCCGTGGTGGTGTACGATGTCACTTGCACATGAAAGAACCCTCTCTACTGCGCAACGGGTAGATGAGGCAAACATTTCCAGGTGTAGGGGTTGCAGCTTTGGCCGGCAACCGGCTGCAGAAAAACTATGACCAATATATCGCCCTTGTGTCAATTCAGAGGGACAAGATGGGGACTCGACACCGCCATAGGCGGGAAAAGGGTTAGGAGTTGCTTTGCTTTTGCATGTTCAACTTTGCAACTAATGAGGCATTTTTGCATTGTTATCCCCATTTCTATACTGCCACTGCAACAGTTGTAGTCCGAGGGGGGGGGGGGAGAGAACCTATTGCTAGCTATTATCGAAAAATATTTGGGGCGCACGGCTACGCTTTCCCTTTTACCCGGTTGTTCTACTTTGCACTTTCCATTGGGTTCGTTAATGTTTTAGGGCAAAATTATTGACTAAACATTATTTTCCCGCGCAAAAAGAAAGAGGAATTGAGATTTTTCCTAGGAAAGCAAGATTCGTACAAACAGGATATTCCTAGCCACACAAGATCATTCACAGAATCGATAGGGAGCGGCGAACTGTGTTGGACACACCAGTTCTCGTCTGATCACTGAAGTTAGCAACACAACCCCAGCTAGTACTGACATGGGTGGCCGCTTGGGAAAACTGGGTACTGCTAATACCCAAAAATCGTCGCATTTGTGTAGTGTCTGTGCAGTCTCTGCATAAGAACTATGCTGTGGACGGGGCTCTAATGACCTTGTAGTTGAAGGGCCCTAAAACACCAACGAACAAACAACAACAGAATCGATATGTATCTTGTAGAGGGGAGGAGGCCTTCGAGCCAAAGGCGAGAAGGCCGGAGGACCGAAAGACCGAAAGTAGAGATTATTGCAAAGGTACTTTACCAAAGATAATTCATTGCATGCATCTTTCACCTCAATCGCTAGGTAAAATTAGTAACCGGGTAAAATGAAAAGGGTAAAATAGAACGTGTAAAATAGAACAACCGGGTAAAAGGGAAAGTTTATCCGGGCACACATTTTTTGAAGTGCTCCACTCTGTTTTAACCTAAACTTTCACACTCAGGCTAGTAAGTTAACATCCATTTGACGTCATAAAGTGCACTACATACAACTGCACAGTGGCAAATTACAATATCTAACGCTAAATTCAAAACTCTTTAAAATGAAAGAAATTGTGTGTCGACTGATGTTTCTCTAAGAATATCAGACTGCAATCATATTATCACTATTCCACTGCTTAAATATTAATCGAAACTGTGATGAATTAAAGTAAAATGCATGTGAATACAACCTTTAGTGTCCCATCCGTAATCAAAATGGATACCAAGTTTAGAATAGTTCTATTTTGTCACGGGATTCCATTCTTCTTTTCTTCAAGCATTCTAAAACGGCGCCATTATGCATCAGTGTTGCCCAGTACAAACGACACTGCGAAATTCACAGCACATCTCTAAGATATAATTTATATTTCAAGATCGTATTAATCATGATAAGAACGCAATGTCAAAAAAGATATCTAATAATCTAACATTAAAACAATTTTGTATACTCAATGGGAAGATGTGGATACTCAACCAGTAGAAACCAAGGTGAGCAGGCCTACAGATAACACCAGTAGTGTAACTTCAGTTGTCGCGACCGGGGCAAGAGGAATTCAAAACGCCCCCGCCCCTGTTGCTTGTCCTGAGCAGGCAGGGTATCGTAAAGGCATCGTATAGAACAGTGTTTTTCAACCTTTTTATTGGAACGGAACCCTTTGGAGCATTTAAACTTCCTGTGGAACCCTTTGGAGCATTTAAACTTCCTGCGGAACCCTTTGGAGCATTTAAACTTCCTGCGGAACCCTTTGGAACATTTAAACCTTTTGCGTAACCCCATACAGTGACAGAAAAAAACATTAATTGATACAGGTGTGTGTATTAGGATAAGCAGTTGAATTCGTGGCCTAATGTTTGAGAGAGACACCCGAAGTTCATCTTCGACAGACAAAATTCGTTCTCGTTTCTTGTGTTTTCATTAGTGATTTTGCAATTTCTTGTAACGTGGGCGTTTCGGGACGAAAGATGGAAATAAAAAGCCTTCTCGTCCTTCCCAGTCGTCTTCAATACAATAAGGACGCGAAAATCATAAATAAACGTGAGAAAGGAGGGCGATTATTTGTGATTTTCTCGTCCTTATTTTGTTGAAGACGACTGGGAAGGACGAGAAGGCTTTTTACTTCTCGTCTGTCGTCCCGAGATGCCCACGTTACGAGAAATAGCAAAATCCCTATTGTTGTTTTTATATTTTACTTTGCCATTGGCGGAACCCTTGGGCAGACCTCACGGAACCTTTATGTTCCGTAGAAGCGTGGTTTAAAAACACTGGTATAGACATTAGGGAGTTTTATTGCAACGCGTTTTGTAAGCATACGCTACACAATGCAGACGACTCAGCAACTGCTCAAATGCGAACACAGCATGTGTCAAGATGAGTGTACGTTTTGGCATACGCTTTCCAGGCGTATGCTCTGGTGTACGTTTGACGCAGCTGACAAAACAAAAATCGCTGACAATGGAGATCTTTCGTTAGGTGACGATCATATATTGGCCGTTGCAGAAACGCTGCAATAAAACTTCGCTTTTATTTAAATTCGTACGCTAGTCACATGGTTTGTGCACGCTATTGCGTGGGTGTGTCAACGTTGTAATAAATTTCCCTATTGAGACACAGTGGCTGATTTTCAGCAAGGCGGACAAGGTGCATTTACCGTTTATTTTAAGCAAAACAACCATCATCCTCATCATACCCTTATCCCACCTATGGCAGGGTCGGGTCTATGGGTTCTAATCCTCCGCTCCCGCCTATCTCCCACCAGGTTCCCATCCACCTCACACACTACCACATTCTTATGGACAACTTGCTTCGACGTCTACTTTGGTCGCCCCCTGCCTCAGGTGCTTCCAAACTCTTGCATTCCGGAAATGGACCTAACAAGCTCCTCCTCCCCTCTTCTCGTTACATGTCTATACCAACTCTACCTACTCTCCCTCATTTGCTACTTGCATTCTACTTAAGTGGCTCTGCCTCAGTGCCCAACACTGATTCATATAGCATAGCTGGTATAACCACTGCCCTGTATAACTTCCCTTTTGCTGTCTCCACTTCAACCATCCTCCATTGGTTCGCTGGGCTACACACTAAGTTCAGCACTAAGTCCACACCTTTTCAATGGGTCTACGTCAATTTGGCGCATGATAATTTGGCGTATGGCAATTTGGCGTACGACAATTTGGCGTACATACAAATTTGGCGTACGTCAATTTGGCGTACATACCGATCTCTTGGGTGCCCAAATTTGTTCAAAATTGCAACGGTCATAACAACCTATTTCAACAGTCATTGCAAGGTAATAGAACAATGAATGCCTACCATAACTGTGTTATAGGGCCCTAATGACCTTTGAAGTCGATGGGCCCTAAAACACAAATCCAACCATCAAAGATGGAGTTTTTGGGGTTGCAACCCCCCCATTCACATATAAACTTATATGCGCATAATATGTGAGGTTTAGCTCAATCCCCCCTGTATTATCTCAACCGCCCCGTATTACCTCAACTCCCCCGACGAAAATCCTGGATCCGCCACTGGTTATGACAGTTGCAATTTTGAACAAATGTGTGCACCCAAGAGATCGGTATGTACGCCAAATTGTCATACGCCAAATTGCCATACGCCAAATTGTCATCCGCCAAATTGACGTGATCCCCTTTTCAGTACGGGTATGTACAAGCTTCAGACTGGAGTTGGAGCTGGTGGTAAAGGTGCAAGAGGGAAAGTACTTAGGATCAATGTTGCAGATCAATTGGGAGATACTCAGATGTGACTCATCAAATCAATGGAGGGTGGTTGAAGTTTTACAGGGCAGTGGTTAGGCCAGCTATGCAATAAGGATCAGAGTGCTGCGAATGCTGCGGTATATGAATGGGGTGTCGAGAGGTGACAGAAAATTAGGAACGATCATATTGAGGGTAGCATGAGGGTGGGGAACATCGGGAGCGGCGAGTTGCGTTGGACACACCAGTTCTTGTCTGATCACTGAAGTTAAGCAACGCAAGCCCAGTTAGTACTGACATGGGTGGTCGCTCGGGAAAGCTGGGTACTGCTAATACCCAATAATCGTCGCATTGGTGTAGTGTCGGTGCAGTCTATGCATTAGAACTGCGCAGTGGACGGGTCTCTAATGACCTCGTAGTTGAAGGGACCTTAAACACCAACAAACAACAACAAAAAGAAGTGGGGAGCATCACGGAAAATATGAGGGAGAGCAGAGTGATGTGGAATGGACATGTAATGAGAAGAGATGAGGGGTTCCTTAGGACCATTACAGGAATGCATGTGGTGCAGACGTGGAACAGGTTGTTCATAAGGATATGGGAGTGTATGGGGTGGGCGGGGACCCCCCACCCTGCCACAGGCGGGATAAGGGTATTATAAAGATGATCTTAATATTATGCGGTTTTCTAAACCATTTCACAGCTGAACTTGAAGCTGCAGCTGCAAATCTGTAGTGAAACGTTGTAAGATGCACAATAGGGGTATGGCATATTCACCTCTTCCCAAAAAGCGGCAATTTCTTTTGATGTAATACCAACAGCAACATTGTGCAAAAGTCAGATTTGGCTTTTTGTGCCAAAGAGTCCTGGAGTAGAGTCTCTAGGTTTTTATTCGGAAATAACAAAAAGGAATGCACGGATGCAGCTATAAAAAGAAACGCCTAAAAGTAAGGGAGCTTCTATTTAATTTACACTTTAAACAAGAAGGTAGCAATGCCATTGATTCTTGACCGAAATTGTCCTATTTTGTTCTACCAAACTGTAGGAGTAGCCAAAATACCTTCGCATCATCCCATTCAGGTGCTCCGCGGAGGCAGAAAAGATAACAACTAACCCTTTTCTCGCCTATGGTAAGGTAGGGTACCCCATTTTGTTTTTCTTGGATACATGGGCGATCGGTTCGACTGTATTTTTAGGCAGATGGTTGCCAACAAAAGTCACAACATCTGTACTTATTTATCGTCGACCTACTGTTAGTTGGGGCTACCATACCTGGGACCACAACAAGGGGTACCGGCTTTTCACCCCATCCAACGAATGGCGTACTCGAAGTCTGTCTCTCGCCTGAGAGACGTCAACCCACCTCGACCCAGTATCGTACCTGGCACCACTGACACAATAGTCGAGCAAACCATCTCTGGGCTCCCGGTTCCTTTCACATCAACAAACACCCCGAGTATTTTATGCCAACACGGTTTTGTACAGTAGTCAGGTAGGATGCTTGGCAAGATATAGAACAGAGTAAGGCTTATGTATCCACTGAACCTTGGTTTCATTGATATTTTAGGGCCCTTCAACTACAATGGTCATTAGAACCCCGTCCGCTGCATAGTTCTAATGCAGTCACGCACACTACGGTGTTACGACGATTTTGGGGTATTAGCAGTACCCAATGTTCGCAAGCGGTCACCAATGTTAAAGAAGCGGCTTATTGCGTTGGACACATCAGTTCTCATGAGATCACTGAAGTTAAGCAACGCAAGCCCACGTTAATACCAACATGGGTGGTTGGTAAAGAACGTTGGGTGCAGAAAATTTTCCCTCTCCTTCATCCTCCACACCTACCTCCTCCTCTCCCGCGAGCAGCCTCCTCAGGGTTAAGCCTGTTATGGCTGCTTGGCTTACTCCCCAACTCGATAATGATCACTGAAGTTAAGCAACGCAACTCCAGCTAGTACTAACAGGGATGGCCGTTTGGGAAAACTGGGCACTGCTAACACCCACTAATCGTCGCATTAGTGTAGTGTCTGGGCAATCTCTGCACGAAAACTAAGCAGTGGACGGGGCTCTAATGACCTTGTAGTTAAAGGGTCCTAAAACACCAACAAAACAAACGTCACCCATGCCAAAACTAGCTGGGTTGGCGTTGCTTAATTTCAGTGATCAGACGAGAACTGGTGTGTCCAACGCAATACAGCCTCTATCGACAGAATACAACAGATTTGAATACTACCCTGGATTCAGTTCGTTGGTGTTTTAGGGCCCTTCAACTACAAGGTCATTAGAGCATCGTCCACAGCGTAGTTCTAATGCAGAGACGGCACAGACACTACATTAATGTGACGTTTTTCGGGTTTTAGCGGTACCCAGTTTTCCCAGGCGGCCACCCAAGTCAGTACTAGCTGGGGTTGCGTTGCTTAACTTCAGGGATCAGACGAGAACCCATTACTACCCTGGAGTCAAAGAAGAACTCCTATTTGTAGCACTGCCTTGCATATCAGATGTGGCACCCAAACCATGGCAATAACGGGAGGGGTGGATTGCCACAGTTGTGAGAAATAATCCAGCACATGGAGGATCTACCTTTGAAAAGAAAACGTGTTTTGTGATGACTATAAACTCAGGTGTGTGCCTGAGCTGAATATACAACTACCTTATAGAATGAAAACCTTGTTTATGAAGGCAATTACGTTATCTACTGTAATATATCATTGGAATGTCGCACTTAGCGAGACATAATCAATAATTAGTAGCTGATTTTAAAATACTGCAGCTAATAAACGGCTCCTAAATTAACAAAAGGAGGCACGTATCCTTGGTGAAGTCAATTTATAAATGAAACAAAACTGAAATCCTGTCAGTAGTTACTAGGAATGTTCAGTCAGTTTCAAATTTCAATCACAAAATCAGCCAAAGCCTTCTCGTCAACGTTTAATCTAACGTAACAGACTTCCTAGGGCCTAGTCAATACCGTATTTATTCCAATAAACGCCGCGCCGTTTATTTATTTCGTGGCGTTTTTGGTGCGGCGCTTACTAGAGGGCGGCGCTTATTAATTTTGTGATCCCTCATAGATGATAATGCTGGATGGTAAAATAACAGTGCCATATTTTCTAGGGGGGAACTACATGGACAGTGTCAAGAGCTGATAGAATTACGAATGAGTAATATCTGAGGTAGCCTGGGGTGGTGGACATCACCAAAAAATGGATAAATAATAAAAATATTAACACACAATGAGAAAACGGGAGGAAGAGCTCATTGGGTCCATTTCAGGAATGCAGGTGGTCAGAAGCACCCAGCGCAGGGGAGATTGAAGCAGATGTGGGAACAGGTTGTCCATTAGGATATAGCAGTGTGTGGGGTGGACAGGGGGGAGTGGCAGGCTAGAACATGCATACCTGACCCTGCTGCAGGTGGGATAAGAGTATGATGATGATGATTTTATAGATGATAATGATAAAAACTAATACAGTAATTGGAATGAGAATCCTTCAATAAGCACCATAAGTGCTGCAAGCGGCAAGCGTCATAAGCACTGCAAGGGCAGCGGCGGTTATTGGAGGGCGGCCTTTATTGGAATAAATACGGTAATAACCCAAGGCCCCAAGTGTGGTGTCCCATAAATCATTTTTGGGGGTGGGTGAAATGCGTTTATACACTTTGTGTTTGATTCCCTTGAGGCGTGTCGAGAGCTGATAGGATCAGGAATGAGTATATTAGAGGTAGCCTGGGGGTGGTGGACATCGCCGAAAAGATGAGGGAGAATAGGCTGAGGTGGTATGGGCACGTAATGAGAAGGGGGGACGAGGAGCTCGTTAGTGCCTTAACCGGGAATGCAGGTGGTCGACAGCACCCGAGGCAGGGGGAGATGGCAGCTGACGTGGGGGCCTGTTGTCCGCCAGGATATGGTAGTGTGCGGGGTGGAAAGGGACCTGGTGGGAGATAGGCAGGGAGTGGAGGGCTAGAACCCGCAGAGCCGACCCTGCCGCAGGCGGGAAAAGGCTCAGATGATGATGATGTGTTAGATTCCCTTGACCTGAGTATCGACTACAATACCTACTATCGTCCCCTGTACACCAGCCCGTCACCGATTAGCTCCCGTTTGTGCCCTCAGAGTCAACGGGCTCGAGGAGGCAGCGGCTTATTGCATTGGACACACCAGTTCTCATGGTCGCTTGGGAAAACTGGGTACCGCTAATATCCAAAAATCGTCGCATTAGTGCAGTGTCTGTGCAGTCGACGGTGCTTTAATGACCTTGTAGTTGAAGGGCCCTAAAACACCAACGAAACAAACAACAACAACAACGAAAGGGATCTAGGAGCGATTACCGTTGACACTTCTTTTCATATAGTATGCCTTTTACGTAACGGGACACCTTGGCATTCCAGGAGACCTCACTCTTCATCTCAGGCGCCAGGCCAGTTCTACCTGCAGAGTTGTGTCGAGCGGCCGAAATTGAGATCACTAATTATTTGCAAGCTTTATAACCTGTCAATGTTCTCTTCTGGTACCCAACATCCTGCAAGTGGCCGAACCAGCTCCATTCCTTTCATGACAGGTCCAAACCATATGTGAAATCGGGTAGTACGTCACTTAATTCCTGAATGGACACGGGGTACTTCCACGCCTACCTATACAAGTTGGGAAGAGCGGACTTGTCAGAGTGCGTTTTCTGCCCAGGGACGGGTGACGACTCCCATCACACAATCTTTATCTGTAACAGATGGGCTGTCCACCAAGGAGCCCTAGATTGGAAGGTGGGTCTTCTGGCCCACTGTTGTGGACACATATTGAAGTGCAAGAACTCCTGGAATTCGTTGTCACGTACCGTATAGGGCACACTACGTGAAAAAGACACCTGAATAGCCAGTGACGCCCTAAGGCAGTGATTCTCAACCACTGTGCCGCGGCACTTTAGTGTGCCGTGAGATTCACGAGAGAGTGCCGCGAGGTCGGGTACCCATCTTGTCCCTCTGACTGGACACAAGGGCGATATATTGGGCAGTGTTTTCCCACAGCCGGTTGCCAATGAAAGCTGCAATTCCTATGCTATTTATCGTCTTTCTACTGTTCGTTGGGACATTCCACCGAAGACGGGGGGCGAGCTCCTGCACCTGGAAATTTTGGTCCTCTACCTGTTCCATATAGAGAGGGTTCTTCCATGTGCAAATGCCATCGTACTCCACACGGGACCTCGGTTTTACGTCTCACCCGAAAGCAGGTGCACTCAGGGCTTCTCTCTCGCCCGAAAAAAAAAAGCCAACCCACCTCGGTACAGTATTGAACCAAAAACTACTGACACAGTTACCGAGGCAAGTTTTTGCATAGGGTTAGGTTACAAGTTATGTATTTTCTTTGGCGTTTGTGTGCCCCGAAATGTGTCGTTGTTAGTGTGCCGCCAAATTTTGAAATTAGTAAACGTGTACCGTGGCGAAAAAAAGGTTGAGAATCACTGCCCTAAGGACACGACAAACAAAACCTAGTCTGAAGTAATGCCCTAAACGGTTGGGAGCTAGTGTCCAGGAGACAATGGTAGGTGTTTCACTCCAGGAGCCCCTTCCCCCCCTAAATGATTGTTCATTCGCCTTTAATTAAACGTTTCATTAAAAAGTGGAAGTGCGAGGTCACCAAAAATCTGGTACGGCTATTTTTATAAAAAAACACAAAAACGATCTAGAGAACTTCCAGTCCAGAAGTGGATTTGGGTGGCAGCTGCCGGCTAAAGTTCACACAACTGCAGTTCCTGTATCATTTTAGATTAAGTGACAGGACTAGTCAAGCATGCTGGCATCAATGACCAAACAAACTCGATCGCCATGTGTGACCTCACTCTCTCCCTCCCCGAAGTAGAAGAGGGTCAGTATTTCCTTTCCACATGCCTACAAGAGGTGACAAAAAATGGCTAATGCTAAAAATGATGTAATTACGATTAAAAAAAAGACATTGTGACTGTATAAATTCCTTTGAGTATATGCCTTTTTCGTTTCGTTGGGAGTGGCAAATTGCGTTGGGCACCAGTTCTCGTCTGATCACTGAAGTTAAGCAACGCAACAACAGCTAGTACTGGCATGGGTGGTTGTCGGGGAAAACTGGATACCGCGAATAACCAAAAATCGTCGCATTAGTGTAGTGTCTTGCACTACAACTACGCAGTGGACGGGGCTCTAATGACCTCATAGTTGAAGGGCCCTAAAACAACAACAAGGCCCTTTTAGGGCCCTTCAACTTCAAGGTCATTAGAGCCCCGTTCACTACATAGTTCCAGTGCATAGACTGCACAGACACTACGCTAATGCGAAGACTTTTGGGTATTAGCGGTACCCAGTTTTCCCAAGCGGCCACCCATGTTAGTAGAAGCTGGGGTCGCGTTGCTTAACTAATTTCAAAGATCAGAAGAAAACTGGTGGGTCCAAGACAATATAGCCGCTCCTTGCATTTTATGCCGCTAACAACAGAAATTGTAAAGTGTGTCCATAGGTTCAAAGTATGCGAAGAACGCGGGCAACCGCCCTCTCCAACTTACACGACACTTTTAATGCTTTGATACTTCCGGAAAAAATCCCGCCTTAGTGGCGCAGTGGGTAGCGGGCTCAGTAGCAACGTCAGTGGTTCTAGGATCGATACTAAACCGTGATGGGTTGGCTTCTTTCGGGCGAAAGAGAAGTAAAACCGAGGTCCCGTGTGGTGTACAATAGCATTGGCACACGTAAAAGAATCCTCTCTTCTATGGAAAGGGTAGATGAGGCAAAATTTTCAGGTGTAGGATGCCCCAACAGTAGACCGACAATAAATAAGCACATGGGTTGCAAGTTTGGTCGGCAACCGGTGGTGGAAAACCACTGTCCCATATAAACTTATCACCCTTGTCTCCATTCAGAGAGACAAGATGGGTACCCGATTTGTTGCTGTTTGTTGGTTGTTGGTGTTTAAGGTCCCGTCAATTACAAGGTCATTAGAGACCCGTCCACAGCATAGTTCTAATGCATAAACGTCACAGACACTACACTAATGCGACGATTATTGGGTATTAGCAGTACCCAGCTTTCCCTAGCGACCACCCGTGTCAGTACTAACTGGGCTCGCGTTGCTTAACTTCAGTGAACTGGTTTTTGTTGGAGTTTAAGGTCCCGTCAACTACGAGGTCATTAGAGACCCGTCCACTGTATAGTTCTAATGCATATACTGCACAAACACTACACTAATGCGACGATTATTGGGTATTAGCAGTACCCAGCTTTCCCGAGCGACCACCCATGTCAGTACTAACTGGGCTTGCGTTGCTTAACTTCAGTGATCAGACGAGAACTGGTGTGTCCAACGCAACTCGCCGCTCACTGTGAACTGGTGTGTCCAACGCAACTCGCCGCTCACTGTGAACTGGTGTGTCCAACGCAACTCGCCGCTCACTGTGAACTGGTGTGTCCAACGCAACTCGCTGCTCACTGTGAACTGGTGTGTCCAACGCAACTCGCCGCTCCCGTGTGGCTCTTAAGACGAGTAGTTGTGAATAGAGAGTTTTCTGGCCGCGGTTCTATCCGACGTACGCAGACGAATTGTCAACTGCGCAAACTCAGATACGGCGTGCGTCTGCGCAGTTTTCCCAGTTTTCCCGAGCGACCACCCATGTCAGTACTAACTGGACTTGCGTTGCTTAACTTCAGTGATCAGACGAGAACTGGTGTGTCCAACGCAACTCGCCGCTCCCACGGGTACCCGACACTGCCATAGGCGGGAAAAGGGTGAAGAGTTGCTGTTGCCTGGCAAACAGGAAAATGAAAACAATGTAACGTTTTCTTTAAGCCTGGTTCCCTGGCACGCGACACCGACGAGAATCGCGCTCTAGCAGACGACAATCCACAAAAACTGATGACGTAGCTACACTACCATTTTGTAAAGTAAGAGCGAAATCAACGGTGAAGTGCAGTTGAGAGTTAGTTAACTGCATTTGTCGATGGAATGCATCGCTCGAATTTGATTGGCTGTATGAATTTTTAAATAGTCTTCCGTTTACTTTTCATTGGTTTATTTATTTTTTTGGTTTTGGCGCCACCAAACGTTCATATTGAAGACTATTGATCACTTACGTGAATTCGCTCATGCCAGGGAATCAAATCAGGCGTAATTTCTGTTAGCGCCTGTGGTTTACGTCATAATTATACCGTCTGCTCAAGCGCTATTCTCGTCGGTATCGCGTGCCAGGGAACTAGGCTTGACTCAAACAAAACAATGTTAACTTGTAGACATTAAGAAAAATAAGTTAAAATGTTATGAGGGGGAGGGGGGCTCGACATAACTGCACCACACCCTGAAAGTGTGTCGTTAAATGACTAGCTGTTAAAAGTGTTTCTAACCAAAAAAAACCCACTAAAATAATAATTATATGCTAATAGTGTAATAACTAAGTACCTAGTTGATAATCTTTATTCCCTTATCGGCCCAAGGTCAATAAAAACCCGACGACAGAGAAATGGCAAACCGATTGTCAAAAATGTTTTAAGAGTGGAATTATAAAATTAGTATTGATGAAAGAGTGGTTGCAGAAGCAGTTGTTCTTAACCTGTGGTCGGCAGGGCGCAGACTCCTCGGGGGTCAACCATGTTCTCGCTGGAGGATCTGACATTTAGAAATTTATATTCAAGTTTCTTTGATTATTTTCCTGTTCCTCATTCAAAGAACGGATTCAGGTCTATGTGACAATGAGTCAGTCAGTGGCAAAAAATGTCTACAATAGTCAGGTCCAGTTCAGCTGTTGTTGCTTGTTGGCGTTTTAGGACTCTTCAACTACATGATCATTAGACCCCGTCCACTGTGTAGTTCTAATGCAGAGACTGCCCAGACACTACACTAATGCAAAGATCTTTGGGTATCAGTGGTACCCAGTTTTCCCAAGCGCAAAACAGGCTCTGTTCAGTATTCATAGGTCCACACTAGTCGGGAGCGGCGAACTGCATTGGACACACCAGTTCTCGTCTGCTCACTGAAGTTCAGCAACGCAACCCCAGTGTTAGTGTAGTGTCTGTGCAGTCTCTGCAGAAGAACTATGCTGTGCACGGGGCTCTAATGACCTTTGTAGTTGAAGGGCCCTAAAACACCAACAAACAACAAGGGAGCGGCTTATTGCGTTGAACACACCAGTTGTCGTCTGACCATTGAAGTTAAGCAACGCAACCCCAGCTAGTACGATCATGGGTGGCTGCTTGGGAAAACTGGGTACTGCCGATGCCCAAAAATCGCTGCATTAGTGTAGTGTCTGTGCAGTCTGCTTTATAACTATGCAGTGGACGGGGCTCGAATGACCTTGTAATTGAAGGGCCCTAAAACACCAACAAAACAAAAATCTACATTAGTCAGTTCAGCGGGCCAGGTTCAGTATTCTAACGTCTACAGTGTGAACTTATCAGGCTGTGTTCAGTATTCCTATGTCCACACTAGTCAAGCTCAGCAGGCCAGCTGAGCCTGACTAGGTACACCGACTCAGTACACTGGTTTACACTATTCAGACTCAGCATTGCAACGTCTACAATACTCACGCTCAGTTCGGTATTCGTATGTCTACACTTGTCAGGGTCTGTTCAGTAATCACATGCCTAAGCAAGCCAGACTCAGTTCCATAGTTTAGGCTCAATACATCGTCGCCACCGATGTTTTTAACATTTCGGGGCCTTCCAGAGATGCACCGTCAATGAAAAAATAGTTCATCCGATGCTAACAAATTTTAAAACGCAGATTTGGGGGGCGGGAAAGAAGAATCAATTCTTTACTCAAATATATTGCATGGTTGGCCAAGCAACGCTTTACAATGCTCAGACAGGCTGAAAAATAATGGTAAAATTTCGCCGCATCATTGAATCAATTATTTGTGCGACGTTGAAAATTCTCAGTCGTTATTTTTTACATATTACAGCCATCATTGCCAAAAATTCCATATTTGTCAAGTGCATCATTGAATTCACTGATTAAAAAGGGCGGACGTGAGGACCAGGCGGACCAGTTCGTTAACAGGAGGTTAGTGATATTTAACGTTTACAGGAAAAAAAAACCCAAAAGACGAACAAAAAACAAATAAAAGCATCTGTTAGAGCAGCGATTCTCAACCTTTTTTTTCGCCACGGTACACTTTCACTAATTTCAAAATTTGGCGGCACACTAACAACGACACATTTCGGGGCACACAAACGCCAAAGAAAATATTTACTGTAAGTTGCAACCTAACCCTATGCGAAATCTTGCCTCGGTGGCGCTCGGTAACTGTGCCAGTAGTTTTTGGTTCAATACTGGACCGAGGTGGGTTGGCTTTTTCGGGCGAGAGAGAAGCCCTGAGTGCACCTTATTTTGGGTGAGAAGTAAAACCGAGGCCCCGTGTGGTCTACGATGGCATCTGCACGTGGAAGACCCCTCTCTATTATGGAACGGGTAGAGGACCAAAATTTCCAGGTGCAGGAGCTCGCCCCCTGTCTTCGGTGTCCCAACGAACAGTCGAAAGACGATAAATAGCATAGGAGTTGCAGCTTTGGTTGGCAACCGGCTGTGGGAAAACACTGCTCAATATATCGCCCTTGTGTCCAGTCAGAGGGACAAGATGGGTACCCGACCTCGCGGCACACTTTCGCGAATCTCGCGGCACAGTGGTTGAGAATCGCTGTGTTAGAGAAAGAGTTAAATGTGAGAATGTTGAGCAGGAGTTGAAAGGGATAAACCAAGCGCACACATGCCAGTAGTAATGCAAGAACATTCTCGGCCCTGCACTCCCGTCTACCTACCAACAGGTCCTCGTCCACCCCACACACTACCATATTCTTACGAAGGCAGTAGTAATACAGTATACATATTAAGCTCGGCAAAAGTACGACAGTCATGGGTGCCACTCAGTGCCGGATTTACCAATAGGCTAATTAGGCTGAAGCCCAGGGCCTCAACATTTAGCGGGCTTCAAAACTTAAGAAAGGGGGTTCAAAAGGGCTTGAAAAAGGCCTCAAAATTGAAATAGCCTCGCAATATCTAAATCCGGCACTGGTGCCCCTGTAGAAAAACTTCCAGGAGCAGAGGAGGGGTGGGCAAGATTGAAGACAACACTTCAGGCTGGCTAATGAGGAGGAACGAGGCAATGTTCCAGGATTTGGATTTTCATGTTCAACTTCTACTTTAGTTCCTTTTTGCAGTTTGGTTTTAGGGCCCTTCAACTACAAGGTCCTTTGAGCCTCGTCCACTGCATAGACACTACGCTAATGCGACGATTTTTTGGGCATTAGCAGTACCCAGTTTTCCCATTTGTTGTTTGTTGGTGTTTGAGGGCCCTTCAACAACAAAAGTCATTAGAGCCCCGTCCGCAGCATAGTTCTTATGCAGAGACTGCACAGACACTACACTAATGCGACGATTTTTAGGTATTAGCAGTACCCAGCTTTCCCAACCCACCACCCATGTCAGTACTAGCTGGGGTTGGGCTGCTTAACTTCAGTGATCAGACGACAACTGGTATGTGGAGTGCGTGTGTGGTCGGAGGGTCCCAATGCAATTTAAAGGGAAGTTCTACATAGCACTGGTTAGAACGGTCAAGCTTAATGGATCGGAGTGTTGGGAAGTGCGAAAGAGTCATGAGGACAGAATGCAAGTACAGTAGCTGAAATGCGAATACTGCGATACATGGGTGGGGTGTCGAGGGCAGAGTGAATCACGAACGATGAAAATATAAAAGGTAGTCACGGAAAAGATGAGAGAAAATAGATTAAGATGATTTTGGCATGTGGTAAGAAGGGGGGAGGAGAAGATGGTTAGATCCATTATGGGGATGCGGGGCATTGGAAACACCTGGGTCTAGGAAAAACCTAAACAGACGAGGGAGCAGGTTGTACCAAAGGATACCTCAATGTGTAGGGTGGGGACCTGCTGGGAGATAGGGGAGCGGCTGTATTGCGTTGGACGGGAGCGGCGAGTTGCGTTGGACACACCAGTTCTCGTCTGATCACTGAAGTTAAGCAACGCAAGCCCAGTTAGTACTGACATGGGTGGTCGCTCGGGAAAGCTGGGTATTGCTAATACCCAATAATCGTCGCATTATCGTCGCATTAGAACTATGCAGTGGACGGGTCTCTAATGACCTTGTAGTTGACGGGACCATAAACTCCAACAAACAACAATTGCGTTGGACACACCAGTTCTCGTCTGATCACTGAAGTTAAGCAACGCAACCAAAGCTAGTACTAGCATGGGTGGCCGCTTGGGATAACTAGGAACCGCTAATACCCAAAAATCGTCGCATTAGCGTAGTGTGTGTGTGTGTGTGTGTGCGCGCAGTTCCTGCATTAGAACTACGCAGTGGACGGGGCTCTAATAACCCTGTAGTTGAAGGGCCCTTAAACAACATCAAAACAAATGGAAGATAGACGGGAGTGGACGGCCAGAACAAGCACACCCGACCCTGCCACAGGTGGGAAATGGTATGATAATGATGACCTATAGGAGGCAAATTTCTGGTTTAAAAGAAAGTATAGTAAACGGTTGCAATTTAAAATTTTGTAACAAATATATTCTCTCAATTAAACTTATATCAATAACTATATGCATGTCATTATTACTTCTTAGATTATTTACTAGCTACGAGTAGATATTTTTCTTCAACTTAATAACAGTTTTTTCATTATTATTAATTTGATATTACCTTATAATATAATTATTGGAAGAAACTGAACTATTAAAAGCAGACTGAGTAACACTAGACTATAAACGCATAACATGCGGCCCGCATGAATTTTACTTGGCCCGCGGCTGCAATGAGTTTGACACCCCCTTTTCTTTTGTCTACGACATTTGGACTAATATATGGAATGAAAAAATTTTTTGTTGTTGTTTTTACGGGCTATTCTTCTCCATAAAAATCTTGGAAATTCAATATAGGATATTATATATCATAAAAATAAACAACCGGATGTCTTCCACTGATAAACGGTTCTGGCAAGTTACCGAGTAAAAAATGCTGATAAAACTGACAATAGCACGGCAGCAGGTAAGAAACTGTTTAACTTTGTTACATAAAAATATCTTAAAAGTTGGTCTAAAGTCTTCTAACCGACCGTATGGAAAGCAGTAGTAATAAAAACGATGCTTTTTCAAGCAGGAAAATTGGCAATACTGTATACTTAATACTGCATTTGGTAGTTTCAAAATTTTATTCACATACATAGACTCCGGAAATAGCACATTTCTGACGAGGGAAACCCGGTTCTATTTCGTCTTAGCTCTAATAACACGTACTAAGCGGATCAGTATGCTAAACAATTCATCGGAGGTCAGTCAAGTATTCGATCGTCTAAAATATATATCAAATTAAGAAGAACTTTACAACCTAATGATGGATGGAGAGACAACTATTGCTAACAATTAAAGTAGAAGGAGAAAAAAAAGTTGACAATCAAATATTTAAAGATGCACTGCGCTGTCTACCGAAGAATATGTTGGTTCGACGTGTAAGTCGTCATTCTGGTGCAAATATTGTTGGCATAACTAATTTTAAGAATCAATTTTCATCGAGTATCTAAAAAACAATATACTCTTTCTCATACCACATGACATCTTACCTGCGATACGTGAAGATCGACATTCCTTACTTTAAATATCCCCGCGATCCCGACGAGATATTAAGAGCCGTGTGCATAGTTTTCATTTCCAAAATGGCCGATGAGGGCGGAGTTTGAAGAGGAGGAGGAGACTTCTGCAGAGAGACCGACACGTCATCAGTTACGTCATCAACCCAAAATGCCAAACACAAACCATGACCAGAAATGTTTACTATCACTATCTATTTCCCCCCTTTAGTTTAACAAACTGCCCGTGTCAGATATTATCGACTTCAACGTTGAAAAGATGCTGAAAAAAATCATATATTAATTGATACTACGTCTCGCTTTTCAAGACTTAACTTCCGAATAGTTAAGTGATCTACCGCATAGTGACCGCTGGCGCTACTTACCGTTTCTTTCTAGCTCAACGTCATGTTCTTAACCCTTAATATGGTATTATTATTATGCTTGTCGACTACGAGTCTAAAAATGTCCAAGAATGATTCAACTGTTGCCACACCTAACGTTGTCTGCTGTATTTATACAAAATACTTGAGATGTACATATATTCGTTAAGTAGATTTTTTGCGCCTAGATATTCATAGCTTCGGCGTCAATCAGTGTTCTGAGCGCGTACTGCATGCTGCCTGCCTATTGTATATTTCTTTGCTGATTACAACCTTTGTTTTACATCTGGGTCTGGCTGCCTGCTTGAAGAGAAATTCGCAATTTAACACTCAAAGATTAGAAATGAGTTCAAGGCCAACACCTGGTTAAGGTGATGTTAAATCCCTAAGTTTCATATGTATTCATTACCCCATATACAGTAAGAAAAGCAACTACTAACCCATTCCCCACGTATGGCAGGGTCGGGTAACTCCATCTACATGACCCTCACGATGGACACATGGACGGTATTTTGATGCAGCCGGCTGGCGATCAACGTTGCAGCCCCTATGCTTATTTATTATTATTATTAATTTATTAAACGTACTGCTGTACAAAATAAACATAAAAGAATATGATGCAATACAAAAAACCACAATGGATGACAGAAGACCAGAAAACAGTGGATGGCAGTAGACTAGAAGCCTACTAAACCATGGAATGGAACAAGTGTTGGTGAAGTCGCCTCCTAAAGTGAATACAGTTACTGTGGCACTTAAACTCAGAACAAATGAACACGGACGCCCTGATAGTAAATGGTAGGGCGTTCCAGTGCTGAAAGTGGGTGATAGGAAACAGGCGTGCTCGAAAATCGCTGAAAGGAGTAGTGGGGGCAAACTGGAACCTGCGGGAGGTTCTAACATTGGATGAGTACAAGAAATAACTGGATATGTAATGAAGCGGGTGAGAAGGATTCCTAAGTGCATAGGCGATGATCCTAAGGTTACAAGCGGCGAGTTGCGTTGGACACACCAGTTCTCGTCCGATCACTGAAGTCAAGCAACGCAAGCCCAGTTAGTACTGACATGGGTGGTCGCTTGGGAAAGCTGGGTACTGCTAATACCCAATAATCGTCGCATTAGTGTGGTGTCTGTGCAGACTATGCACTAGAACTATGCAGTGGACGGGTCTCTAATGACCTTGTAGTGGACGGGACCTTAAACACCAACAACAAACCAACCTAAGGTTACAGAACATAAGAAATAGGTTAAAGGACAAAAGACCAGCCTTGCAGCAACGAGGACCAAAGGGGGAATGGAAAGACTATGCGGATCTATTGGTTGTATGCAAGGCGAAGGGGTTTTTGCTACAGCTTAGATAGGGCTGCTAGGAACTGGCTGGAAAACCTAAGCAACGGTAACACTTTGGCACGAGAAACAGTTTTCTGCTAGTAAGATATGACCAGTAGGTACTTCAGGGTATTCAATTTGAAGATACCTGTTGGTATTTATCGTCGGTCTACTGTTCGTTGGGGTACTTCTCCAAAGTAAGGAGGGAGGGCGAGCTCCTACACCTGGGAATTTTGACCTCATCTACGTGCAAGTGACATCGGGGCCACGACTTTACTTCCCTACTCTAATCCCATTTACAGCAGCAAAAGCAACTCCTAACCTTTTCCTGGCTATGGCAGGGTCGGGTACCCACTGTGTCCATTCAGATGGACAAGGTGGGTACCATCTGAATGAACACAAGGGTGATATATTGGACGGTGTTTATCAGCAGCCGGCTGCCGATGAACACGTCGGTCTTATCTCATATACAGTATGTTCTCAAATTGCGTTGGACACACCGGTACTCGTCTGATCACTGAAGTTAAACAACGCAATTCCAGCTAGTACTTACATGGGGTGGCCGCTTTGGAAAACTGGGTACTGCTAATACCCAAAAATCGTCGCATTAGTGTCGTGACTATGCAGTCTCTGTGCTAGAACTACGCAGTGGACGGGGCTCTAATGACCTTGTAGTTGACGGGCCCTAAAACATCAACAAATGAATGAAAAAGAAAATGAACTGTAGAGGAAATATTCTCACATAGAATGGGTAATAGGTGAAACTTGGGGGAAGATGAGTTGTCAAAAAAGAAGTCATTAATTTATGGCATCACAAATTACGAAGTTTTACGCAGATGTAGGTACTGTATACTGTAGATACGGGCCGGAAGCGGATAGTATTTTGGCAAAAGCTGTAGAGGAAGCTTACTATAAAACCCTTTGGGGATTCTCAATAAGCACAATATGACATGTCAAGTGGTCGGTCATCAAGACGAAACAGTACCCGCTGCGCATGATGTAAGCAAAAAAGTAGCTACATAAAAAAGTTGTTGTAAAATTGGTAATCAGCATGTTATTATTTATGACATGGTTGTTGTGACACCTATAATCATAAATGTCGGTAAAAAGCCTTGGTGTAAATATAAGTGGTCTTTTTCTTGCCAGATTTCTCGACACATCAGTCGATGAATATGAAAGGCCTTTTCTTGTTTCAATCGGCAATTAATCATCTACAGAATAAATCACCAACAGGACAGTTGTGTTGATAGTATCCTGGAGAGCTTTTCAATGTTGTGTTTTCAGTAAGACTATTTAGGAGCAGATAGCGACATACTGTAGTGCCCTTATAGTGTGCAGGTCCGAAAAGAACCTAGTTTCTGCCCATCTTTATTTTGGGACTGAAACTTTCTTATCTTCTTACATTTCTACATCCATAGTTGGTTTGTAATTCATCATATTATCTTAAAGTTCTCTGCTCTTTAAAAAGTGCCAATTGTGCCCTTTCAGTCCTTGGCCTATAAAAAGCTTTAATTCGGTACTGCTTCCTTCCTGGTCGTTAACTTCAATTACTGTGCAATATCATCATCATACCCTTATCACGCCTGTGGCAGGGTCGGATCTGCGGTTTCCAGCCCTCCACTCCCGTTTACATCCCACTAGGTTCTCGTCCACTCCACACACTACCATAACCTTACGGACAACCCGCTCCCACGTCTGTTTCGGCCTCCCCCTGCCCCGGGTACTTCCTACCACCTGCATTCTTGAAATGGACCTAACGAGCTCCTCCTCCCCTCTTATCATTACGTGTCCATACCACCTCAATCTACTCTCCCTCATTTTTTTCGCCATGTTCCCCACCCCTAGGCTGTGCAATTATGAAGTTAAAGCATGAACGATAATTTAACATGACGTAATTGCACACAATTATGTGGTGGGTGTCTTTAATAATTTCTTAATATTGATTAGGCCCAAACAAAAGAAATCACAACTAGTAGACTTAACGAAATAAATCTCGGGAGTTAGGTAAAATTAGTTGCCTTAGAGACAAAACAGCAACAGTAACGGAGAGACTCTTGTTGAAGGCGGTATTTTATTGGATCTTAAAACAGCTTTAACCAACTGATTGCCAAAACTGTGCTCTCTTATCATACCACTGTTGATTCAACTTCTATCGATATGCTTTTCCAATGGATCACAAATGTTTAAGTCATAATTTATTAGGTAAATGATAATTAATATTTGTGAATTGTGTTTCAAGATGATCAAAGTTGAAATTCTATACTCAATGACATTTATGTTCAGGAGTTTCGTCTATGGAATTAAACTGCCTTCTTGATATGCCCCCTGACGCTCATGGAGAATCTGACTGCAATACCAGTTGGTACAAGGTAATGTCATCTATTGATATCTTTTTATCCTACCTGGTAAGTTACAGTATTATTTTCATTAGTATTAATAATGTCACTAATAACTACAGGTTGAATTTTATGAGTTATGTCCAAGAGTACACTAGCGGATTACATCGTTTATCGACGCAAGTATCCTACGTCCCCAACAAAACAAAATATCCAGTCAAAATCACAAGTGCAACCTAATATCGAACGTAATTCAACATCTACTTCTAACCCGGAACCACCAAAATCGCAGACAAAAACTGAGCCAAAGCCAGAACCGAAAAGCGAACCAAAGTCACAGACAAAAACTGAGCCAAAACCAGAACCGAAAAGCGAACCAAAGCCACAACCAAAAAATGATCCAAAGGCAGAGCCGAAAAGCGAACCAAAACCACAACCAAAAAATGAACCAAAGCCAGAGCCGAAAAGTGAACCAAAAACTGAACCAAAACTAGATCCAAAGCCAGAACCAAAAAATGAACCAAAGCCACAGCCAAAATCTGAACTAAAGCCACAATCGAAACCTGAACCAAAGCCGGAGCCAAAACCTGAGCCAAACCCACAAATAAAAACCCAACAAAAAGTTGAGCCAAGCTCGCAGCCAAAGACTGAACTCAAACCCCAGCCGAAAACTGAGCCACCACAACAGCAACCAAACGCTGAAACGAAAGCCACTCCAAAACCTTCAACAACTTTGGAAAATCAACTTTCAAGGCCTAACGGTGAATCAGTGAGTAAACCACAGGGTAATCTGACATCTGTTAATCCACAGCAGCAACTTGAAAAAGATGTCCCTTCCAAAGGGCAGCTATCAACACTGAAGCCAGGTTAGCCAGTAAAGGTCTGACTAAATCTATTTTCCCTAAAAATTACAAACATTAGTACTATTATTTCCAGAAAGCAAAACAACAGAATCATTCTTTCGCCTAACTCCAATTGAAGATCCCGACTTTTACAAGAGTGATGGATTCAGTTTCGGCTTGGAACCAAATGTTGATGCTCAAAAAATTAGACTATGCACCAAAGGGCATGCATTTAAGCTATTTTATTCCTGGTTAACCAATGGAAGAGAAGATGATTTGCACGAAGCATATAGGATCTTATTTGAAAGGTAATTGTTAGCTCATTATACAGTACAAATAAAACAAGTCATTTCACCTGTGTGATTACCTTCCATCAGTGTGTCTATTATTTACGCTATATGATAATAAATCATTCCAAACATGTTATAATCACTGAACCATTCAATGGGAAATTTTGGTTCAAGTAATTATTATTACGTATATTTGGTTTAGATGAAGAGGTATTGTCCTTCAAATGACAACACACCATCTTATCAATACCTCACTCTCGCTGGTTTTATTTGACGTAAGCTGCATGGGGAAATAGATTCTGATTTGACCAGCCTGGATGTGACCCATAGAATTAATGCAGGGTGGCTGAAATGGAGGCAGGCAAGTGGGGTCCTGTGTGACCGCCGGCTCCCAATAAAGTTGAAGGGTAAGGTTTACAGAACCGTCGTTAGGACAGCTATGCTGTATGGGTCAGAGTGTTGGGCAGTTAGGAAGAACCATGAAAGGCAAATGCAAGTGGCCTAGATGCGAATGCTGTGATACATGAGTGGAGTGTCGCGATCTGACAGAATTAGAAATTATTACATTAGAGGTAGCTTGGGGGTGGGAGACATTGCGGAGAAGATGAGAGGGAACCGGTTGAGGTGGTATGGGCATGTGATGGGAAGGGGAGAGGAGGAGCTTATTAGGTCCACTACGGGACTGCAGGTGGTTGGGGGCACCAGAGGTAGAGGAAGACCAAAGCGGACGTGGGAGCAGGTGGTGCAAAGGGACATGGAGGTGTGCGGGCTGAAAGGGGACTTGGTGGGGAATAGGCGGGAGTGGAGGATCAGAACCCACAGACCCGACCCTGCCTCAGGCGGGAGGAGGGTGAGATGATGATGAAGCTGCATGGCATTCTTCCCAATGAAAAATTTACTTCTAGGGTACCTTTACAAGCTTCGTCATCTGCAGCAAGGGGGGGGGGTCACAATCATTTCAGCCACCTCCGCCTATCTCCCACTAGGTCCCCGTCCACCCCACATACAGTGAAACTCGCTTAACACGAAACTGACGGGACCAAAATATTTTTTCGTGTTAAAAGAATTTCGTGCTAAGCGATTCATGCAGAAAACCCATCACTGTTTTGTATGTCGTCATATTTTATTAATTGGATTTATTGCTAAAAGTTACACTTGTAATTTTTAGTAATATAACCAACAAAGCATTAATTTACCTGCCAAAGTTTCTATTTTGGTTATATAATGCATTGTTGGAACAAATGAGGTAGGCCATCATCCCCCACAGACAACCCGGCCAATATTCCTTTGGGTTCCAGATGCCTGGCTGGGGTGCCCCTAGTCCAGGGCATGTTCAGTGGGCCCACAGATCCGACCATGCTGCAGGTGGGATGAGGGTGTGATGATGTTTACTGAAAGTTACATTTGTGGGCATCATATTAGATTCAATATTTTCTATTTAAATAATGATGTAGGCTACAAATGCATAATTTAAAAAAAGCCTAAAAGAATTATTGTTTTTGGGATAAAATGTGCTTCATTTTTCAGTGTCTTTTTGAGCATAACTTGTCAATAAAAAGGCCCCCCTACCCATAGTTTGAAAGGTTTGTCAATGGCATGCCTCTACCATCCTGAACCCAGGCTGTAATCTAGCAACAGTGGCAACAGTGTTAAAAGAAAAAAAATGTATGGAATTACAGAGTATTTTGTCCGGACCGCAGTGTTGTTTCATGTTAACCGTTATTTCCTGTTAAGCATTTTCGTGTTAAACGGATTTCACTGTACTACCATATCCTTACGGACTATTTTGGTCTTCCTCTGCCCCGGGTGCTTCCAACCACGATTTCTATCTTCTAATTTATAATTTTTTGTCTCATATCACCAGCGGTGAACCTTTACCCGCCTCAGTCAGTGACTGCATTAGTGGTTCCAGGTTCGATAGTAGACCGAGGTGGGTGACTTCCTTCGGGCAAGAGGAGGGGTCCTAAGTGTGCCTTCCTTCAGATGAGAAGTAAAACTGACGGCCCGTGTGGTGTACGATGGCATTTGCACGTAAAAGAATCCTCTTCACCATGCAACAGATAAAAAGCAACTCCTAACCCTTTTCCCGCCAATGGCAGGGTCGGGTACCCCTCTTGTCCCTTTGAATCGACACAGGGCGATATATTGGTCATAGTTTTTTCTGCAGCCGGTTGCCGGCCAAAGCTGCACCGCAACGCTTATTTATCGTCGGTCTAGTGTTCGTTGGGGAATGCTACCGACGCCAGGGGGCGAGCTCCTACACCTGGGAATTTTTGCCTCATCTACCCGTTGCGTAGTAGAGGGTTCTTTTACGTGCAAGTGCCATCGTACACCCACACGGGACCTCGGTTTTACTTCTCATCCGAAAGAAGGCACACTCGCGGCTTCTCTCTCTCTCTCTCTTTCTCTCTCGCCCGAAAGAAGCCGACCCACCTCGGTCCAGTATCGAACCTAGAACTACTGACGCAGTTGCCGCGGGTGCTAACCACTACACCTGCAACAGATAAATGAGACAAAATTCCGAGGCGTAGGAGCTCACCCCTTGGCATTTGGCTGTTAGGGAGTTTGAGTAATAGGGCTAACTGCACATTTTTCACTCCTGTCTTGCTCCGCATGTAGCTGTCTGTGTCGTCTGTAACGATGGACTCACATGCTGCCCCGGAGTCAGGTAACATCGATTCCACCGCTTTTCATTTGTATTGTGAGCCGTTTGATATTTTTAAGTTTTGTTGTAGACTGGTACTGTATTATCACGTAAGGGTTAACATGTTGTTTATGGTACAGTATATGGTTAACGTTGTTAAGAGAGTGGAGACCTTGGCTCGCATGGCCAAAAAAAAGCAAAGACATCGTGTGCCTTCTGTGAGGTACGCCCCTGGTTCCCGACACTTGGCTGGGATGTCCCCAGTCACAGCATAGAAAAAATCATTATGGCCATCCTATAAACTACATAAGGGATGATGGAGTGCGGGGTGGAAGGGGGGGTCTGGTAGAGGAGGGTAGGTGGGAGTGGAGGACTAGAACCCACAGATCCGACCCTACCACAGGCAGAAAAAGGGTGTGATGATGAGGATGTCTTATATCACGATAATTAATGTGGTTCAACTTACTCTTGAGAGTTCTTTAGGTCAAATACATGAACGCTAGTTACCAGACGACGGTTTTTGAAGACCCGCCTTGGCCCGTAGCTGCTTCCTGTCCCCAGACGGGACTCCGCATGCCTTATCAACAGTTCATTTGCTTTGACCTTGTCTCGCTAGAGGTCGTGTATGGATGGCTGGTTGCTATTGTGTTTGTCGATTATGAGCGAAATCTTTTAAGCTACGTATCGCGCTACGTAGTGAAGAATACGAAAATTGCTGTTCAAAAAAGCTACGTAGCAACTTCGTAGCGTAGGGATCGAATTCTTTTAAAACTGTAGCCAAAACTTCGTAGTGCAGTTGTAGTGCTACAAACGCTACGCCTTTTCGAGCAGGATTCTTTGCGTAGTGCAACATGGCGGCCCCCACAGAAGATATTGCAATTGAACATGGTGGACTGCAATAGGGTAGTTATTGACAGTACCCAAAAATGAAGCAGAAAAAATAAAAAATTGTATAATTTTCAATTAAAGAAATACTTTCATTTTAAAAACATTAAGAACATCATCATCATACCCTTATCCCGCCTGTGGCAGACTCGGGCCTGAGGGTCCACTGAACATACTCCGACTGGGGTCACCCAAGCCAGGCGTCTGGAACCCATAGGAGTATTGACAAAGTTTGTCTGTGGGGGTGCCAACATTAAGAACATAATATTTTATTAAAGGAATTGAAATAGTTTAGTCCTCTTAAGTGCGTTATATGGCAACATGGAAGCCTCCATCTTTGTAGCGCTACACATGTTGTTCAAATAGCTGCTACAGGTAGTGCGCTACATGAATTTTCATGACGTCACCGTATGCACTACGTATGCGACGCTACAAGTATTTCCGTAGCTTAAAAGATTTCGCTCTATATTTGTGCTTTTCTAAAAGAAATACTCGCCATCTGAAGAAACACAAACGCCTTTTTCAAGGCGAATCATCCACCACTTAATCACATTATCATAAATTCCGTGAAAGGTAGGAAGGCGAACGTGGGGCTGCTCAAAGTAAACAGCGTGGAGTTGCTTTGAGACTCGCGGGCTATATAGGCCTAAGGGCGAGATGATGCTTCATTTGTTGTGGCTGTCCTCTACTTGGACATTGCAGTAGATCGAGACTCACATTGTAGGGGTTGTACTTTAGATTACGTATGAATTACTGCAAGTCGAACAAATATTAAAAACATTCAACTAGGAATATGTTATGGGATTATTATTACTATCAAATACAGTAATTACACCGAGTGTTGGACTTGGGTGACTAATGTGACAGGCTGTCGTATACGATAAAGTCCAAGCACGCCATCACATTTCACAGAATCCAGGTTCGCCTCGCTGTTCTGTCTAATGAGACGGGATTAGCATTCTTTGTAAGTACTGTAACCTGTTAAAAATACCGTATATTGTAAATCATATTTTTTCCATACTGAAACATTACTGTGTTGCCATGGCAACACTCAACATGTCTGTTATTGAATGGACACGCAAACAATAAATACAAATATGGCATGTGTAATACGTATGAAAGAAGACATACTTTTTTATATTTGATTAGTGGGTCCCATTCTTGGTAAAAGTGTATATCAACGGTCCAAATGATTTCTTCATCTTTAGCAGATGAAATGTGGCGCTTCGGTCGGTATAACTTCTTCAAAATACTCGTTCCAGGGCCTGTTGCACATGCTATTGTTTTGAAATGCTTTGGACCGCTGCCATAAATGGAAACGATTGGCGTGATATTAGGCAATGAACTTCATTAATTTATTTTCCAGTTCTCGTTATTTTCATTGGAAGCTTGGGATTTATGCAATGCTTTTCATGTTGATAGTGGTCATCCCTTTTGATATTGCGTATTTTACATTGAGTAATATTCGACTGGTAAAAAAGAAATTCATCGGTCGGTTAACATTGTTTTCATGGTATGGATGGCTTTTGGAAGATAGGCTATCCGTTTTCCATATCAAATCCAAAACATGGTTCAGTCTTCATAACTTGTTTGCTTAGTTATACAGTGTTAGGCGATCCGTTGATACGCAATGTAAAATGGCAGGTCCACTATCAACACGAAAAGCATAGCATAAATCCCAAGCTTCCGGTGAAAATAACGAGAACTGGAAAATAAATTAATGAAGTTCATTGCCTAATATCTCGCCAATCATTTCCATTTATGGTAGTGGTCTAAAGGATTTCAAAACAATAGCATGTGCAACAGGCCCATATTTTTTCCATACTGAAACATTACTGTGTTGCCATGGCAACACCCAACATGTCTGTTATTGAATGGACATGCAAACAATAAATATAAATATGGCATGTGTAATACGTATGAAAGAAGACCTACTCTTTTATATTTGATTAGTGGGTCCCATTCTTTACCGGAGAGTAACCTTAGGTCGTCAAATACCCCTTGACAATTGAACTGTTGCAACTGATTTTAAAATTGCATCTTCCTTCTCACCTCTTACAGTCTCTAGGCATAAGCGCCTTGATTTTTAGTAGAGGAAGCTAAAATGATAACATACGAACTTATTTGGTATTTTTGGCGTTGCTCGATATGACGATGACGTCGGCATTTTTCTTCCTCACATCCGTGCGTTAAATAATGAAAATCATTATCAACACGTAGCAAAATTTTTTTGTCGAGCCATTACACTGCAATAAAAGAACGTAAATAACCCCTCCCCACAGGCTAAATTAACGCGCATGCGCACGGCATTCCTAAAAATTTCCTATTTATAGCCAGAGTACTGTCGTATCAGATAGTGGTTTTCTAGCTTTCGAAATTTTGTTGTTGCAGATTTTAATTTTGTTGCTGAAAGATCAAGAAAATGGTTAAAGTTGACGTGGAGTATTGGTAAGTTGTCATGATATTTTAAAAATATTAATTTGCATTGTGTTTCTTGTGCTTGTTTATACGTATAGTAATTTAATGGGCTTTTCATTCTGCCATATCATCGGGGATAACCCAAATGTTGAATCGCTAATGCAGTTGCAATAATGTATTATTTATTTGATAGATGGCTTTTAATGATCATTGGAATTTTTAATTTCAATTTGTTTAATTGGAATTTGTCTCTGAAACGTTGTGATGCAGGGCTATCTTGCCAGCAGTAAGAACGCAGCGAATAAAAAATATACCTTTCACTTCGTTAACTTGTAGTTTATAGTTTTAAGTCAGGTGCCAAGAGGTAATAATTTCAAAGATATATGCAAATCGGGGATGTATTTAATGAAATGTAATTAACTTTCAACATATAATCATGGAAGGTTGCTAGCTAAACTGTAGTATGTCCATGCACATCATCGCTGTAATACCTTTTATCTCACCTGCAGCAGGGTCGAGTCTGCGGGTTCTAGTCCTCCACTCTCGTCTATCTCCCATCAGGTCCTGTTCCCACGTCTGCTTTGGTCTTCCCCTGCCCCGGATGCTCCCAACCACCTGCATTCTTGTAATGGACCTAACGAGCTGTCCCTCCCCTCTTCTCATTGCATGTCCATAGCACCTCAATCTACACTCTGCTCCATGTAGCATAGCTGGCCTAACCACTGCCCTGTAAAACTTCCCTTTCAACTTGATTGGAACCCTCCTGTCACACAGGACTCCACTTGCCCGTCTCCACCTAAACCATCCCCCATTGATTCTATGGATCACATCATGTCCCATGTAGTGTGTCCATGTGCAAAACACAATGTTTCGTTGCTCATCCAAATGGCCATTTCTGTACTAATAATATTACTAAATGAATGAACTTTGCCCTAATTTTCAACTGCAGAAGATTTAGCTGCGCTTCCGTAATCAAGGCTGAAGAAGATTTAGCTCCACTTATGCTGACTTCTGAAATCAAGGCTTATCAGTTAGAAAGTCGGAGATATCGACAACATCGACTGTGAAATACATCCAGGGTTATCAGTATCCTACAATGAAATCAGTGCCACAGTTAAAGCGATTTCCTATTTACCCCCATATTCGTAGTTATTTGATGTTGACAATGTGCAGTTTTCAGCAATTATGAATTATTAGAATTGTACACTAAAATCCCATGGTGACAAAGATTAGATGGCATCAGCATCGATTTCATGATCAGATGCCAGGAACTCAAAATGATTCGACCTAATTACTAGTTCTTGCATCACTTCAAGGTTAAATGAGTCGGATATTTCGTTATTCATAACTATTTCGTCATGTTGTGGTAACTAAAGTTAAAACATTAATAATTTTTACCATTAAACTAAGTCTTAATTTGTGAATTTCAGCGGCAGATGAGGTTACCAGCCTCGCTACCAAGAGTTGGCGAGGCAAATTAAGGCTGTTGTTCCCGAAGCAGAAGTCAATGGAACTGTGGGTCGTTCCAGTAAGTTAAAATAATAAATCTTTTCTTTATCAATTTTTCAACGTTTGTAATGTTTATTTCTATCTATAGCATCCTTTGAAGTTGTCATCGATGGGGAACTAATTTTTTCAAAACTTGAAAAAGGTTCTTTTCCAAATTTTGAAGAGGTATGAATCTGATTCACAGTACTTGTGGCTATTATTTAAAGTCAAATTACTGATATCGTTTCTTATTTTAGATTGTGGAACAGGTAAAGGTTGTTAATAAAGGTGGGAAACCATCTCAAGTTGAAGGAACACAGTCCAGCTGTAAAGTAATTTAATTTGGAGATTGTTATGGATTTGCATTTTAGCTGTTTTTAATTTTTGACATTGTTAAATGACGGTTGTCTTAGAAAATGTTAGAGACAGTCTGATGAACTCGATAATGGCAAAAATTAAAAACATAATTAAATGTTTGTCTTGCAATAGCTTCAAATAAACATGGCATTTTAAAACTAAAGACTCGACTAAATAAATATTCATTCGTGGAAAAATATATGATTAAAAAGCAACTTATTAGGATGGATTTGAAATAAGCATTATTTCTAACTGTTTGAGATAGCAATCCTCAGTCTCTCATATTATTACCAAACATATTGCTGTTCTAGCTAACCTCCTGTGGACAAGTTAATGAATACACCAGAATTTCTGAAAATTGTGGTAACAGTTATTTTTCTCTGTAAAAAACAAGCAAAATTTTAAACTAATGTCACGAATAGCCACTTAATATTATTTGCTACGACAAGCATAGAGGTGTGTGTGGGATTTCGTATGACAACCAACTTGTATCGGGCTACTCACGGGTATTCCAGTTATTTGCAACTCTTTTCCACGGTATTTTTTGAATTAAACTTCTCTTTACCGAACTAATCTTTGACAATTCTCCACAGGTTCTCAATTGGATTGAGATTTGGAGATTGTTGGGGTCAATCAAGTACTCTAATATTAACCATCATCAATTTTTGTTAATTTAGCCATATTAATGGGTTATTTGTCTTGTTGAAACCGCCAAATTAGTGGTGTATCTTCCTCAACTTTTGACATCACATTTTCCAAAATACTGCAATATTTTTCAGCATTCGCGGCATAAGGGATATGATAAACTGGCTCCAAACCATTTGCGATAACCTCACACCATTATGAAGCAACCATCATGTTCATCAGGTGTTGGTATAAATTTGGGATGAAATACGGTGTGCAGAGGATAATGGAGGCGAAAAAAGATTTAATTTTGATTCATCACTGAATAAAATATTATACCAGCATGTTGGGCTAATAATTGTGCCTCAATTAGACGTCTTTGAGCTGTTTTTTTCCACTAACATTCAATCGTAGGTCATTTTTAATATGTCAGCTGATTACAACCTACTTTTCATAATCATACCCTTGTATCTATGGCAGGGTCAGGTCTGCGGGTCCACTGAACCTACTCTGACTGGGGCCACCCCAGCCAGGTTTCTGGAACTCGCAGGAAATATTGGCTAAGTTGTCTGTGGGGGGATGCCGGCCTACCCCACTGTTCCAAAACACGGCATTGTACACCCAAAATAGAAATTTTTGGCAGGTAAATTAATGCTTTGTTGGTTATAATATGGCACGGTGTCTTACCTATTGCACAATAACTATAATGCACCAGCAGTCAGGCTCATGCCCGATTACAACCTACTTTAGTTTTTCAACTAATTCATCTCTTGAGTTTTAACAGTTGTATTACAATTAAAACATTCTGAACCACCCCTTTCTTTTACTTTTTTGAATTTTTTTTATAACGCATCTGTTCATCGTAAGACTTCAGTGCATATTTTACCTGTCCGACATATACATATTCATAGCAATTACACAACTTCAAACACAAATCGCTACTAATAATGAATTCTTACTTAAAATTTTCTTCTCATTCAGTTCTTAACTTAATTTTTTTCTCTAAATTTTAAGCAAATATATAAATGACTTTTTTTGGGTGAATTTTTGGCTGTGACTACATGTGGTAATTCAGTTCTTCGTTAAATACGATAAATGAGGGGCTGAGTTGAAAAGTGATCCAAGTGCTTTTTTTTTGTAAAGTTAAGTGCAGAATATGGTAGACTAAGTCGTAATCTTTTAGAGGAAAATGGACTAAGTGATACATGGTACCACGAACACCATGTAGGGATTAAAAAATGAAGTTGATTTCTTGAGTTGAAGCTCGATCTTGAACTTTAATCGCAATTTACTCAAAACTAACAAAATGGCACTTGGATCACTTTTCAACTCAGTCCCTCAATTATTTCTTAGACTAACGCTTTGTGAACTAAAAGTAACAGTTCTTATAAAAGGGACTGACTGTATGCCCCTAGGAATTTGAAGGATTCCTAGCAATTACTTGTCACCTTTATTTTCTTACAACGCCGTGGTTCCCAAACTATGGGTCCGCGAAGAGGTTTCAGGAGAACTGTGTAGAGGTCAGTTGAAATTTTGGGCCATTTGCGATTAAGTGCCATGCCACATTCCATTGAATGTACATTTGATGAATAAGATTTACCATTTCTGAAAGTAATTGTTTGTCAAAAATTGTTTTAGTAACAGTAGCCGGCAATTTAAAAGGGTGCGCGAGCCATCTAGAAATTGTAAAGAGACCGCTACGCAAGAAATCATAAAAAAAAAAGTTTGAGACCAACTGCTATAACGCATACTAGAATGGGACCTACGACCCAAGTGCCGCGGATATCTAAAAGCTGACTTACGTGGATACTAGGGCAAAACTATTGCAGAACAGAAGCCAGGGTGTCTCCAATCCATACATTACGTATATTGATGCATACATATAAACGAATATTCTTTAAACAAACAACGTGAGAATAATATGAAATAATAAGAGAGATATGTATTATTAGACGTTTTATCAAGCATGAATACAGCCTTGAAAAACCTGTCTTTTGCCTTCAATTTTGAGATGCATGTATTTCTTTTAACCATTATTATTGACTATTTTCCTTAGCAACAAATTAACTGAATAACGCTTAAGGTGAGAAAGATTTTTTTTCACATCAAAGGTCTAAGCCATATTCTTGGACGCTCTTAGTTATGTGGAAAACTTCATAATGCGTGCTAAGGAATTTAATCTCAAACTCAATTGTCACATTATGGAGGATGTAAATCACGTACGTCATTTCGAAAAAGTCTATTGATTTCTAGTCATCAGTGAGGTGACTTTACCGGGATAGAACTCCTGCACAGGATTTTTCTTCATACAGCTCTGTAGAACTTTCATGGTATTTCTAATTACAGCCCAATGTCATCCGTTTCTTGATATCTGTGTGCCTTTGTGTGTGTACTGATTGTACGTAATAATAATAATAATAATAATGCCATGCTATGTTACTAGTGTGACGTAATACATGAAAGTCTGCAATGATCAGGGCCTGCCCTAGAGTTTGCGGGGTCCAAGGCTGCAGACGATAGCGGGGCCCCAGTGCCAAGATTTATGAAGTTGATCGCTTATCAATGCAGCACTTTCTTAGTATTTCTTAGAGAGCGGGTTGGGGACTAAGCCAAGCAGCCACAACAGGCCGAACCCTTAGGAGGTTGCTAGCGGGAGATAAGGAGACAGGTATGGAGAGTGTAGGAGAGGGAATATTTGCAGCACCAAACGTTCTTTATCAACCACCCATGTTGATATTAACGTGGGCTTGCGCTGCTTAACTTCAGTGATCTCACGAGAACTGGTGTGTCCAACGCAACTTGGCTGCACCCAACGCACAGGCGGCTCATGGGGCAGACTAATTTCAGAAGTGCCTCCTTGCCATGCAGACTATCGGTCATTTAAAATGTTCATAGTCCTGAGGTTCCCAATCAGTACCGGATTTAGATATTGAGAGGCCGTTTTCAAGCCCTTTTGAACCCCATTTCTTAAGTTTTGAAGCCTGCTAAATGTTGAGGCCCTAGGCTTCAGTCTAATTAGCCTATTGGTAAATCCGGCACTGTTCCCAATGTTCCCTGATTGGTGGGCCTTTTCTAAGTGTTGGCTTTCTCGAGGCGCCTTGTTGCAGAGTCATAGCAATGCATTAGCAATGGGATAAATGCCAACGGCGTGAGGGACCCTCGGACAATTTTAGAACTGCATGAAGTTTAGTGGGGGTGAACTCAGTTGCCTAGGGTGTCTGAAACTCACGAGCCGGGCCTGACCCAACGCGACTTGGCTGCATATGAAATCAAACTAAAGTTTTTCAAAAAAAATTTTTTTTTTCAATTCACCAGCGCGAGGCCCAAGGCGGTTGCCTCGGTCGCCTTACCTTGGATCCGCCCCTGCTAAGATCGGTCCTGGCAATGATGACCTCTTATTTTGGATTGGATTAGTTTCGTGGGTTTGGGAGTAAGCCAAGCAGCCATAGGAGGCTGCCTGCGGGAGATGAGGAGGTAGGTGAAAGGACGAAGGAAAGGGTTAGTTTGCAGCACCCAACGTTCTTTACCAATCACCCAAGTTGGTATTGAAGTGGGCTTGCACTGCTTTAAAAAATAACTGTAACTACTCCCCAATGTGTTAGGGTTTCTAGTTCTAGTTTGTTGGTGTTTAATGACCTTGTAGTTGAAGGGCCCTAAGAGCCCCGTCCACAGTATAGTTCTTATGCAGAGACTGCACAGACACTTCACTAATACGACGATTTTTGGGTATTAGCAGTACCCAGTTTTCCCAAGCGACCACCCATGTCAGTACTAGCTGGGGTTGCGCTGCTTAACTTCAGTGATCAGACGAGAACTGGTGTGTCCAACGCAATTCGCCGCTCCCCAATGTGTTAGGGAACTCTGGTGCACTGGTTATAGTAACTTTATGGCTCCTAACAAGAGTTTAGAGGCATTAATAGAACTTGGAGAGCAATGAAAGGAAATGTTAACCCCAATTTAAGACTTCATATTGTAATTAAAAAGCACGTGCTTTAAGTTATTTGCTTAGTCTCTGCGTGGGGGATGCAGTCATAAATTGGCGAAACTATGTCATCAGTATTAATTTACAGTACGTATTTAATGGAAAATGTATTATTTTTCTGAAGTCTACTTACTATTATTATGCACATGTACTTCTGCAGGTTTTATTTACTGTTAGCAGAGCTGACATTGTAACCAATAGAATATGTGGAACGTTTTGATTCTTAGAACATTGAATTTTTTCGTAATGCTGCGCCTGCGTGTAGGTAGTATTTAGATCCGGGCACTAGCGTGCCTACGCGCGAAAAAGCGTCACGGTAGTTTAGAAGACGCTATGTTTTACGATGACGAATTTCTGACGGAAAAATGGTAAGATTCTTTCTATTTAGTTTGTGTTTTTATATTTTTCACTATAGGCAATTTGTTGGAAGTGGTATAGCCTTCATATTTCTCTTCGCTTATAACGTTTTCTATAGCGAGAAAGGTTGGCTGAAATGGTAAGAAGAAAAAATTAAAATCCCGCTCACCGTTAAACGTTCGAGTGCGATTCAATACATGCTTATGCTAGTGAAAGCCAATCGCTCAACACGGATGGTGAAAGGGGGTTGTCGTTCGAGTCTGGTTGGAGGAGGTTGATTATACGGTTATAAAAAATATTGCGCCTTCTCAGCTTGACAGTCGAGCTGCAATAATGACCGACAAAAACAAAATAACGTATGATTAATGTTAACTTGGACGGTTAAGGGTAAAAAAAGAGGTAAATTGTAACTTGGTTGCGATCGCCTCACTATGGAATCCGACTAGTAGTATAGACTTTCAGCCTACGACTTCTTACGCATGAATTGAGTGAGCCCATTTTAATATTTAGTATCATTTTAAAATATAAATATCATTTGTTTTCAATTTCTTTGGTAATTTCCTCGACATCAGTGATGTCATACAGGCGGTCCTCAAGACACCAGAAACTACAGACTCAAGAACAGAATTTTACCACAATTCATTTTAGTAACAAAATGAAATTTCAAAAATTAATTTTTTAAAACACTAGATTACAAAGGTAAGGAAATCAACGTTAATTTTAAATGAATTATTTTCGACTATACGCCACATACAGTAAAAGTGGGGTAGGCCGGCAGCCCCCCCCCCCCCCCACAGATAACCCCGGCCAATATTTCTACGAGTTTCAGACGCCTGGCTTGTTTGTTGTTGGTGTTTTAGGGCCCTTCAATTACAAGGTCATTAGAGCCCCGTCCACCGTGTAGTTCTTATGCAGAGACTGCACAGACACTCCACTAATGCGACGATTTTTGGATACTAGCGGTACCCGGTTTTCCCAAGCGGCCACCCATGTCAGTACTAACTGGGGTTGGGTTGCTTAACTTCAGTGATCAGACGAGAACTGGTGTGTCCAACGCAATTTGCCGCTCTCCAGACGCCTGGGGTGCCTCAAATGAGAACTATCCCATCTAGAAAAGGGGCTACTCGTAGATTAAGGACGTGGAATAGAGTGTGGGGTGGGCGGGAACCTGGTGGAAGATAGACGGGAGTTGAAGGTTAGACCCCGCCGACCCGATTCTGCCACAGGCGGGACGTGGATGTGATGATTGTACAGTGCATGCAGTAAAAGACCTTGGGTGTGCTACCCAAGATTATCATTGGGATATATTATTTTGTCAGCGTCCCGCAGACTCGTAAACATAACTTGGTGGCCAGTTTTCATGTACTTTTTTTTGTTTCTGTTCAAGGCCCGCAGACTTCGCAGTGTTCATATTCGAGTTTGACACTGCAGCTCTACAAAATCGGAAAACAGAAGTCACATGTCAAATGTGCAGGGTCATTCATAATCGTATGGGTTTTCTGCGGTTTCCCTGAAAGGAATGAGATCCAAACGACTCTACATATCATATATTCACGACGACGATCAATTCAACATTGAGTAATAACTATATGATTATATTTAGATATTACTGCCTGTGAATGACATGCCTAACAAGAGTCCGTTAACCTCTTTGGCAGTAATCAAAATTCTGCTTTTAGTTAAAGATTACGAGACGTTATTGGTAGTGATCGCTTTATAAAGTGTACTGTACATTAAATGTTGACTCAAGTTGTTTTATAGAGCGAGAGATACGTTATTTTGAAATCTAGGTTCTCCTTATACAGTCGACTCTCGATATAACGAATCTCAATATAGCGAACTGTTCAATATAACGAAAAGGGTAGCTGGTCCCGGCCAAAATACCTATATCTCCCATGTATTAGCTGCTTGATATAACGAACGCGTTTGCCTGGTCCCTTCATAATCCCACAGTGCTAAATGACTCCCTTTATAACGAACAGCTATTGGATGTCGTAGGTCAGAGACAAATAATATACTTTGTGCCACTGGGAAAAAATTTTGCGAGCAAATTTAGCTAAAAACCACTAGAAGTTATAGAAATCCACGAAATCTGCCTGGGACCAAAAACAATGTGTAATACAAGGCTCCTTGGCAGAGCTGGCGCGAGCTCTTGCAGAAACGGGTTCAAAAATAAATATTTTGCAGGGTCTTTTGTAAGAAAATACATCTTACATTCTGTAATATAGAGGCCCGCGCGTGGGGCCTTAGTAAAGGCGAGGCCGGGTTCTGGCAAAAGTGGTGAACCAGGATCGTACCTCGGCACAAGCCTGGGCCAAAGGAGAGTGGCTTATTGCATTGGACACACCAGTTAAGCAACACAATCCCAGTTAGTACTAACATGGGTGGCTTTGTTCGTTGATGTTTTAGGGCCCTTCAACTACAAGGTCATTAGAGCCCCGTCCGCAGCATAGTTCTTATGCAGGGACTGCACAGACACTACACTAATGCGACAATTTTTGGGTATTAGCAGTACTAAGTTTTCCCAAGCGACCACCCACATCAGTACTAGCTGGGGTTGCGCTGTTTAACTTCAGTTATCAGGCGACAACTGGTGTTTCCAATGCAATTCGCCTCTCCCGACATGGGTGGCCGCTTGGGAAGACTGGGTACTGCTAATACCCAAAAATCGTTGCATTAGTGTGGTATCTGTGCAGTCTCTGCATTAGAACTACAAGGTGGACGGGGCTCTAATGACTTTGTAGTTGGGGGGCCCTAAAATACTGTACTAACAAAATAAACTAAAACTGGACCGAAGGCCCAGGCCGGGGGCGGGTCCGGCAAACACGCTGAACCCGCTTTGCGCCAGCTGTGCCTCGTGGTATATATAACGAACAATCGATATAACGAACGAATTTTTCATCCCCTTCGCGTTCGTTATAACAAGAGTCGACTGTACTTAGTGTTGGAATTTGGTATTATTATGCTATTTGATTTTTTTCTTGGTTTAACGAACGAGTCATGATTTCCTAAAGGTTAATCCGGAAGTTGAAAATGGGCAGGTTCTTGCTACTTTCTGTTCACCGTCAAGGAATACTGCTACCCTCACTAACTATGTAGGAATAACCCAACATATTTACATATTCAAAACCACGTGGATGCTAACGTGGTGGGGTAAAACTAATTTTTGTATTACAGACCAAGACTTCCACATCAAGATTTCACGGAAGCATCGGCAAATATAGACCAACTCCATATTATAATTGAGGTCATTGTATCAAGTTACACCTTACAGATTTTTGCGACAAATTATCTTAAAGTTATCCGATATCTGGAGAGGAGATGTGTATTTAAAAGCACGCTTTTGTATACGTCTAATGTTTCATTACATGCAATGATTGTCAGTTTTAATTTCAAGGTAAATTGCCTGTACTGCACCTCTCTCTCCTCCCAACGTTTAGATCAGCTTGCGGAGTAGTAGAAAGGCAAATTGTTATAAATATCTCAGAACTGCCTCTTTTTTTATTGTCGTCGTTGTTGCAGCCTGGTATTTTTTGCTCCCATAGAAATAACCTTGAATCCAACAAATTTACATGCCCTTGTAAGTTGCATTTTTTTTTAGTGCAATGTTAACTCTGTGTACAGCTATTACTGACTGTACGTCATCGTTTGCCTTTATATAATCGTAATATATTTAACATTAATCAGCTGCTTTATACAGGACCTGAACCAGTCATTAGTGAATATATTGTTAATATCACCCTATCATAAAGCGAGATACTTAAAAAGTTTTGTGGTCATTGTTGCTGACAGAAAAATCGGCGATGTAATCAGTTTGGGGATAAAGAAGGTCATTGCTGTAATTTTAAATGTAGCTGCTATTATTTATTGTCGTTTACTAATATTGCGATGCAGAAAGGTGAATAGATATATATTTATTTTTGAACATGTCCCTATAATAAAGTCGGTAAGGTAATTTTATTTGCAAGACGTACTGCTTTTACTAACCCAACGTTGCAATTTTGTCTGTCTTGGCTACAATGTGGGATGGTGTCGAGTCTCACCAACCAGCAATTTTACAATTGTAGTGTCCCAGGCTTTAAGTCCTAATGTAGTTTAGAAATTTAGTCAAGTTTAATTAAACAGCCCACGTTTTTATAAGTCTCGGATCATTAAACAGGCGCAAGATAGTTCACGGCTTCATATCTGTGGCATCAATCAATCCACTAACCCCTTTCCCACCTATGGCAGGGTCGAGGTCCCATTTTTGTCCCAACCAAATGCTGAGCCCTCTGCGCTTATTTATCATCGGCCTATTTTGATTTGATGGGGCACTTCTTCCTCAAGAAACGCCAGCGAAGGATACGAGCTCCTCCTACACCTGAATATTTTGCCGAATTACAGGTATTATTAGTGCATATAGTAAGGGTTCATTTACGTGCTCATGACATCATACACACCGTACGTGGCCAAGTCTTCATCTGCGACCGCAGAAGGCAAAAAAATATTAATAATTAAGGAAAATTATTTGTCAGTAATAAAATGATTTAATTGCTATTTAGCAATTAGGACAAAGGGGCCTTAAAAATTAGATTGCGGTTGGAAGCTTCAAGTGTAGGTTGGACTTCGGGGCTCTCCAAATGCTTGATCTACCATTGACCACTTGCTCTGTTTTCCTATATACTTTCGGTGCTGGATAGTAGGAGCAAATTTTAATGCCAACCAATATTTGAAATTCGTCATTTTCGTACTATTGTCCGAGGAAATCAGTTTGCGTTTATGCCCGGTAGGTCTACGTACGGAAGATGGTTGAGAAGCATAGAGCAGTAAAGAAGAACCTGCATGCAATCTTTGCAGACCTAGAGAAGGCCCATGATAGTGTCCCATTACAGGTAGTATGGGGTGTTCTAAGTGCACCCCGCCCCAGTGCATGGTATTTGCTGACGATGTAGGAAGGTTAGAGGAGCCCCAAGAGGAGGTTCAACAGGGCTTACAGGACATTACAACAGCAATGGCGAAGGGGGGGGCCTGAAGGTGAACGTGAAGAAAACAGAGCACTTAACTTTCAGTTGGAGCGGCCAGGACCAAGGGGGGGTGTAGTTCGTTGTGGAAATGAGGTGATACCAGCGGCGAAAGAGTTTAGGTATTTAGAATCAGTGTTTCAGAGCAACTGGGAAATGGACTCCGACGTTACCCACAGAATGAATGCAGGATGGCTAAAGTGGAGACAGGCAAGCGGTGTGCTGTGCGACCTCCGAGTCCCAATAAAGTATGGATGGGAGTGTTGGGTAGTGAGGAAGAACCACGAGAGGGGAACCAAGATGTGAATGCTGCGTTACATGAGTGGGGTGTCGCCTGCTGACAGAGTTCGCAACGAGAACGTTAGAGGTAGCTTGGGGTGGGAGACATCGCGGAGATGAGAGAAAATAGGTATGGGCATGCGAAGGGAGGAGGAGGAGCTTACGCGGTATATTATGAGACAGCAGGTGGTTGGTGGCATCAGGAGTAGGGGGAGATCAAAGCGGAAGTGGGAGCAGGTTGTACAAAGGGACATGATTGCATGCAGGGTGGATGAAAGCCTGGTTGGGGATAGACGGGAGTGGGGAATTAGAACCCGCAGACCCGACCCTGCCATAGGCGGGATAAGAGTGTGATGGTGATTTGAAATTCATCATTTTACCAATTACTGACTAAGGCGGCCACTTTCACGGCAGGGTTTACTGGGAGGCCAATACATTAGACACTCGTCCATGATTGGTGGAGCAAGATATCGTACTTGACTAATCACCAACAAGTTATCTACAGATTATTCTACATTACCATGAAGTGTGTAAGTTTCCCAATGTCCATCTGACATTCACATTTCAAGGGTAGTTACATAGATGTGTCAACTGGAGGCAGGGCTGGCGCGAGGCGGGTTCAGCGCGTTCACCAAACCCAGCACTGCGTTTATTAAGACCTCGCGCGCGGGCCATTATATATGTTACATGTTTTTTCCTACAAAGGCCCCTCAAAATATTTTTTAACCCGGTCCCGGAAATGTTCGCTCTGGCACTGACTGGAGGGTCTTAACTTTTTAAACCATTAGTGGCACAATGAAGAAAAATATGCTCTGTCTTTATCGATATCGTGCTCTTAGATTTTTGTTTTTATATCTAGTATTATATTTAGTATAAAATTGAACCTTTCATGCTTTCGATGGTATAAAATACTGTACGTTTTTAACAGGGATGCACCGATATATCGGCCAATTTTTAACCGATTTTCAAAATTTCACAAGATCATGGATATCGGACATGGGTTGTCCAAGAAACCAGCGCCAGGGGTGGCGTGAGTTAGAAGAATTTTGGCTTTGTGGAGAAAGTTATACAGTGAAACCTCTAATTGGTACACCTGTGGGACCTAGCCAAAGTGTACCCATCAGAGGGGTGTACCCATAAGAGGGGTATGGGTATATAAATTAATCAAAACAATATATTGTTTTATATTGTGGTATTTTTAACTGGTAAAAATGCATTGTATAATGTATTTCTCAAAATTTTTGAAGTACACAAATTTAATTTTTACAAACAAATCAATCAAGGGACGTTTGTCTACAATCAAGCTACCTTCTTGCCCGTCTGAATAGATGCAAGGGTGATCTTTTGGACTGCGTTTTTCCACAGCCAGATGCAGACTAAAGCTGCAACCCCTGTGCATATTTATTGTAGGTCTACTGTTCTTTGAGGTATTCCACCGATGCCAGGTAGCAAGCTCCTACACCTGGAAATGTTGCCTCACCTATCCGTTGCATAGTAGAAAGTTCTTTTATGTATAAATGCCATTGAACGCCACATGGGACTATGGTTTTACTTCTAATCCAAAGGAAGGCGTACTCGGGGCATCTTTCTTGCAGAAAAGAAGGCAACCCGCCTTGGTCCAGTATCGAACCTAGAACCACTGCTGCAATTACCAAGCACCCTGCTCACTGCGTCACCGAGACAGGATGTACCCACTACGGAGGGAGTTTTCTGAAAATGGTGACATGTATTAGATGTACCAATGGAGGGGTGTACCCATTATAGAGGTGGTTTTCCGAAAAGTGGTGAGATGTATGAGGTGTATCAACAGAGGGGTGTACCCATTAGAGAGGTGTACCGTTAAGAGGGGTAGTAATAGCATTAAGCCTATGGGCAAAAAATCGGTGCCTGAAAAATCTGTACCGATATGAGGGGTATACCATTTAGAGGGGTGTACCCATAGAGAGGTTTCACTGTATTAGGCAATCATGGTGCAATAACTAAGGTTCTCGGGTTCTCGTTTGTAACCGTCTTTGCATTTCAATCTGCATTTTCAAAACATGAAATTACATCATTGTTGTAATTAAATTTCAGGGTCGTGGTAGGCATTGCGCGGATACTATTTGGTTTTATCATCGAGGGCGATAAACCATTAAATCCTGCGCTATAATTTTTAATATCGGCATATATATCGACCACACTCATGTCGGTACATCCGTAGTTTATAATGAAATACTGATGAGCAAGAATCCCTGCACTCCCACCTTGCTCCCACTTGGTCCTCATCCACCCAACGATCATATTTTTACGTGCAGCCTGCTCCCACACCTTGTCCATAACCAGAATGAACAAGTGTGGACTTTGTGCTGGACCTTGGTGCACCTTAACCTTCCCTTGAAAGCCTCCAGTATTTACCCAGTTAGTCCTTACCCTGACTATGGAACCATTATACATGTCCTAGACTATCATAATATATCCATCAGCTACCATGTTTTTCATCAATATATCCATCAGCTGGCTTTCATACCTCCCACACTGCCTGCAGTGGAATACTATTGTAAGCCTTCTCCAAATCAAGAAACATTACATGTAGATTGTTTTTTTTTTGCTGCCCTATGCTTCTCTATTCATCTTTCTAAGAGCCCCATTGTTTTGTTGATTTTTAGGGCCCTTCAACTACAAAGGTCACCAGAGCCCCGTCCACAGCACAGCTCTGACGCAGAGACTGCACAGACACCACACTACTGCGACGATTTTTGGGTATTAGCAGTACCCAGTTTTCCCAAGCGGCCACCCATGTCAGTACTAGCTGGGGTTGCGCTGCTTAACTTCAGTGATCAGACGAGATTTGCCGCTCCCCCTAAGAGCCCCAACTTTCTTCCTCCTGCACCCTGTCTACCACCCCAGAAGTGGTAGAACAAATGTCATTGTCCATCTCTCCAACGGTAATATTCAGGAGGCTAAGAAAATATTCTTCCCACCTATTGTTTACTTCAGCAGGAAGTAAACAAGAGGTGCCATCCATGACTGTTATGGCTTGGATTATATCCTAACTTGCCCTATCTCTAGCCTTTGGCAATTTTAAAACCTCTCTACTATGCAACGGGTAGATGAGGCATAAATTTCCAGGCGTAGGAGCTCTTCCCCTGGCATCGGTGAAATGCCCCAACGAACAGTAGACCGACGATAAATCAGCATAGGAGTTTGCTGCTTTGGTCGGCAACCGGCAGTGGAAAAATACTGTCTGATTGATTTGTTGGTGTTTTAAGGCCCTTCAACTACAAACGTCATTAGAGCCCCGTTCACTACAAAGTTCTAGTGGAGAGTCTGCACAGACTCTATGCTGTTACGACGATTTTTGGGTATTTGCAGTAGGCCTACCCAGTGTTCCCAAGTGGGACCCATGTCAGTAATATCTGGGGTTGCGTTGCTTAACTTCAGTAATCATACGAGAGCCGTTAATACTGCCTAATATATCGCCCTTGTGTCCATTCAACGGGTCAAGATGGGTACCCAACCCTGATATAGACAGAAAAGGGTTAGAAGTTGCTTTTTTGCACTGTAATTACAAAATTTAAAGGAAACCAATTTTTTGCCCTACTGCTGAGAAGTTATAAGTTAAAGAAAAGTGTAGCTAAAAAATACAGTCGAACTCGGATATAAGAGACACCTTGGGAAATCCAAAATACAGTAGTCTCTCCAGACCATGTAAAACTGACCATATTTTGCAATATGGTATACATTTCTAAGAACAGTACTGTAATTCTCAATTTTAATGTTGATTATGCTTCATAGCATTCCAAAACAGATTCAAAAATCCAGATTTAAAACTTATGCAGTATCATCATCATACCCTTATCCAGCCTGGGGCAGGATTGGGGCTGCAGGTTAACTGTAGATGCTCTGACTGTGGGCACCCCAGGCAGGCATCTTGAGCCCACAGGAATATTAGCTGACCTGGGTAGTGTGGGGGGGGATGCCAACCTACCCCACTTATTCAAGCATTCAACCATGGGAGCGGCGAGTTGCGTTGGACACACCAGTTCTCGTCTGATCACTGAAGTTAAGCAACGCAAGCCCAGTTAGTACTGACATGGGTGGTCGCTCGGGAAAGCTGGGTACTGCTAATACCCAATAATCGTCGCATTAGTGTAGTGTTTGTGCAGTATATGCATTAGAACTATACAGTGGACGGGTCTCTAATGACCTTGTAGTTGAAGGGACCTTAAACTCAAACAAACAAACATACAACCATAATATACATACAACCAAATCATACAACCGTGCAACCAAAATAGAAATTTGGCATGTAAATTAATGTATTGTTGGTTACAATAGTGCATGGTGTCTGACCTATTGCACAATAACAATGCATAACAGACTGCATGCAGATTAAAAACTATACAGTATATTACAGTATACTGGTATTTATCCATAGGGATATGGTTAGTTTGGTTGGTTGGCGTTTTAGGGCCCTTCAACTACAAGGTCATTGAGCCCCATCCACTGCAGAGTTCTATTGCAGAGACTGCATAAACACTACACTAATGTGACGATTTTTGTATATTAGTGGTACCCAATTTTTCAAAGCAGTCACCCGTGCCAGTACTAGCTGAGGTTGCATTGCTTTACTTCAGTGATCAGACAAGAAATGGTGTGTCCAATGCAATAAACCACTCTAGGGATATGGTGGTGTGTGGGGTGGACAGGGATCCGGTGGGAGATTGATGGGAGTGGTGAGCTATAACCTGCACACATGAACCGGCTACAGGTGGGATAAGGGTATTATGATGATGACTATATATTAAAAAAATCATTTGAAGAAATCTGTGATTTTGCATTGAACCTGCTTCTTTAAAGATTTGCTTTCCACCATATGCTCCACATCATAAAATGCCTTTGCAGGACGTCATTTGCCTGTCTTGCATAACGTACACTGTTCAGTTGTTGTTGTTGTTTGTTGGAGTTTAAGGTCCCGTCAACTACGAGGTCATTAGAGACCCGTCCACTGTATAGTTCAATGCATATACTGCACAGACACTACACTAATGAGACGATTATTGGGTATTAGCAGTACCCAGCTTTCTCGAGCAACCACCCATGTCAGTACTAACTGGGCTTGCGTTGCTTAACTTCAGTGATCAGACGAGAACTGGTGTGTCCAACACAACTCGCCGCTCCCCTACACTGTTCAGCATAGATCACTCAGTCTCATTATTCTCTTATATCCGCGTGACAAATAAAAATTGTAAAAATGTTCTCTCCCATACAGGCGAGTTTCTCTTTTATCCAAGTCTCTTATAACCATGTACATTAACACGTAAAGCATAGGACATGCAAATGGGAATTCAAAATGGCTCTCTTACAACCGAGATTCTCTTTTATCCAAGTCTCTTATAAATAAGTTGGACTGTAATCAACTGAAAATATACAGAAGTAATAATGAATTTATGTCGTTCATCATCATCATACCCTTATCCCGCCTATGGCAGGGCCGGGTTTGCGGGTTCTAGCCCTCCACTCCCGCCTATTTCCCATCAGGTCCCCGTCCTTGATGAGACTGCACTGACTGGGGAGACCCCAACCAGGTGCCTGAAACCCGCAGGAATATTGGACAAATTGTCTGTGGGGGGGATGTCGGCCTACCCCACATAATGAATTTATGTCGTTGCGGGTCACAAAATAGTTGTCGTGAGTCTTCAGTTTGACACCCCTGACACTCCGTTAGATTATCAGGTCCATTGCTTCCCTTTATTTCATAGGAAAGGGGACCAAAGGAGTACCGGTAGTTATGTATCCAGTGCATTCCGTCGGTAACCAGATTGGTTGAGCAGTTTGCTCCCAAGTTTCCTTCCTCTCCCCCTTTATCTCTATTTGACCAGTACGCCCCTCTCCTTTTTTCCTGTATAATTTTCACTTTCTTATCTGCCGCTTCGTACCGTATTTCCTGCTTCTGTTTGACCTCCCCCTCAGATTCGGCCATTTTGTAGGAGAAACATAGGAAAAATGATGGATGCGGTTAAACTGGTCGGATGGTGGGTGTTCAGATAATCAACGCTGTTGACAACATTTTATTGGTTGGAGTGAGTGCTGGATACTTAAGTTCGATTCGCTGTTGACCCCTTCAAACACCTTCAGATTCAAGGGGAGTCTTGGATTTGTATATTTACGAAGTTGAGAAATGCCATAAAAACGACTTGCAAATACACGGCAGTATAAATGGTTGCAGATCTCCATTGATTCATTGATCGACTTTAAACTAGCAGTTGTTCTGGATTATAGGTAGGCAGGCATAAGGGCAAACCATCAAATGATGTCATCCATTCGCGGAGTTCGGGAATAATAGGGAGTTTTCTGGTTGAGGTTCTATTCGACGTACGCTACGCAATGCAGACGAATCGTGAACTGCGCAGACGCACGCCCTATCTGAGTTTGCGCAGTTGACAATTCGTCTGCGTACGTCGGATAGAACCGCGGTGCGTTGGACACACCAGTTCACTGAAGTTAAGCAACGCGAGCCCAGTTAGTACTGACACGGGTGGTCGCTCGAGAAAGCTGGGTACTGCTAATACCCAGTAATATTCGCATTAGTGTAGTGTCTGTGCAGTATATGCATTAGAACTATGCAGTGGACGGGTCTCTAATGACCTTGTAGTTGACGGGACCTTAAACACCAACAAACAAAATTATGAGCCACGTCAATAGAATGCAAGTAGCCGAGATGCGAATGCTGCGGTATATGAGCGGGGGTGTCGAACGCTGATAAAGTTGGGAATGAATATATTAGAGGTAGTCTGGGAGTGGGGTTGGTTTTTAGGTATTTTAGGGCCCTTCATGTGAAAGGTCATTAGAGCCCCGTCCACTGTGTAGTTCTAATGCAGAGACTGCACGGACATTACACTAATGCGACGATTTTCGGGTATTAGCCAGTTTCCACCGTTGCTTAACTTCAGTAATCAGACGAGAACTGGTGTGTCCAACGCAATAAGCCGCTCCTGGGGGTGGGGGATATCGCCGAAAATATGAGGGAGAGTAGGTTGAGGTGGTATGGACACGTAATGAGAAGATGGAAGGAGGAGCTCGTTAAGTCCATTTCAGTAATGCAGGTGGTTGGAAGCACCTGGGGTAGGGGAAATGAGAACTGGGAGCTGGTTGTCCATAAGGATATGGTAGTGTGTGGGGTTGGAAGGGGACCTGGTGGGGGATAGACGGGAGTGGAGAGGTAGAACCCGCAGATGCGACCCTGCCACAGGTGGTATAAGGGTAGGATGATGATGAATCTACAATGCTGCTTAATGGTGAACAAATCTGCATTGGTGGCAGTTGGAAGTCGGTTTGATAAAGGCAAACAATAAATCCAGACTAGAACCAGAATTTTTCAAACTGCAGATGGCGACCCCTCTACTCGCAGCAAAGGTAGTGGGTTATACTCTGGTTATACTGTGGGGAGAGGGGGTATGCCGGGCGGGATTACATGACAAAAAGGCGAGCGACAAAAGGGGCGAACGAAAAAACGGTGCAGCAAAAAGGGAGCATTGCAAAAAGGACGCAATGCAAAATTGGCGCAGCGACAAAAGGACGCACTTTTACTGCTCAGTTCTGCCCACTATAAGGATATCATCAGCGTCATCATCGAGCGGTTTATTGCGTCGGACACACAGTTCTCGTCGGATCACTGAAGCTACGCAATCTCAGTTAGTACTAACGTTGGTGGCCGCTTGAGAAAACTGGGAACTGCTAATACCCAAATAATCGTCGCATTAGTTTAGTGTCTGTGCAGTCTCTGCACTAGAACTACACAGTGGACGGGACTCTAGTGGCCTTGTAATTGAAGGGCCCTAAAACACCAACGAAACAAAAAAAATCAACCTTTATCTCGCCAGTGGCAGGGTCGGGTCGGCGGGTTCTAGCCCTCCACTCCCGTCTATCTCCCACCAGGTCCCCCCACACTGCCATATCCTTACAAACAACCTGCTCCCACGTCTGCTTCAGCCTCCTCCTGGTGGTGCAAACGAGCTGACATTATTTGTTAGCAGGACAAAGCCATGCAATAACCATGCAGCAGTTTTACGAACACTTAAATATGATAATAATCCTGACCATAGTTGGGCAGAACCAAAATTCTGGAGGTCTACCCGATCGAAAATAGCAATTGTGGGGGGGGGTTGAAGTCAAACGTGGATTTGTCTATGTTAAATGTGGCGAAGGGACATAAATATTAACATAGATATAAAGGCGATCACGTAAGTACCCACACTCTTATGCGCCCTTTTGTCCTGGTCGCCCTTTTTTGCCGCGCCCTTTTTGTGTTACGCCCTTTATTCCCTGCGCCGTTTTGTCGCAGCGCCGCTTTGTCACAGCGCCCATCTGTCGTGCGCCCTTAAGTCGCGCGCCGTTTTTGGCGCGCCCTTTTGTCGTGGTACCGCCGGGCGGACAGAGACCTAGTGGAGAATAGAAATCAGCGAGGGTGTGTGTGTGAAAGACAAACGGAACTCTTGTTTAGGTGGAATATGGTCATGGTGTTAGTTAATAAACAACTCTTTGGGTTGAACATGATAATTCAAACCAGTTGCGTTTTTGTCATATTCGGACTCTGGTCATTTGCGATTCCAGGAGTGAGTTGTAATCATTGAGAGTCCACGGTTACAGGCTTCTTTTTTTTCCAAGAGGGATGCTTTAAGGAGGAATTACTCCCCCTTAGCCTGGGATGACAAGCCGACAGCCGGCCGTTTCGCTTGTGTTTTCAAGGTAGGGAGAGTTTTTCCCGGGATTTTTCATTGGTGTTTTAGGGCCCTTCAACTACAAGGTCATTAGAGCCCCGTCTATTGCATAGTTCTTGTGCAGAGACTGCACAGGCACTACACTAATGCGACGATTATTGGTATTAGCAGTACCCAGTTTTCCAAGCGGCCACCGATGTTAGTACTAGCTGAGCTTGCGCTGCTTAACTTCAGTGATCAAACGAGAGCGAGTGTGTCCAACTCCTTAAGCCGCTCCCTGTTGGCAAAATTTTCAGGTGGAGGAGGCCCCCCCCCGCCTTAGACTGGGATGACAAACTGACTTTAAAGAGGCAGGGACAATGGCATTAGGCCGACAGCTGTCTAGTCCCTTAGTTCGTTTTTCCCGGTAGGAACGTTCCCGTAGATGGTGTTTTCCCGGACCAGACCCTGTCTTAGTACGGGTTTCATTGGTGTTTTAGGGCTCCTCAAGTACAACGGTCGTTAGAGCCCCGTCCGCTGTGTAGTTCTAATGCGGAGTGATGTGTCCAACGCAATACAGCCGCTCTCTCATTGTAAGGGGAGAGGGCTAAGATTAACAGGAGGGTGTCTGTAAGTAATGTACAAAGGGCCACTTTAGGAGGGCCATTTTAAACCGACCTGGGTAGGAACAGCGTTGAAAATTTGCGAGATGTTTGTAATAATACTAAGAGACCCGCCGCGGTGGCGTAGTGGTTAGCTCACTCGGCAACTACGCCAGTAGTTCTAGGTTGGGGTTGGGACTGGACCATGGTGGGTCGGTTTCTTTCGGGCGAGAGAGAAGCCGCGAGTGTGCCTTCTTTCGGATGAGAAGTAAAACCGAGGTCCCGTGTGGGTGTACGATGGCACTTGCACGTAAAAGAACCCTCTCTACTATGCAACGGGTAGATGAGGCAAAAACTTCCAGGTGTAGGAGCTCGCCCCCTGGCGTCGGTAGCATTCCCCAACGAACACTAGACCGACAATAAATAAGCGTAGGGGTGCAGCTTTGGCCGGCAACCGGCTGCAGAAAAAACTATGTCCAATATATCACCCAGTG
>JAAFCE010004209.1:19549796-19561636 GCA_013389805.1 Trigoniulus corallinus | reverse complement strand
ACCGACAATAAATAAGCGTAGGGGTGCAGCTTTGGCCGGCAACCGGCTGCAGAAAAAACTATGTCCAATATATCACCCTGTGTCCATTCAGAGGGACAAATGGGTACCCGACCCTGCCATAGGCGGGAAAAGGGTTAGGAGTTTCTTTGTAATAATACTAAGAGGAGCAGGGGGTAAACTTGGTCTCCGTACCAGTATCCGATTAGGAGGATGATGCAAGCCCATTTGCGGATTGATTTTGGATATTAGTTTTCCAGGACTGTGTGAGCTGATTTCACATTGTGACTTTTACGATTCATGTTTGTGCACGTCCAAACGAAATAATTGAAAATCTATCATTGGTGATGATGATGATATTAAAGTGCGCGGTATCGTTAAACAGTCTCTAAATGGTAGGTGGTCAAATTCGATAGAGGTGCAAGTTAGAATGTATAATATACATGGTGACCTGATTCCAGTCAGATATTAATTTAACGAAAATTGAGAAAGAATTTTTTTTTGTTTTCAAAAATGTGGTGAAAACAGTATATTATTATGTGAGAGAAACTTCTTGTTAACTTGCAAAATAAAAAAAAAAGAGGAAGAAAACTGTTGCATAAAGAAGACTACAGTACATACTAAGAGTCTATCTCCAAGGACATGTGTTGCTTAGCAACCATGACGTCAGCGTGTTCGTTCGCTTGTCATCCATTTCATGATGGCGGGTTGTTTTGGAATTGTGCGTATGATTTGGATGCAATATTTGGTTTGAATGTTTCTTATTTCTCCTTATGGTTGTTGTCAATTTGTATTTCCGCGGTAATCCAAGTGAAGTCGTCAGTGGCATTTCACGGTTGTCATTGTTAATTCATTCGGTAAGAATATAGATCTTCATTTCTTTTATACCGAGAATTCATATTGATGTTATTATGGAGGGGGGGGGGGGGGGGTCCTTTGCAATATTCTTGATTAGCAACATATGTGTACCTTAATAAATTAACAGTCAACATGTCCGGTTACCCACTAAAATGCTACAAGTTGGAGATTGTGAGGCACTTGGTTATCATTTAGTTATCATAGTTTTACTGCTTGTCTATAAGGACGGATGCTAATATATGTGTATGTTTGTACAGGATATATATATACACACCGATAAAAATAAGCAGAATGAAAGAGCGATAGTAAGAAAGGTGATGATAAAAGTGGACGTCTTGAAGCTCTTCTTCAACATTCCTATCTCTGCTTAAGTGAAAGTAGGTTACAATGAATTCGGGAGGACCAAACAGATAGAGAACGGAAATATGAAAGAGATGGAAACCAGCAAGATGAGACAAACTAAAACCAACTGTCGAACGAATGGTCCAACCCTTTAAATTATATACATTTTACAATCACTCTGAGATATGATAGTCTAACCAGGTGTAGACGAAAGCGAACCGTGAAAAGCAGCGGTTATCTAACTGTTTTTTATTTCAAATGATTCCGCCTTTTGCGAATGCCATAATGCCAAATTTTCATACAGTGTGGGAGAGGGTATGCCACACTGTATGAAAATTATGATAGTATTTTGTGAAAGGGTTTTGATCCGAGGTCATGCTTAATGAATAGACATTAAATTTCAAAAGACTTCCTTAAGATTAATATATTACTCACCGACACCCCCGAACGACCCTGTGACTCTTATCTACCCACTGGGAGTCAATATCAACAACAGGGCTCTAAAGCTCATGGGGAAAAAGCGATTTTTTTTAAGAGGCTGTTTGAAGCTGTTATTGTTGCCTGTCCTTATCTCTCATCCCCACAGAACATTTGTTTGGTCATCCTTGATTATTGTGTAAAAATGTCTTTAAAGATGACCTGACCCGCCGGATTCGATCCTGAACTGAGGGGTTTCGGACGAGAGAGAAGCCCCCCAATGCCTTCCGTCGGATAAGAAGTAGACTTGGTCCAGTGTAGTGTGTACTATGTCACCAATGGACATAAAAGAACCCTTGCTACACGGAGATCAAAATATACATGTAGTACGGCAAAATTTCCAGGTGTCGGTGGAGCGTCCCAACGACCAGTAGGTTGGCGATAAATAAGCATAAGAGATGCGACATTGGGTCAGGAGCCGGCCATGTGACCCATTGGCGGACCCATAGGCAGAAAAACGGTTCTTAGATTGTCATTATAGACAATGTAAAGGTCTTAAATGTCAGTTTGAAGGTTTATTTGAATGAAGCTTATTCCGGTATATCAAGTAGCCAGTAGCATCAAAAATATCATGAAATTCTAACGTAGAATTTCACAACTGGTAGTCCTTATCGTTAAACAAAATTTACCCAGGCATATTGTGAAGGGTGCGACAAATGTTTACTTGTGACAGGCCTCCGTTAACTCGTCAGTGGTAAGGGGGCGAGTGGTCGTTGGTACTGTGGTTGGGAAATTGCTTGAATATGAAAAATTAATTCATTCAACCACTTTGAACCGTACTAGCTTAGTATTTCATTGCGAAGATCGAAATTATATACTGTATTCAGAAACATATTTACATAGTGGAATAGTTGATAGAATCCTCCTCGTAATACAGGAAGTTTTAATGATTGTTATTGTATAACATCGAACATTAGTTGCACTCTTAACACCTAATTGTTAAATCATTAAAGTTGTTACTATATGCTAGTAGCACAGGCAAGTGACAACCACGTTAACCCATAAAACTATCCTATTCGTCCCCATACTTGTAGATCATTGCTACAAATTCGCCAACTTGCAAAATCTTCAGTATAATAGGTGGTCTGGTGATTTTTCATACACAATATATGTACCTTAAAACTCTTTAAAATAGATTGTAGATACCAATGATTCAAGTTGAGTTTTAGCTCTACAATTGGCGTGCGTACCTGCGGTCATCGTGTTCAAAACAATTTTGATTTTTTTCCCAAAAGGATTGTGATTTTTGATTTTTACGAATCTAGGACCTAATCTCACTTATAATGATAGAGATTCAAGGTCATTATTCATTAAGGCCACTTGAGGAAATCGTTAGTATTTCATATTTTTCGTTCTGTAACACCATAAATTATGACACGGTTATTATTAGAGAATTGCTGTACCTTCTTACAAGTGCTGACAATTATTTTCGCCTCTATTTCATAGGGTGCTAAGATTAAGTCTAGAGACATGCAGAAGTCACAGAAGAATAAACAAGGTCGATTACGACCTAGGACTCAAAGACAAAAAAGGTCTTGCCACAAGAGCAGATTTCGAAAATCGTTTTCTCGTCCTTCTCATCCTAATAACAAGACCGGCATCTGGCCAAAGCTGACTGCTAAAAGACAAGTTGAGGAATCATCACTGAATGAACCGGTAAGGTGTATATTCCGTTTGATCAACAATCGACTAACTTTCCTCATGATTGCAAAGTTTCATTTCGATTCAAAGACACTATTTATATAGGCAAGGGAGGGGTCCAACGTGGGAATTAACTTATTTTTCCCCAGCTGCAAAATTAAATCGACTGTCTGATTTAACTCATTGATTTATAGTAGTGTTAATTATGTTAAGTTTTTAGCCTAAATCCATTGTGGCTAAAAGCTCAACATTCAAATGTGGAGATCTCACAAGAGAAATTTCGAGATATCACTGTAGGTTACAAAACATGGATTGCAGTGGAAGTTACTGAAAGGTTATCAAAGAATTGTTAATGAGATCGAGTTGACTTTGCCGATATTTACGACGACTGAGGTCACCTGGTTTCAACCAAATTTCATACGACAGAACAGATTGTATGTTGATGAAAAAAGAATATTGTTTAATTAAATACCTGGAGTCAGTGTTCCAGAGCAGTGGAGAGATATGACTCAGATGTGACCCATAGGTGGATGAAGTAGAGAAAGGGAAGAGGAGTTCTATGTGATAGGAGGTTTCCAAAAAAGATGAAGGGAGGGACTATGATATACAGCAGGGTCGGGACACTTTTTTATAAGGGGGGGCAGTAGTAATTATTTTGGTTTTCGCGGGTCAATGAGCAAACTCAGTATTTCTACAAATAATACCTGTGTGTGTTAAATAGGCAAACAAAAAAAATTTTTACAAACTTATTGAACACAATATACTGTAATACCGGTAATCAAAATAATACTACAATTACTGTATTTTCACTACAGCTCTACTACTAGGATGAGTGAATTTTTGAGGGAGGGGGACATTTCACCAAACTGAGGTTCAAAATTAGTGTTCCCTATCATAATTGATCGCAAATGTTCATCTGTTAATGCTGCTTATTGAGATTTTACAGATTTCACTCTTGAAAATGTCTTTCCACTCAGGTAGGTGCTGCCAAATACAGATATAACTCCCCAGGCATACGATCTTAAAATCCATTCTTAACCCCGGGCCGTAGTTTGCCGACCCGGGATATACAGTATGAATTAGTGTTGAGCAGTGCGCGGATGAGTAGGGGTAAATGTGTAGGGGTGTCAAAGGCAGATAGAATTTGGAATGAGTATATTACGGTAAGTCTGGAATTGGGGAAAACATTGCACAAAAGATGATATAGAACAGATTGAGGTGGCAAGGGCGGGTTATGAAAAGAGAGTAGCTGGTTAGGTTCATTACGGAAATGCAGGTTAGTAGAGACATGTGATATGTAAGGAGCTTTCTGAAAGAAGGTGCCAATACCAGACAAGCAATGTATGGCAGAATAGATGCTATGCTTCGGGTTCCTTAGGGTTTTGAATGGGCCAATTATTAGGAATGAGAGCTATTCTCTCCACCTCTGATTTGGCATATCAGGGCTGCTTGCAGTGTGTTCATTTAGATTAGAGTACGAAGGGATGTAGAAGTGGATGGGGACCTGTTGGGAGATGGGCTTCAGTGGAGGACCAATTCTCGCAGACCTAGCCCTGCCATAGGCGGCGCAAGGGTATAACGGTGAGATTGCAATAAACGGATATAAGGATTTGGGACTAAATGGACCAAAATCTCGCTTGAATCTCATGTGGCTAAAGGAGAACATTAATTAATCCCATAGCATTTTTTCGTTTTCGCACTGTATTAATCTACGACACATTAGCAACTGAATTCCCATGTCGGATGTACAAGTCAGAAATTAATAATTAGTTTTTTAAAACTTTCGGATGAAGATGAATTTGTAGCCCACCCTAAAGAAAAGATAGGATGTACCCAAAGGGAGGCTTGGTAAATAGAATCTGTTTACTGAATATTTTCAACATCATGAATCTCAATTTAGATATGCTTAGTGAATCCATGGAACTACTTGTGTACGTGACACAGTTTACGTGGCTTTAACAAAGCGTTATTCCATACTTGTGCCTTTATTTAGCCCTTTTATTAATGGGTTTGAAAAAAAGCAGCCGATGTTGCAGATTTTAATCCTCCTAAAACACAGACACCTAATAAGAGAGGTGCAGTAGTTTTTTGGACGTGATTAGAACGTTGCACTACAGTACAATGTTAACTCTCTCTCCTTTTTTCATAAATCAAAACTTGACTGTTACAGAGATCCTGTTTTTCCAAGAACGTTTTAGAATATTAAACATTATCATTTCAAACGGTAATAGAGAAAATTGGTGCCAATTTGAAAATGAATATTGCAGTCAGAAAGACGTTTAATTTTTGTCGTTTATTAGACTCAAATCATGACGGCGTCTAAGAAGTCCAAGATGGGAAATAATACGTTTTGCTTGGAAAACACTGTAGACGGGGAAGGATTCATTAGTTCAACTCCGTTCATCAGTTACTTCCGCAATGGATCGCAGCCTAAACTTAAGGAAACAAAGCAAAGATTGTTCCCAGGTTGGTGAAATATGATATTGTAGAACAGGGGTGTCAAACTGCCGGCCAACAACATGTTCTGTGCGACCTGCCACGACTGTTGAAGGATTTACTTTGTATGTACTATCTTGGGCTGGTACGTGGAGGCAACCATTGCAAGTTTCATTGCTATTTAAAAATTTAGTAATATGCATTCTCTACTATGTATTTGTCATCTCAAGCAGTCGGTTATTATATCAATAATTACATGCATATTCATTGTTACTTCTATTTTCTTTTGATTATTAGCTAAGAGTATATATATTTTCTTTAACTTAATAAGTCTTCGTCTTATTAATTTGATGTTTCATTTAATGAATATTCAAAAGACTGAAATGTGAAAAGCAAAACGAGTATCAATATAAATACATGTCGTGCCGCCCATGTGAATTTACTGAATGTGAAAATGGCTCTCGTGAATATTACTTGATAGAAAAGTGACCCGCGCTTGAAATGAGTTTGGCATCCCTGTCCTAGATTATTTTCCCTCTTTACGAATACTGTTGCCATGCAGTCGTTTAACTAGCAAGTACTCTCCTGAACCTTTTAGATAAATTACAACACAAACTTTTGGCGATATGAATCCATAGTTGTTGAGGCAGTCTAGTAGTCTTCGTTATTAGTAGTCAACAGCACGTCAGCTCTAGGAGAGTTGTTACCACATTTCCTATCGCACTTTTTATATAATCATACCACGGTTGCTCATTCTACTTTTTAAATTTCAGTTTCTTTGAATATTTATTTAAAAAAACTATCACATTAATAACAAAATTAAAACCTGAAATCAATTTCGGCAATTACATACAATTAATACCCACAATTCTAGTGCATACAAAGTAAATCCTATAATTGCGTTTTCATAAGTCGTTGCGGACCACAAAAATAACTTATACCCGTAGTCAGCCACCAGCTTGACACCCTTGTATTTCTGCCACCTCAAGTGGGATTTGTGCAATAGTTTATCATAATGTACTGCAATATTCGTGTTATGCAGAATCCAACTGTACAATATTAGTTGATGAAACAGTGAAAAACGATTAACTTTTTTTTATAGAAAATGTCAAACAGTTAACACAAGAGCTGAACTTAATTGAAGAGCAAACGCTAGCTTCAATGCCGGAGTCCGTACCGACCAAGCTTGTGGATAAAGACAGCTCGCTTTTTTCGCCAGCTTACCAATTGTTCTCTAATCAGACTACTGGAATAACGGTACTTGGAGAAGAATGCTACATTTCTGAAACGTCACCTAGCTTTTCACTTCTTGCAGACAAAATTGGTACGTCTTAATAAGTTTTTGAATGTGACACCAGCTAGCTACAAATCACATGCAGCTTTTGAATTATACGAACAAAGTTACTTCGATTCAGTTGGAAGCAAAGATTAATAACTATGCCTCTCTCTATCTCTTAGGAGAACAAGGCTGTCATCAAGGACAGGGCAGTACAAATTGTTTACCAAACTCGATAGAAAGTGATGGAGCACTTTATGAACCCCATTATCCTACCCCTGAAGAAGGGGAAGTTGCAGATGTTAGACTTGAAGAAGAATGGGAAACGTTTGATACGTGAGTATGTGCATAATCAATATTAATTTTTGAAAACTGTATTTCTTACCTCATCATCCTCACTATTGTCCTTCTCTAGGTACTACTTTATAAAGCATCTTCCACCCTTAACTTCAGATATGAGAGCTCGATGTCCTGCCTTGCCATTAAAAACTAGGAGCAGCCCACAGTTTTCACTAGTACTTGATTTGGTAAATGGATATTAAGTAAATGATTTCTGGACTAATTTTGATACTAAATTTCTCATGTTATAAATAATTTATTTTTTCTCCCCAGGATGAAACTTTAGTACACTGTAGTTTGCAAGAGTTGGAGGATGCAAATCTGTCTTTTCCTGTTTATTTTCAGGATTGTACATACCAGGTAGAATTCAATCTCTAATCTATTAATGGTCATGGTTTGTATTTAATTTTTGAAATGAATTTTTTTAATTATTAGGTTTATGTGAGGACCAGGCCTTATTTTGAAGAGTTTTTAGAGAGAGTATCACGAATTTTTGAAGTAACGCTCTTTACAGCGTCCAAAAAAGTATATGCTAACAAACTTTTGAATCTTCTGGATCCCGATAGGAGGTTCATTAAGTTAGTATTGTTTTTTGTAAGTTTCTTACCGATTAGATGTCAGACTTATTAATTCATTGAGAATTTCGTTTCATTACAAAAGATATCGTCTCTTTCGAGAGCATTGTGTATGCGTCAATGGAAATTATATTAAGGATCTTACAATTCTTGGACGTGATTTGGCGAAAACTATCATTGTTGACAATTCTCCACAGGCATTTGGTTATCAGGTACTTTTACAAGAAATTAATAATTTAATTGTTTGATTGGAAGGAAATCACAGGGCCAGTAAAGTGCCTACATGACGTCTCTAGGCTCGTAAACATCAACTAACTTTTTCTACCTATGGTAGGGTCGGGAATCCATTTTTGACCCATTGGGACACATGGGCGATCTGTTGGACGGCATTTTCCCCGCAACCCCTATGCTTATTTATCAGTCTCCTATTTTATGATTCGTTGAAACACTTTTCCTCTGCTTACGCCAGGGAGAGGGGCCAGCTTCGACATCGGGGAATTTTGCTGATTTATTCGTTGCATAGTACAAAGGGTTCTTCTTTTATGCAAATGACGTCATATAAAGCACCCTGGTCGGAAGGTTACTTTTCATCCGTCGGAAAGTGCACAGGGGACCTCTCATCTGAAAGAAGGCAACCCACCTCGATCCAGAAGTATCTAACGTTAAACCTCTGCGCCACGGAGTATTCCTAGGCTTGCAGACGTATTTAATTAAGCCTTAATGCTTTATTCTTTTCTGCTTCGGATTGGGAACCTGGTGGCACCCTCCTAGCTGAAGCTGGCCGCCCTTGGATAAAATACTAATGCTTTTTTTTATCACTGTTGAATTTAGTTAGAAAACGGTATTCCAATTGAAAGCTGGTTTACAGATAAAAATGACAAGGAGTTAATAAAGTTGGTGCCATTTTTGGAAAGTCTTGTCGCAATGGTAAGAATAATTTCATCACTTTAGAGGAAAGCTTTTGAATTATTATTATTATTGGGAATTTCTTTACGTTTGATAATATCGTAATTTAATCCTTTTTGTGCAGGATGAAGATGTAAGACCACATATTAGAGACAAATACAGACTTTTTAGTTATCTCCCACCAGATTAGGTGTGACTGAGGTAAACTGTAAAGTTGTCTTTGAGGTCATTTTTTTTTCAAATTTGATTAAAACAACAAATATCTTTCGTCTACTCCTGAGATACTCTACGAATGTTAGTATCCGATCGCATGTTTTATTTGTACATAGTCAACTGAAGGGGGGGTTAGGATCTCATCCCAACTTTAGCTTTAATGGCGCTGATACTCCTTGTTTGGTGATATTTATCCACCCTATTACTTTAATTCTGAAATGCTCCCTAAGACGAAAGTCGCAGTGTCTCCTGGCTTATATTTAAGTCATTGATCTCAAATGAATGCAAGGGCTGTTTTTAATACTCGTCTAGAGTACTGGTTGACATAGTTGCCAGTATTCACTCTCAGGGTCTTTAGGGAGTCGCCATGAAATAAATTGACCTTAAGGAGGGTTTTGGAAATGTTAATGTTCAATAAGATGGCATAATCTAAAATGTCGCGAAATATTATTTTAAATTTCTTGTTTACCCTTTTATGTCTTTCCATTAAGGCTGTATACACACGGAGCTACTGGGCAGCTCAGTCGCCTGGAACTGATTAGTAACCCATGATTGGAGACAGTGATCAGTTTCTTTTCAGTAGCTCCGTGCGCATAAGCTCCAAGAATTTTTTTCTGATGACCGAGGTTCGAATCCATTTTTTTTATAAAATACATTTTTCACTGGGGGGGGAGGGTCATTGAATTTTTTCGCATCCTTACATTCGCAACCGCTGGTCTGGAGGGTGACAGTCACACTGCGTGTGAACAGTTTTTTACTACTTGCCCTTGCTTCTTGACTGATGTGGACCAGGCTTTAAACAATGTCCAGTCTTCAGTGGTTTAGCCAACTGCAGATTGGACTGGCAGTATAGAAATGGGGATAGCAATGCAAAAATGCCTCATCCGTTGCGCCCCATTGAGGCACTGAGGAGAGAGCAATTGCTGCATTACTCCCCTCTCTGGATCCGCCCCTGAGAGTATAACGTTTGACGAACAAAAACTTTTGCTGCTTATTTTGGCCTCAAGAACTCTTTAGGCTCAAATCGTGGAATTTTTAAACGTTTTCTCTATGAGGTGGCAGGGAGACATCTTACTTGGCTGTTCTGTAGTTTGGCACAAATTTTTGCCTGAAATTCAATTGTACTGGTGGACAGACACCTGCATATTTGAGATCCTTTGACTTAAGCCATCCATCAACTCATGATAAAATACAGTAGAACTTCGGTATATCGAACTCGCTTATATTGAAATCCTGCTTATTCCCGCTTATATCGAAGCTTGAGCGCCGGTCCCGCCCGATGTAAATTTTAGCTTTACATATAATTCCGGATTTGGATATATCGAATCTCGGATATATCGAACTATTTTTCACGGTCCCCTGAGGTTCGATATAACGAGATTCTACTGTATTTCTTATTTTAACCTAGTTGTTTTCTTTTATGAAGTTACCTTTTCTATACAATTCATATAACAAGCCTTATTATATTCAAGTATCCATGGCCATGTTTTATTAAGTTTTAATTTCTGAAGTGGAAAAGCAATTTTTTTTAAAAATATACATACACACAAAAATTCAACTCGTTTTTTGAAATCAATTCAGAATGCCTTATTAAAAGTTTTAAATGATGAGCAATTATAGGATGTTAGAGTGGCGGGAAAATGGGCCAAAACTCTGAAACAAGCATTTTATTCATTGTTTTAAAAGAAATCGCTATTGTTGGAGATGATTATAGTATGAATAAGAATCAAATTTTTAAATGTTAGTAGACAAATAGCTATTTTAATGTTTTATATATATAGGCGCATGGGTGTGTGCATTTCATCATTTAATTTTTTTTAAATTTATTTATATTTGGAATGGTTCAAATTATATCGATCGACAAAACTTCTTAAATAGAAGTCGACATATTTTGGTAAATGCAATAGGCCTACTGGGGTACTTTGTGAATTGCACACCGGTTTTGATGGGCAGTTGGCGAAGTACTGCGAGTATAATTTTATAGGGGACTAATTAGAGGTGCTCAGAAATGATGAAGCTGCATCTATGTTGTTGTTGTTCTTTAGCAATAGTTTCTTTGAGTTGAGGAGCTAAATTATAGTTTTTTTGAATCTCGAAATGAGCACTCATAACGGTTATAATATTTTTATGATCGGTTTTTTTGCCACCTATTGTAATTATTTCTCACCTTGCCGTCATTATTTTTATATTCGTCTGTTATTTTCGTTTTGTTCACCTGTTATCTTGTGTCGTACTGTTAGAGACCAACAAGTGTTGGGCAGTTGTTTTTTTTGTCTTACTAATTGACGATTTCAATCATATTTATCCATCGGTTTTTTAAATGACACATTTTTTTCAAAGGCTTAAAAAATTGATGCAATTCTTTATCACACCTGTAAAGTCAAATCATTGTTTCTATTAAGTCGATGCAGTTATTTCAGTGCTTCGAAAATTACAAGATTCTATTTAACAAAGTTAACATGGTGTCATTAACTTTATTCGTAGGTTACAGTTTATATAAATATTATATTTGTGTTGTCAGTGTGATATAATTTTACTACATCCAAAATTAAGTAGAGATTCCTTTTCCCATTCCATCATATTCCGCATATTGGGATGCACCGATGTGAGGGGAGCGGCCTATTGCGCTGGACACACCAGTTCTCGTCTGATCACTGAAGTTAAGCAGCGCAACTTCAGCTAGTACTGACATGGGTGGCCGCTTGGGAAAACTGGGTACCGCTATTATCCAAAAATCGTCGCATTAGTGTAGTGTCTGTGCAGTCTCTGCATTAGAACTA
>JAAFCE010004209.1:19510705-19541602 GCA_013389805.1 Trigoniulus corallinus | reverse complement strand
CCACACTGCCCCAAGGAACAGTAGCCCCCCACACTGCCGCAAGGAACAGTAGGCCGACGATAAATATAAATAAGCATAGAGGCTGCTGCGTTACATTGGCAACCGGCTGAGTAGAAATACTGCAGAAAAGATCGCCCATGCGTCCCAGTAGGACAAACCTGGGCACGCAACCTTGTCACAGGTGGGAGAAGGATTCATGACAATGATGACGTAGAAAAGGGCTCTTTTTTTTGTGCAGCGGTGTCTGTGGTAACGTAAACGCCAAACGGTAAGGGTCCAGCATCTCATCCCAGACGATAGGCCGCAAAACGGTGTCGATCGCTTTTAATACATTGGGTGATGTTTCTCACAATAGTGAGGCAAGAAACCGTTTCAGTGACCGTGACGAAATAAGAAGCAGGAGGAGGAAGAGGAGGACCGGAAGTCCTTTGATAAACCTACACCACATGAAAAAAGTACCCCTCAAGTCAATGTACGTAAGTATAGAAAATAATGAACTTTTTATGACCAACGGTAGGTGGACATGGTTTTGCATTCAGTAATGTAACATGAACTTTCTTGTGGCCTTGACAAGGTTACCATTTCTGCGAAACGGGTAGCTAAGTAAATATTTCCTGTCAGGAACAATGGCCCAGCGTCTCAAATTTAAGAAATTCGTCAACAATGCTGACAATGCCGTGAGAACAAAATGAGGATAGATGAGATGCGGCGTATGCCGAGGTATATGGGTGGGGTCACAAGAGCAGATCGGTTGAGAAACGAGAATATTAGGGGCAGCCCTGAGCAGATTCATTGCGTTGAACACATCAGTTCTCGTCTGACCACTGAATTTAAGCGACGCAACCCCAATTGACACTAGGATGGGTGACTGCTTGGGACCACTTGGTTCTGCTAATACCACAAATAATCGTCGTAAAAGCGTAGTGTCTGCGCAGACTGAATTAGAGCTAAGTAGGGTCCTAATAGTGAGTTTTCAACTGCGCAAGTGCAAACACTGCGCGCAGTTACGTGAAGTTACGTTTCAACGCACGCATCGCCAATTCTACGTCGGATGCACGCTAAACCCTTAACGAAAAATAAATGGCTGACAACGCCATCAGTCAAAAGGTGGCCATCGTGTATCGGTCGTTACTAAACATTACAAGAAAGTAGTTTTTCCTTGCTGACGCATCTGTCAGTCACGTGGTCTGCGTACGTCATTGCAAGAAAACTCCCTAATGGCTACTGTAGTTGAAGGGCCCTAAAACAACAGCGAAACAAAAAGGGGCAGCCCTAGGGTAGGCGACATAGCAGAACAAATGAGGGAGGGCAGGCTAAAGTAGTATGGGCATGTGTTGACGGGGATTTAGGTAGATCGATAGGGGAAATGCAAGTGGTGGGTCACAAACGGAGTGGAGGAAGAGAGGGAAGGGGATTTGTTTGTTGGTGTTTTAGGGCCCTTCAACTACAAGGTCATTTAGAGCCCCGTCCACAGTGTAGTTCTTATGCAGAGACTGCACAGACACTACACTAATGCGACGATTTTTGGGTATTAGCAGTAGCCAGTTTTCCCAAGCGGCCACCCATGTCAGTACTAGCTGGGGTTGCGTTGCTTAACTTCCGTTTGTTTGTTTGTTGGAGTTTAAGGTCCCGTCAACTACGAGGTCATTAGAGACCCGTCCACTGTATAGTTCTAATGCATAGACTGCACAGACACTACACTAATGCGACGATTATTGGGTATTAGCAGTACCCAGCTTTCCCGAGCGACCACCCATGTCAGTACTAACTGGGCTTGCGTTGCTTAACTTCAGTGATCAGACGAGAACTGGTGTGTTCAACCAGCAGGGAAGGGGGGAGCTGGCTCACAATAGAAGTGAGTGGAGGAAAAGAACTTCCCAGAATCGACCCTGCCATGGATGGGATTAGGGTGAGAAGATGATGTCATTGTACCGCAAGTGCTACATGTTTTCTATGGGACCCTGCCCCAGTCGTGCAGGACCGCCGGTGCGGACCGCACCGGGTGACACCATCTGAGATGGGTGGTACCGAAATGAAAAATTAAAAATTTTACAGAAACAGTCGGGCTTCAAAACCGATCATAGTCGAATTTGTTTTGCACTTATTAATTCCGCCTCGGTGGCGCAGTTGGTTAAATTCTAGGTTCAATTCTGGTCTGAAATGGGTTGGTTTCTTTCGGGCCAGGGATATACTCCGAGTGCACCTTGGTTCGGATGAGAAGGAAAACGGAGGCCCTGTGTGGTGTACGATGGCATTTGCACGTAAAAGAACCCTCTTTACTATGTAACTTGTACACGAGGCAACATTTCCAAGTGTAGAAGCCCCCCCCCCCCCCCCCCGGCGTCGATGAAATTCCCCAATGAACTGTAGTCCCACGATAAATAAGCATTGGGGTTACGGCTTTTGTAAGCAACCAGCTGCGGAACAACACTGGGTGCCATCATGAGTTTCCGCACTGGGTAACACCAACCCTAGTGACGCCACTGCCCAACCGTAGTCACCCGTTGCGTTCTTTCAGCCCCTCTTCCAGTAGCACTACGTTACTACTCTGTGTATATTTGTAGAAGCCGTCAGGTAGTTCAAAGTACATGTGTGGTACAGGAAGTGAACCCACCTACCCAAAATAAGGCTTTTTGTTAAATTTGTTTTTGGTATTTGCATGTCAAATTTCTGTTAACACGTCGACCATCGACTGTCACGTGATCGTGTGCCAAGCCCACGTTATATTGTTCCTCCATCCTTTTTATCCTGATCTACTCGGAATTTACGAGTTTTCGGCAATACAGAGGTGAGATTTACCGCCCCTCCCCCTTTTGTTATTTTGTCACATATAGGAACTACTGTTTTTGTTTGACCAACATTTTACTTATCAACGCACCCTTAATCCAAAAATATAGGTTTGCAATACCTTGACACTGGTACAACAACAAAAAATAACTTACAAAAAAACCCATATGAAAATGGTTAAAAATTAGGAAAAGGGGGTAAAAAAATTCGTCAAAAAACCGTGAAAAATCGTTAAAATGAGGTTTCAGTAACGTCATTACATCGATCACAAATGTGGCCTTCATCTCATTTAAACGTCTTTTTGTGGGACGTCCCAGAACAAGCTGCTTCCTGTTTTACCGCGGCTAAGCTACGGGTTAACCCTCTGTTTATTGGAAGCCAGTGGGAAGGAGGATCACTGAAGTTAAGCAACGGAACCCCAGTTAGTACCATACCGTACCAGCCGCCCGGGGCATAGGCCAAATTCGCCGCCCCCTTATTTAGGTATTTAAGTCCTTAGCCCCCTTATTTCTTCTAATATTTTATTATTATTATTTATTTGCAACGTACATAAGGTACAGATATTACATAGAGCATGGTATGTAGTGGATAAACGTGATATACACAGTAAATGGCACAAAAGCAGCAAAACACAAGTAGCAGTACATGGGTGGGCACGAGGCCTGGAGTGGGGATGATGTACAGTACAGGGATGTAGACGTGGAGATGGACATGGATAAGATATATGGGGTGGACGTGGGCGTGGCCACAGTGTGTAGGGAGCGGTGGGAGATACAGGGATCTGGCCACAGACGTGATGATGGACTAGCACCAGAGGGGGGCTGTCAGGCCAAGGAGGCAATGAAGTGGGATAAGAGTCTGCATCTGAAATGCCAGCAGTTATTCAGGCACTTGAATGCAGAGCATGAGAAAAGCGTGGAGCGCAGGGCATAGGGAAGGGCGTTCCAGTGGGTAAAGTGAGTGGCGGGGAATTGTCGGGAACAGAGGTCATGAAAGGGGGAGCATGGCTCGAACCAAAAGCGGCGGGAGCTCCTGACGGAGGCAGCAGAGGTGAAGAAGTGGGAGATGTGGTGTAGTGGGTGGGAGGAGTTCCTCAGGGCGGCAGCAATAATGAGAAGGTTGCAGAAGGATAGGAAGGTGGGGAGCATAAGGATGCCCGCCTTGCGGCATCTGGGCATGATTCTCGAGCGAGGAGGGATGTGGAGGATGATGTGGACCAATCTGTTATAGGAAAGGTGGAGGGGTCGAAGTTGTCCTTGGGAGAGGGTGGCAAGGAAGGGGCTTGAGAATTCAAGGAGAGAGAGAGAGAGCTTTGGCATGGAAGACATGGATAAGGGTCCTGGAGGACAGGCGGGGTTTCATCTGATGGTCGGAGTACCAGAGGGCCAGCCGAGACAGCTGGTCTCTAGCTGAGGCAAGGGCAGCGTCCAGCCCAGAGGGGGGATGGAGCAGCCAAGGAAGTTGTCGTCAGCATAGGACCAGAGCTGCCAGCCATGACAAATGTCGGGCAGCGATGAGATGGCAACGTTGAAGAGAAGAGGACCAAGGGCGGAGCCCTGGGGGACGCCACGGTCAAGAGAAACTGAATAAGGCAAAAGCCAGGTTCGGGCAGTGCGGTGGTGGAGGTATGCACGAATAAGGTTAATGATGAAGGGGTTGTGGATAGCGGAGGAGAGACAGGACAGTAGATGGCGGTGGTCAACAGTGTCAAAGGCCTTGGCCACATCGGTCTTGAACAGCACATAATAGTTGCCCATTGTGATGGCATCAGTGGCTGCTTGGAGAAGGGATAGAGAGGCAAAAGAGGTAGAGGAGTTGGGCCGGCAGCTGTATTGGGATGGAGGGAGGGTCTGGAGGAGGTCATCCCGAATGATGTTGAGGAGCCACCACTCTAGCACCTAATTTTCTTCCACAACTCTTCTTTTATTTTATTCGGTCCGAATTGTAGGTGCGACAAAAATATGAAAAGAGATGGTTCAGATTTTTAGTTCAAATTCCGAGATGTTTACTGTGAAATTTTGCCTCCCCGGGCGGTACGCCCCCCCCCCCCGCCATGCTACGCCACTGCTAACATGGGTAGCGCTAATACCCAAAATTGTTGCATTAGTGTAGTGTCTATGCAGTCTCTGCATTAGAACTATGCAGTGGACAGGGCTCTAATGACCTTGTAGTTGACGGGCCCTTAAAAACACCAACGAAACAAAAAAAACGCATTGGTGCACTGAGATAGTTTAGTGCAGAGGTGGCCAACAAGTCGATCGCGAAACCAATTTTGGTCGATGACTCGCGATGTGTTGACTTATGACCCCCCCCCCCCCCTCGGTGACGTAGTGGATCAGTGTTTCTAGGTCTGCGTCAGTGGTTCTAGGTTCGATACTGGACCGAGGTGGCTCTAGTATCGAACCTCCCCCTCCCCACTTTGACTTCGCCTATGACAACAAGTCGATCGCGACACATTTTTAAGATAAATGTAGATCTTATGTACACAAAAGTTGGCCACCCCTGGTTTAGTGGGTTGAGTGCCGCTGCACTCGTGAGATTATTGTTGCAGTTCGATTCTCGTTTCCTTATCGAACCAGATAGGAACCATTAATAATAGGGAGCGGCGAATTGCATTGGACACACCAGTTCTTGTCTGATCACTGAAGTTAAGCAGTGCAACCCCAGCTAGCACTGACATGGGTGGCCGCTTGGGAAAACTGGGTACCGCTAGTATTGAAAAATCGTCGCATTAGTGTAGTGTTTGTGCAGTTTCTGCATTACAACTACACAGTGGACGGGGCTCTAATGACCTTGTAGTTGAAGGGCCCTAAACACTAACAAACAACAACAAACAAAGGAACCACTAAGGGCGAGGGCCAGAAAGAGAAGAGTAACGCTGTGCTGGTTGTTATGTAATGATTACGATGTCACCACTCCACGGAAAAGAACCTCTACTACAGCAACTCCTAATCCTTTTCCCGCCTATGACAGGGTCGGGTGGAGCGGCTTATTGCGTTGGACACACCAGTTCTCGTGTGATCACTAAAGTGAAGCAGCGCAATCCCCAGCTAGTACTGACATGGGTGGCCGCTTGGGAAAACTGGGTACTGTTAATACCCCAAAATCGTTGCATTAGTGTGGTGTCTGCAGTCTCTGCATTAGAACTACGCAGTGGACGGGGATTTAATAACCTTGTAGTTGAAGGGCCCTAAAACACGATAGAAAGGGTGGGGCCATCCGAGTGGCACCCGTTCAAAGTAATCAGCGTTATTCCGGGCTCAAGCCAAATATTTCTGCGCACGTGTGTAGAATAGATCTTCCAATCAAAAACGGTTTTACTGCCCCAAGCGGTCTTAAAACATACGCATGCGCAAATCAGTGTTCTACGAATCTCAAATTAAGAAGAAGAAGGGGGAAATGGCGTCTGTTTAACCAGACGGCCCTGTTTGAATTCTTTTCTTTGTTGCGCTCTTTCTACAATGCCGATTCTTGATTACGCGTTTATTTTTATTTTATGCGCATATTTGTGGTAAAGAAGTGTTATTTGACGTGAGGATTTCTTATGATGTCTAGCAATAAGGTTTGACAAGTAGAAAAAAAAAGGTTGAGGACAAAAGAAAAATGGTGTTAAGGAAAGGGCGGGAGAAGTAGATGTTAGACGGGTTTTACGCTAAAAAATCGTATTAAAATAAATATTTTTTTGGTTAGCTGTTGGTATGGATTTATCTTCTGGGTAGTATATTTGCATTTTGTAATGGAAAGATCGCTGAAAAGTAAGTAGAAATTTTGTATGTCTGCAATACAGTTGTGGTTTGAAATCGACCAACATGTTCTTGAAATGTTATTTGATAGATAGTAGGTCAGATTAATGGCGATGATTGGCAACATTGAAGGTTATTAACATTTCTAAAGTCTATCATTATGATTGGATTATGCATTAATTATTTGAAAGGAAATTTTGATTTCTAGGGCGAGTTTGTGTCTGATAAGTTTGACTGACATTTGTTAGTGCGTGTGGGGAGGGAGGGAAAGCGAAGGGAAGAATAGCATGCTATCCAAAGGTGACATAGCAACTTTGGGCGTGCCTTTCTGCAGTTAGCCCACCATTAAAGGGCAGAATGTGGTCACATTTTATTAGAAAGTCAACAAAACACCAGCTCAATTCATATTTCATACTGTATTTCTGCGATTTGATATAATTAAATTCTCTTTTTTTTTTTTGCCTAGGTTTACCTGCTGCATATACTGTATGAATTACTGTACTTTTAGGTACAACCTCACACAGGTTCTTCTCATGTGGCGCCATCTTTATTATTATTACCATGCTAATGAAAAATGGTTCTCCTCCTTTTTCCCCGAAATTTAAGGAGGGAGGTAAGAAAATCTGAATTTAATCTTTCAAACTTCTTCTCTATACTGTTGAGACAAATGACAAACGTTATTCAGAGGTATTTTATCTAGTGGCGCCATCCTTGACGCGAATTGAATACCAACATTTTGAATTCATTATGGCAGTAATCACATCATGAGTTGTGTGGAGGGAGTTAGTTATTTATTTAGATACGATTATAAAACCGTCTGTGTAATTAGTTTAATAAATTAACCAAATTGAGCTTCATAACGATGGGTTCAAGCACTTTTTAAGATTGTCAACACGGAAATTGACCACCTGTGTAAATAATTTTGCAGTACTGTATACCCATTAGACTACAGAGATTCATCATCATCATCATACCCTTATCCCGCCTGAGGAAGGGTCGGGTCCGCGGGTCCATTGAACATGCTCTGACTGGGGACACCTCAGTCAGGCGTCTGGAGCCCGCAGGAATATTGTGGGGGCGGCGAATTGCGTTGGACACACCAGTTCTCGTCTGATCACTGAAGTTAAGCAGCGCAACCCCAGCTAGTACTGACGTGGGTGGCCGCTTGGGAAAACTGGATACTGCTAATACCCAAAAATCGTCGCAGTAGTGTAGTGTCTGTGCAGTCTCTGCATAAAAACTATGCTGTGGACGAGGCTCTAATGACCTTGTAGTTGAAGGGCCCTAAAACTCCAACAAACAGACAACGCAGGAATATTGACTGGTTGTCTGTGTGGGAATGCCGGCCTACCCCACTGTTCCAACACCTCATTTTTCAACCAAAATATATATTTTGGCAGGTAAATTAATGCTTTGTTGGTTATAATATTGAATGGTGTCTGACCTATTGCACAATAACTAAAATGCAACAGGAGTCAGGCTCATACCTCCATTAGACTACAGAGATTATCGCATTTTAATTGCTACACGTACTACAAACAGAAGACTCAGTATGGGATTAGAACCAAATTGGAAGGTCCATTAACTTGACAATTTCATGGTTCCAGACTCAATTACCTACCGTTCTGTTCAAACTGCCCAACTGGTATTGAATCAGCAGATGGTGAAGCGACTCTTCCATTCCACATCCTAATCCTGTCTCTGGCAGGGTTGAGTAACCACGTTTCACTCGGACCCCGGGAAAGCATTGCCGTTTCTATGGGTTCCTATTGAACGTCGGCCTATGTTTTTCTTTTGTGGACAAATTCGTTTATCGGCATTAGGGGCGAGGTCCTACACCTGGAAATTTCGTACTGCGCTCCATGTAGTATATTTTATTTCATGTAGACAGGGCTCATATGTGACATCGCACACACCTCACGGGACCAAGACTTCACTTCCCATTTGACGGGAAGGCGCACTTTGCTCTCTCGCCCGAAAGAAGCCATTCGTCTAGGTCAGGATCGAACCTACAACCATATAGGGACGACTCATTTGTCCTGCTCTTGGAGCTCCCTGTGGTGGTTTTTGTTTCATAGTAAGAACCATGATTAGTGGAAGGCGTGCGACGAGACAAAAACAAGGTGGAACCTTCAGGTTGGCGAACTTATGGTTCTGTTAAGAGTAGTAACCCAGCTCTGCCACGCTCCAGTTCGGATTTCAAAGTGTTTTGGGGGAGGGGGCAGGATAATGTTATAGGGGGAACACCGACTGCTACACCTCGGGCACTAGTCTGAAACCGTTTGGCATCTTACTCCAGGCTAGGAGCATTCGCCAATCTTTTGGTGTTACCCTTTGCGTCTCTGCAGCTGGGAATCGAATTCAGGCCGCCTCGTACATTAGGCTGTTCATCCATTCGCTGGGGACCGTTTTTTTTGGGGGTGGATGTGCATAGTGGTACGAGTAAGAGAAAATCCCATCGGATACGAGTAAAACTAACATCCCGTTTGAGGACCATTTAATTCCCACGTAAGATAAATTCAATTGTTAAGGTACAGGTGTCAAACAGGAAACTGCCAAGGGTGCGGTTGGTCACCCAGACGCCCTTCCACTTGTCCTTCTCCTTGATACCCATTCCTCACTGATGGAAGTGTAACACAGCTTACTGTCAAGAATTGACCCACGTGGACAAACCTTTTCCAGGAAAATAGTCCGCCCCTTTCACTGCACCGGTCACCATACTTGTAACTAGACATGGCAAACGCAATTTCTACTACAATTAAAATTTAATACAATTTGTTTACTAAGGAGTCTTGGTGTTGATTGGTGTTGTCTACCACAGGTAAGCAAGGGGTTAAAAAATTCGACATGTCATTATTCATATTCTTCTGATAAAAACGTGATTAAATTATGTATGTTAAGGCATTTGATCGAATTAATATTGAGTATTGTTTGACAGGTGGTGGACCCTTGAGTCGAAGGTGGTGTGTGCGCGCCAAAATATTTCCTATGTCCTTCCTTGGCGCCAAATGGACAAGAAATTGGAGGAGGACAAGTATCTCTTGACCCATTCCCTTCTCTTCATTACCCTACATTAGACCAACTGGTGGCTGAATTTGGAGACTACGCCCATGTTGCCCTTGGAGCTGTTGGACGAAGGAACTTAATAGGAAGGTGGCTTGAAAAAATAACCTGGTTGTAAGTTTATCTTTGAACAAATATAGTCAACTTATTTTAAATTATTCAACAACACCAAAATAACAACAACGACAACAAAACATTTTTGAAACATAGAAAAAATATGTTATACTTCGAACGACCCTTCTACAACTCTTGGCCCCCCTCTCTCTTTCTTCCATTCTGCCATCTTTCCTTGTCAATCCTCTCTCCCAAAAAATTAAAGATCCACCCTCACCTTTAATACGCTTTCAAGTGTACCATTTATTAACTTCCAAACTGCACCGGCTGTTATCCCCAGAGCATGTCCCAGATAAGAATATTAGAGAGGGGGATCTCTTGCACCTGCTGTAAATTTTGTTTTGTTGGTGTTTTTGGGCCCTTCAACTAAAAGGTCGTTAGAACCCCGTCCACTGCGTAGTTCTAATGCAGAAACTACACAGACACTACACTAATGCGACGATTTTGGGGTATTAGCGGTACCCAGTTTTCCCAAGCGGCCATCCATGTCAGTACTAGCTGAGGTTGCGTTGCTTAACTTCAATGATCAGACGAGAACTGGTGTGTCCAACGTAGTAAGCCGCCCCCTACCGTGAAGAATGGGTTCTTTTATGTGTAGTACAGTAAAACCCTGCTATAACGAATTTGTAGGGGATTGCAATCACATTCGTTATAGCCAGGAATTCGTTACAACCAGGAAAGCTGTTTTTAACCCCGGGTAGCTAACCAGTAGTCTGTGATACTACCCCAAATATCAAGAAATTGTGGTGGAAACTTTCTTCACCTTTGGCGTGGTCGGGAACATCCCAGAACGATATCTATTGGATGATATTTTGACACAGCTGGCTGCCAACCTAATGCTGCAACCCCTATGCTTATTCAGATTCTGCACTCTCACACTTTCCATGTAGAAAGGATTCGTTGTTCATTGGGGCCTTTCATCGACGCCGGAAGGGGGACGACCTCCTACACTTGAAAGTTTTGTTAGCCTACAAATGTAGCAAGGGTTCAATTCCGTGCAGTAGTGAGCATACTGTAGAGCACCGGCTTTATCTCCCATCCGACGGCACTGAGGTTCTCCTGTCTCATCCTAAACCACCTCAATCTAATGTCGAACCTAGAACCACTTCAGCACGATAATTCTGCAACGCCAAGGAGCGAACCAACGATCACGCAAACGCTAGAATCACAAGTTGGAAATGTGATTGAAAACGGAGTAAAAGACGTTACGTGTAAACACCCAAAAAAACGTACATTTTGTCTTCCATTTTATATGATGGACAAAATGTACGTTAAGACGTAGCGTGTAAACCGGCCTTTAGACCAGAAAGCACCCGAAAGGGCGTCGACTAGAATCGAACCTGTGCCCCCATCCTTCAAAGACAAATAGACAACACTAACCTCTAAGCTAGCAAAGTCATAAATTAAAGGAAATGGAGTGCTACTCTGAGCTCTCCCACCCGAATATTGCACTCAAGTGTCCCATTTGAAGTCAAGGGTCCATAGAAGAGGGTCAGGTCAAGTTAGTGGGTGAGTTTTTAGGTCGCAGCGACAATTTCAGTTGTTAGATAACTCACCCCCTCCCCCTTCTCACTCGTACGTCTCTACCTCCCTCCTTACCCCTGCTGTGTGTCCCATAGCATCGCTATGTGGTTGAAATCCGGTTTATTGTTTGATATTCGGCGTACGTTATGTGGTTATTAAACAAAATGACATTATTTTCTCTCTCGCTCCCCGTCTCCACCCAAGAATGCAAAGTGTGGGTCGCTCTATCCAAATTTATCCAACTCTGACCCAAATAAAACACCCGCAAAACACGTGACCCGTGTCTAATGTAGAGCTCTAGGAAGATAATGGAGAGATGGCAATACTCCATTAGAGACGACAGATGCAACATGCGCCACTTCTTAATGGCCATTTACAAACCTTGACATGACCGGTCCCTTATTTCCTCTTCTCCACCCTTGCCCACCTTCCTCACCCATAGATGAGGGGACTCGCAGGGAGCCTTACTAATTGCACTACAGCACCGCCTGTCTAGGCTAACGAACCAGTTCTGCTAGTGACTGCAATCGACTGTAATTCGGATGGTTGACGTCTATCTCGGTGGTTCAATGGGTGTGAACTCTCGGGAATGAGTTACGGCCCCAACTGCACCTTCCGTTCCGTTAGGAACCTAAGAGTACACCCTGGTTCGTTAGTGCCGTTTCACACCTTCTTTCGTGTGAGAAAGAGGCATCTTGAGTCGGATAAGTGAAGCCCGCGTCCTACCGCTTAGGGCGTGTACAATGTCATCACTGCACGAAAAGGAACCCTAGGTACAGAATGTGCAGGTTTAGTAAATAGCTTGTCCTGCCCTTAGTCAACATATAATAAGCTACGGGTTACAGCATTACGTCGGCAGCTGGCTGCGTAACAGTTCGTCCGTCTGTGCTCCGGTTCGATGGAAGGATTGGGTACTCATCCCAGACAGAGGCGGGAATGGGGTTTGGAATGATGGAGAACAGGAGTATTTCAACTGATTCATAACTATCAAAGGGGCATTTGGTACACAGTTCAAAAAAATGAATGGCGGCATGTAATTTATAGACTTCCGGAAGCTGCCTGCTGGTTTTCCGTTAAGGCGCCTTCCCAGTTCTAGTGTTATCTGGCTTTCCTCTTCTTGAGGTGTTGTCCAGCAGCGCCTGCTCTAGCACTTTTGCCTCCCCAGACAAAAAGACAAATTGCCGCCCCATGAAGCAGCGGTCTGTTCGCGTGCACTGTTCTCACACAGTCAAAATGGCGGCCCGGACAAATGTCCGGGTTGCGCCCCCTTAGAGTGGGCCCTGTGTCCAGCCTACTTATTTGCTGATAGCTGGTGGTAAAATCCAACACATGCATACACAGTCACAATCATCATTGCAAATCCTTTTCCTGCCTATGTCAGGGTTGAGGAGTTGACTACCAATTTGCTCTTCTGGAACCGGAAACACTGGGGCAAACTGTTGGACGGTATGTTTACACTTAGCCAGCTGTTGTCAGAGAACGGGCTTCTGGATCTCAGTAATTTATTTATTCGAAACATACCAAGGTACACTGGTCAAACAATAGTTCCACATAAATTGAGAAAATAGCCCGCTTAAAATGGCGGCAGTTTGAGATGCACATGGCCCTGGAGCACACAAACACCTGAGACTGAATATGATATGGTAAGGCGTTCCAGGCCCCATAGCAGTATAGTGGGAAAAACCGGCGTCTCATGTCCTTGGGAGGAAGTGGGAGGGCAAAAAGGAACCGACATGAAGACCTGAGGTCCACGGAGGACTGAAAGTCGCACGTCACAAAGTGGCAGGGGTCTCAGGGTCATAAGGTTGCAAAAGACCAGATAGAGCTGGAATGGGAGGACACCAACCCCTGCACAGAACAGTGAGATGTGCACTTGTGGAGGGGCAGCAGAGGATGATCCCGCAAAACATTATTATATGCTAGGCGGAATGGTCATAGACGGATAAGAGGAGGCCCAATCAGAAATGGAGCAGAATATGAAATAAGCGGTAGCACCTTTGCCCGGAAAATTATAATTAGCTTTTCTACAGGGATGCGTTCTCTGAGGCGATGAAAGAGGAACCCGAGGGTGTTGAGATTGGCCACCAGTGCATGCCTCTGGGGCATAAAGAACAGATAAGTGTCAAAGAGAACTCCTGGAATACTCAGTGGCACACAGCTGCTCAGACAGACCCACAACTGGTGAGGGGCAAAGTACAAGGGTCTTGGTTTTGTTTCTCATGGAGTTTGAGTCCCAGCCCAGCATACCAGGTGGAGAGACGTGTCATAACGTCCGGAATTGAATGGATAGCACTGGCAACTGCAGGCAAGGATCCCACCTTACCAAAGAAATTATTATCGGCCTAGAACCAGATGGCCCAATTGGGGCATACCGAGGGAAGCGCAGCTGTTGCAAGATTAAACAGTAGTGGGCCCAGGACAGAACCTTGGGGGACTCCCCTCACAAGAATCCGCTGTGGAGCTGAGGGGCTCACCTTGATACTGCTACCATCCAAATATGATACTAAAAGGTTAACCAGGAACGGATTCTTGAGGCTATTGGACAAGGCTGCAATGAGCCCTTGATGGTCAATTTGCCGATCTAATCGTAGAATGGGTCGTTTTCATGCAGTGGAGAGGGCTGTTCTACTCCCGCCTTTATTGCCCCGCAGAAGAAGCCACCTGCCTCCTGTTATAGCCATGGGTTCTCTTCAGCCGCCGAGACATACTGGGATACCATCTTTGTACCTTGAAAGCCACTGTGGTAACTAGGGTGTGGCCCACTAGACATGAATTTAGTCTGAAAAGTGAAGGGGTTGAAGGAAGGGGTTCATGAAACGGATGTTGGAGGTGGGAGGGCGCCTAAAACTCGCGTGATGGATACCTGTCTTAAAAAGCAATTATTAATTGGATATAAATTAGATCTCCAAGATTAAAGACAGATTTAAAGTCGGACGAAACTTTAACCAGTATGGCGGCGACCTTCTTTTGGTATTAGAAGTGTTTCCCATTTTCTTGAGATTATTTTCTTTTTTTATTAAAAAAAAATAAAGACAACCATATTTTCATATCAACAAATATTTCCTTGAACCACATTTCAAGATAAAATATTATTAGAAAGTATGCGATACACCACATTAGGATATAAATGACAAAGTAAATACTCGATACGTGTCTAATGTCGATTGAAGAACATACATCTTCCGTTTTTTTCCGTTTCGTTGCTATTTTAGGGCCCTTCAACTACAAGGTCATTAGAGCCCGTCCACTGCGTAGTTCTAATGCAGAGACTGCACAGACACTACAGTAATGCGACGATTTTTGGGTATTTACAGTACCCAGTTTTCCAAAGTGGCCACCTATGTTAGTACTAGCTGGAGTTGCATTGCTTAACTTCAGTGATCAGACGAGAACTGGTGTGTCCAATGGTTTGCCGCTCCCCACCACGTCCCCATCCACCCCGCACATTACTATATTATTACGGACAATCTGCTCCCACGTCTGCTTTGTCTCCCCCTGCCCCGAGTGCTTCCTACCACCTGCATTCTTGAAATGGACCTGACGAGCACCTCCTCCTCTCATAAAGTGTCCATACCACCTCAATGTACTCTCCATGCATTTTCCTAATGGCGCCCCTCTGCCCTCAACTTCTTATGGACTGCCCGCCAAATGCCGTCCTCAACTATTCAAGGACTACGGACCTCCTCACGAAATGCTGCCCCAACTTGCAAGGATTGTTCACAAAATGCTGCCCCAACTTCTCAAGGACTGCTCACTAAATGCGGCCCTCAACTACTCAATGACTACTGACCTCACGAAATGCTGCCCCAAGTTTCAAGGATTGTTCACAAAATGCGGCCCTCATCTTCTTATAGGACTGCTCACAATATGCTGCCCTCTGCTTCTCAAAGACCGCTCACAAAATATTGCCCCCAACTTCTTATGGACTGCCTTCTGAATGCGGTCCTCAACTACTCAAGGACTAGTGACCTCCTCACAAAATGATGCCCCCAACGTCTTAAGGACTGTTCACAAAACACTCCTCCCAAAATGCGGCCCTCAACTTTTAAGGACTGCTCACAAAATTCTGCCCCAATTTCTTTTGGAGCACTCACAAAATACTGCCCTCATGCTTCTGAAGGACAGCTCACTAATTGCGGTCCTCAAATACTCAAGGACTACTGACTCCACAAAATGCGGCCCCCAACTTATCAAGAATTGTTCACAAAGTGATGCCCACAATTTCTTAAGGACTGTTCGCAAAATACTGCCCCCACCTTCTCAAGGACTTCTCACAACAAACACTTTTCACAAAATGTACCCGACCCACGTCTGCTTAGGTCTTGCCCTGCCCCGAGAGCTTCCAACAACCCGCATCCCTATATTGGACCTAACCAGCTCCTCTTTCCCATCACATACCACCTCAATCTATTCTCTCTCATGCAATTCTATCATTGAAAGAAACGCCATATTAAAAAAAAGGTAACATTAGATAATTAATAAAAGAAATTAATTTACCTGATAAAGATTACAGGAAGTCGGGGGTGATGGTAGTGGTTTGATATAATGGCCGCTTTCTAGTTTTTAATCGCCGATTCATGTCCACGTTAATCATTTCCTTATTGAAATGATTACTGTCGATACGCGGCTCAATCACCGCGATCCAAAATAACACACCCATTAACCAATACTAAAAGATTTGGGAAATTCAACTGACCTTTGCCTTCTGACAACCGTTACCTGGCGACAGCCAAATCTTACGTTTCGTAAATTCAACTACCTTCACCAATTCTTGAAATACCTGACAACTACAAATCAAGGTCGGGTATCCATCTTGCCCCGCTGAGTGGACACAAGGGCGATATATTGGAAAGTGTTTTTCCACAGCCGGTTGCCGACCAAAGCTGCAATCCCTAAGTTTATTTATCGTCGGTCTACTGTTCGCTGGGGAATTCCTCCGACGCCAAAGGGCGAGCTCCTACACCTGGAAATTTTGCCTCGTCTACCCGTTGCATAGTAGCGAGGCTTCTTTTACGTACAAATGCCATTGTACACCACACGGGACCTCGGTTTTACTTCTCATCCGAAAGAAGGCGTACTCGGGGTCTCTCTTTCTCGCCCGAAAGAAGCCAACCCACCCCGATCCAGTATCGAGCCTGGAACTACCGACACAGTTACCGATAGTGCTACCCACTGCGCCAACTAGGCGGGTCCTTGAAACCGCTCGATGGCACAGGAGGTACCGTGCTCGATTACTGCGTCAGTGGTTCCAGGTTCGATACTACGTCGATTTCTTTCGGGCGAGAGATGGAGAGATCCCGAGAGTGCCTTCCGTAGGACGGGAACTAAATACAGTGCGGTGTACGATGTCATTTACACGTAAAAGAGCCCCCTCTACTATGCAACGGATTGATGAGGCAAAATTCCCAGGTGTAGGAGCTCGGTGAAGTGCCCAATTTGTTTCCTTGGTGTTTTAGGGTCCTTCAACTATAATGGTCATTAGAGCCCCGTCCACTGCGTTGTTCTACTGCAGTCTACGCAGACACTACGCTGTTATGACGATTTTTGGGTGCTAGCAGTACTCAGTGTTCCCAAGCGGCCACCCATCTGGGTTGTTGTTGTTTGTGTTTTAGGGCCCTTCAACTACAAGGCCATTAGAGCCCCGTCCACTGGGTAGTTCTGATGCAGAGGCTGCACAGACGCTACTCTAATGCGACGATTTTTGGATACTAGCGGTACCCAGTTTTCCCAAGCAGCCACCCATGTCAGTACTAACTGGGGTTGCGTTGCTTAACTTCAGCGATCAGAGGAGAACTGGTGTGTCCAACGCTATATAGCCGCTTTGTGGGTTGCCCCAACGAACAGTAGGCCGACCATAAATAAGCATAGGAGTTGCAGCGTTGATAGGCAGCCGGCTTCGTCAAAATACTCTCCAACACATCACCCATGTGTCCATCCAGAGGGACAATGATGGGTATCAGACTGTGATAGGGCACGTCCGCCAGGATCGAACCTCTATCTACGAATTCAAACACGGTACCACTGAGACATAGAAGCTTATCAATTGTATAAAAGTGTTTTCTGTACTAAAGCTTGGGTTGATCAGGGACTGATTCGGTTATCCTGCCCCTTACCCTAGAGTCAACAATTCATTTGTACCCCAATTTAATCAACCTAGCCCTCAGGTACAAGAGGAAGCCAGCACCGTCTGCCAAATGACCCTCAGCCGGCGTCAAGTATTTAGTTTGCGTCTGATAAAGGGCGGTTTAAATTTTTATTTGACCATGGGGGTCGGCTTGCCCAGTGACTATTGATGATGCTTAAAAAGAATCTGGTTTTCGCCGTCCCAAAGGCGTTTTGGGGTAGCCCTGCACCTCCCTCCTCTATTAATAATACTACAGTATTATAACTGTGTCCGGCGAAAACAAACACTTAAAAACAGGTCGCCAAGCAAATCGTTAGAGGGCCTTATTCGTCCTCAACGTCCCTCTTTTACAACCTCTAGCCATCCTAAACCCCCTCTCCCCCTCCGTCCACTGACCCTCTGCACCAATATCCGCCATCACAACCCTTCTTCTGTCTACTGCCCTCCTCCATCCTTTGCCTCATCTACAAACATCCTGCAACAAACTGCAGCAGTGGTGGAACATCCACTTCCGGTCTGATGATAGTAATGACAGGGGTGCAAATGACGCCACGCTATACACTTTTTGGCGACATAATGACTGCCTTTCAACAGGGTTCTTTGCCCCTTTTGCCAAAAAAATCACCTTTTTAGTTGTCCCTCTCTTCAGAGGTCAACAATGAAATCTGACACCAAATCACACATGTCACGATTTTTGAAATACGGTACTTAACTCCTCCTGCTCCTCATTTTGCAGGGTACCCTAACTGCAAACTTTGGGGCACAAGCGCACACATGAAATTATTAGGTCCTTCTCTCATAAGATGCATCTTGGCCCATACCTCACCTATTCTCTCCTTTCTTTACCCTTCAATATCCAACTGCACTCTTCCTGACTTTCATATTTACACATACCCCACTTTCACCCTTCTCTCGGTTTGGGTTTCCCCTTTACCCCCTGTTTCCTTCCCCTCTCCTTGGACCTTTATTTGTACCATCGAAATTCATGTAAAGGTCCCTCATCCCCCTTTCCAAATCATCGTCTCTTTCAGATATGAAGTTAAGAAGATATCTTCAATATCACTTGTCAGCTACTAACAAAATATTCCCAAATGGGACAGTTGCTGGTTGGAGTGAAGAGGGCGTTGTAGGCGCCAAAAAACTGGTTTGTGGAGTTGATGGTGATTTATATGTTGTCTGAGAAAACATCCTTTCAAAAATTTCAAATAGCTTTTTCATGTCCACCAAATACTTGGCCTTTTTTTTGTCTTTCTAGGGTTGGCGAAAGGGCTCCTTCCGATAACTTTTTAGTGGCTGAATTCACGTAGGCGCTATTTTGTCCTGAATAAAGATGAGGGCTACTCAAAAACATCACCTTCCGGTTTGTCACCTAGTTGTGATATATTCCTTGACCATTTATCACCCCTGCTCCAAATTTTCTGGTGTCCATGAGTAGGAAATGACAACAATTGGAGTCTCGAAAAAGCTGTTTTTTAAACCGCCCACAGTAGAAAGTCAGATGTCGCCACCGGTTCGAAAATTGGGGCCATTATTTGACCAAATTCAAATTAGGACTTGTCATATGTCGTCTTCCTTCGTGCCCCTTTAACAGTTACGCATTCTGAATTGCAGCTAGTAAAAAAAGAAGCAACTACTAACCTTTTTTTCGCCTATAGAGAGTCGGATACCCATTTTTTTTGTCCCTCTGTGACAAATGGGGATGACATTTTGTCCCACAGTCGGCTACCGATTTAATATGTTGTTGTTTGTTGGTGTTTTAGGGCCCTTCAGCTACAAAGGTCATTAGAGCCCCTTCCACAGCATAGTTCTTATGCAGAGACTACACAGACACTACACTAATGCGACGATTTTTGGGTATTAGCAGTACCCAGTTTTACCAAGCGGCCACCCATATCAGTACTAGCTGGGGTTGCACTGCTTAACTTCAGTGATCAGACGAGAACTTGTGTGTCCAACGCAATTAATCGTCGGCTTACTGTTTGTTGAGGGTACCACCGACGACGCCAAGGGGCGAGGTCTTACATCTGGGAATTTCGCCTAACCTACTCGTTGCAGAGTAGAAGGGTTCTTTTCCGTGCAGTAGTGACATCGTACTCACCACACGCTAGGGCACGGGCTTTACTTCCCATCCGATGGAATCCGCACTCCAGGGAATCCGCACTCCCCTCTCTCGTTCGAAAGACAACAACCCGCGTCGATCCAGAATCGATTTTTTTTGTTGGTACTTTAAGGCCCGTCAACTACAATGGTCATTAGAGCCCCGTACAATGCCTAGTTCTAATGCAGAGTCTGCACAGACACTACGCTGTGCTACGACGATTTGGAGATTAGCAGTAGCCAGTGTTCCCAAAAGCGGTCACCCATGTTAATACTAGCTGGGGTTGCGTTGCTTAACTTCAGGTGATCAGACTTCTTTAATGGTGTTTTAGGACCCTTCAACTGCAAGGCCTCGTCCACTGCATAGTTGTAGTGCAGAGATTGAGCAGCTGCTACACTAACGCGACGATTATTTGGGGGGGGGGAGAGCGGCAAATTGCGCAACCCCAGCTAGTACTGTCATGGGTGACCGCTTGCGAAAACTGGGTATTGCTAATACCCAAAAATCGTCGCATTAGTGTAGTGTCTGCGCCGTGGACGGGGCTCTAATGACCTTATGGTTGAAGGGCCCTAAAACACCAACAAACAACGACGATTATTGGGTATTAGCTGTGCGGCCACCCATGTTGGTACTTGTTGGGGTTGCGTTGCTTAACTTCAGGTGGTCAGACGAGAACTGGCGTGTCCAACGCAATACAGCCGCTCTACCAAGGCAGGTGCTTACGCATTCTGAAGTCGGCATTTCAGATGGGACGTGGTAGGCGTCAATATGTGAGATGGGAGTGTTTTTTTTGACCGGCGTGAAATGTCGAGAGTGGACAGGGGTGTCGACTGGTCATTAAAGCAACAGAATAACTTAGTAAATGTTTTCCACATGTCATATTCCCAAGTTATGCGCTAACTTAATTAAAAGCAGTCATTAATATTTTTATAAAATTAAGGTTATCACAAATTAAATTAGTCGAGTGAGTGCTTGCCGTCATTAAAATCTTGACGCCGACGGGACAAGACCCTCCAGGGGGCCTCTTCCAGGCTCAACGACTACGTGTAGAGCTTTTAAGATGCAGTCCACGAGAGAGTTTGAAGAAAAGAAAAAAACAAGGGACCTGGAGCTGCTGGGGATGGGACCTATCTTTACATTAAATAAAGTAAAAACCAGTGCCCAAACATCGAGTCCCATATCCCCAGCATTTGATTCCCATACCCCCGGTTAAGAACCTCTGCTCTAAAGGATTGCCTTACTACAAACCTTTCTACGGGAACAGTGAAAAATGTAGGACGTGAAGAGGAAGGCTACGCTGGAGGAAGAGCCTTTCCCTCATAGAAAGACAGATGTGTGAACTAGAAACACGGGATAGAGATAGACGGGAGAGGGTCAGAAAGAGACAAGAGAGAGGGAAGCAGAGAGAGAGACAAGAGAGAGGGAAGCAGAGAGAGAGACAAGAGAGAGGGAAGCAGAGAGAGAGACAAGAGAGAGGGAAGCAGAGAGAGAGACAAGAGAGAGGGAAGCAGAGAGAGAGACAAGAGAGAGGGAAGCAGAGAGAGAGACAAGAGAGAGGGAAGCAGAGAGAGACAAGAGAGAGGGAAGCAGGGAGAGACAAGAGGAAAGCAGAGGCCGCTTGGCAAAACTGGGTACTGCTAATATCCAACAACCATCTCATTAGTGTAGTGTCTGTGCAGTCTCTGCATTAGGACTATGCAGTGGACGGGGTTCTAATAACCTTGTAGTTGAAGGGCCCTAAACAGCGCCTGCTCTCTAGCATTTATGCCGCCCATTGAAGCAGCGGTCTGTCCGCGTGCTCTGTTCTCACACTTACAGCGAAAATGGCGCCCCGGACAAATGTCCGCGTTTCACCCCCTTAGAGCGGACCGTGCCCTAAAACACCAACGAGATGCAAAAAGTTACAATTGCTTACTGCAGTACTGAAAAAAAGTCATCTTGAGAGTGCAGGGCGGTTGGGAAGTTGGGAAGGGTCGTCCGCTACCCCAACCGACAGAAACAGGGAGAATACGACCTCATAGTTTATCAAGGGTTGTGATTTGTTTTTTTAGGACCACCGTCCAAAAGGTGTAGTTCTGCCTTAAAGGTTGCCGAAAGTGATAGAAAATTAATGCAAATTCGTATGAAAAATTCACTTCACACTAAAATCACGAAAAATAGCAATTGAATGAGAAAATTACACCTACCAAATTAAAAACAAAATTTGGACAATTTTCTCCTCTCAGATGAACTGTATATTCATTTTAATTAATAATTTTTTTTTTAAAAAAAATTCATGTCTGATTAAGCCTTTGAAACTGCATCGCATGCCACATTGCCAGTCTGCAACCACCAGTTGCCCCATCTACCCTTGAATAATTATTTATAAAAACAATTTAATAAATTAATAGAAGGAAGAAGAAGACAACAGATAATTTGGGTGAGGTATCCAGACAAGGTACCCATCCTAACGTCCCGGTTCAGGAATTGGCTTTTAACAATTTCTTAGAAACCGACAGCGAAAATAGCGATGGGGTAAATAAATCGAAATTGTCTTATTAATTGTTTATTTGGGTCTGGTAAACCAATATGTATTTTCTTCTTCGGGGTCACAGGAAAGGGGAAGGGAGGGGTCTTTTAGTTGTAGTTTGAGAGGGTCCTGGAGCAAGATAAATTTTTTATAGCTGGTTATCTCTTCCATTTGACCTCCTCCCCCAGTTCAACCTTCCTCCTACTTATCCTACTCTCACTTTCTCCCTACACACCTCTGCCGTCCTTCAAAGGCAAGATTTTTTAAAAAAACACAGCTTTTGGAGCAGGGGGGAAGGAAGGAGGGGGAACGGTAAGAAGGGAGAGGACCCCAGCAGGAGGAAGGGGAACCCAACTTAGCCACCTCCAAAAAAACATAAATTTGTACTTAGCTAGAGATAGTGTCATCAGATTGACTATTTTCAACTGTTTGGGAGTCGTTAGTTGTTCCAAAGGGCGATTACAGAAAGTAGACATGAAATGTAAGGACCTCAAGACGATAAGACCATTTTTTTAAAGTTATGGGAACACCAATCAAGTAGCCCATCTACCAAAATTGCCGAAAAAAATGATAAAAAACGCACTTTTCTGCCATTCTTTTTAACAAAAAGTGGTTATGTCTTTTCAGACAAAACTATTAGTAAACAACGCTACCCGTTTCCAAGATTTGTCAAAATACTAACGTCCCAGGGAATAGGGGAGATGGGGGGTCACGGGGGCTCTTAGTGAAAGTCCTCTTAAGAATCGAGTAAAAGAGGCGTGTGGCATTTGCGGTCGACACCCAGGACAAAAAAAAAGCAACTACTACCCCTTTTCCCGCCTATGGAGGAGTCGTGTACCCATCTTGATCCCTCTGAATGGACACATGGGCGATCTAATGGGTAGTAATTTTACGCAGCTGGCTGCCGACCAAAGCTTCAAAAAAAAGCAACTCCTAACCCTTTTCCTGCCTATGGCAGGGTCGGGTACCCTTCTTGTCCCTCTGAATGGACACAAGGGCGATATATTGGTCATAGTTTTTGCCGCAGCCGGTTGCCGGCCAAAGCTGCACCCCTACGCTTATTTATCGTCGGTCTAGTGTCCGTTGGGGAATTCTACCGACGCCAGGGGGCAAGCTCCTACACAGTGGCGGATCCACGATTTTCGTCAGGGGGGTTGAGCTAAACCTCACATATTATGTGAATATAGGTTTATATGTGCATAGGGGGGTTGCAACCCCAAAAACCCCATCCTGGATCCGCGCGTGCTCCTACACCTGGAAATTTTACCTCATCTACCTGTCGGCCAAAGCTGCAACCCCCGTGCTTATTTATCGTCGGCCTAGTGTTCGTTGGGGCACTCCAGCGCTACTGTTTGTCCGGGGGGTCACTAGTTGGTGTTAGCCGAAATGCAACTCAAACCGGTAAAATACTGGCTTAGCGGTAAAAACCAGCTTAGGTAATGTGGACCTGACCACCCTAATTTTTTGACTTGGATCCTTTGATATTGGTATGTCTGTAAGGGAACGACCCTTTTCAAGTAGGATTAAGACCCCCCCCTCCTCACCACTTCACAAGAAGGCAAACATCATTTTTGTTTCCAGGACTTGCAAAAAATGACTTGTGTTTTCGGGTCCTGACGTGAGGGGCAACAACAATCAAGTGGGGGAGCCATTTTGACACATCTGAGACAGATGCGAACGTCTTTATGGGCCCGCCAAGTTACAAGCCCGCACCCCTGCCCTCCTCCCTTTTCTTCCAGTGTTGCATTTCCAAGTTATCATCTTCAATGTTTTTTTGCACCCGTCAGTTTGCAGGGTGCTTTCGGCGGCTGCGCATCGAGACAAAGCATTTTCGTCAATGATGTCAAAGGTTACCGATGATCAAATTCAACACCAGTACAAAAGGGAGAAAGGATAAGAGATTCTTCGGTAAATTGAGGGACTTCATATTTGACAATTCAACACTTACAAATATTTATCGACTAAACAAATTAAATGCAAAGTTGGTACAATGATAACAAACAAGAGGGGGGGGGGGTCAATCGAAAGTGAGTTCGCCCGGGGTTCACCGCTTGGCCATTTTTTTGGATAGTTCTTTAACCTTTGCAGATTCCAAAAAAAACCCCATTAATTTATACATGATTTCACACCTCTGTTAAGGATTTTCACACGGCTGAGGTGCTCGGACGTCCCTCTGCCACCCAGGCCTACCTGAAGAGCTCTCGGCCGGAAGCCCCCTTCCCCAATCTGTAGGATACTTCTATACGATTCAACTCCGGGCACTCATAGGTTAATAATTCCCAGACGCCAAGTTGCATGCCGGACTCGTGCATCTTCACTTACAAGATGAATCCTGGCCAAGGTGGGGGATTTCTTTTGAGCAGGAGGCCCCCAGTGCACTTTCCGTCTGATAGGAAGGGTCCCTGTACCATAAAAGATTACCTACACAACATGTGATGGAATTCACGCGTTGGAGCTTGCCCACTGGCGCCGGTGGAGTGCCCTAACGAACAGTAGGATGACAATAAATCAGCAGAGGGGTTGTAGCCTTGGTCGGCAACCGGTTGCGTCAAAATACATTCCAACAGATCTCAGGTGTTCCGACGGCACGAAAATGGACAGCCGACCCGGCCAAGGCCGAACGGTAAAAACGACGATGAATAACTCACCCGAGTGCACCGATGGTACAACTTGGTACCGACCCTGTTATGGTAAGGACAACTCCTTTCCCTTTCTTTCTTGTTTGGTTTGTTGGTGTTTTAGGGCCGGCCCTTCAACTACAACGGTCATTAGAGCCCCGTCCACTGCATAGTTCCAATGCAGACTCTGCACAGACACTACCCTGTTATGACGCTTTTGGGCATTAACTGTGCCCAGTGTTCACAAGCGGGAAGCCATGTTAGTACTGTACTAACTGGGGTTGCGTTGCTTACCTCTAGTGATCAGGTGAAAACTGGTGGGTCCGACGGAATATAGCCGCTCTCCTTTCTTCCTATTAAACCAACTTTAATTCTTTTCCCGCCTATAGCAGGGTCGGGTACCCATCTTGTTCCTCAATGGAAACAAGGGTGATCTATTAGACAGTGTTTTTCCGTAGCCGGTTGCTGACCAAAGCTGCAACCCGTATGTTTATTTATCGTCGGCCTACAGTTCGTTGGGGCACTCCACCTCTATCACACTCCAAGAGGTTCAGAGAGAGGGCCAAGGCCTACACCTGGGGATATTGTCGCATCTACCTGTCGCATAGTTGGGAGGGTTCTGTTACGTGCAAATGCCATCGTACACCACCCGGGACCCCGGTTTTACTTCTCATGCGAAGGAAGGCGCACTCGGGGCCTGTCTCTCACCCGAAAGAAGCCGACTCAACTCGGATCAATATCGAACCTAGAGAGCGGCAAATTGGTTGGACACACCAGTTCTCGTCTGATCACTGAAGTTAAACAGCGCAACCCCAGCTAGTACTGACATGGGTGGTCGCTTGCGAAAACTGGGTACTGCTAATACCCAAAAACCGTCTCATTAGTGCAGTGTCTGTGCAGTCTCTGCATGTTGTGGACGGGGCTCTCATGACCTTGTAGTTGAAGGGCCCTAAAACACCAACAAACAAACAACCAATCGAACCTAGACCCACTGACGCAGTTACCGAGCACGCTACCCACTTCCTAACTACTATAATTTATGGTGGGTTCCTATCACGGGGAGGGGGCTCACCGGAGTGGAAATTTGGATGGGTCGATACTTAACGACTAGTTCAAATTAAAGTCCATCTTTAAGAGGTTGTTATTGTTGTCCTCTGTACAGTAGCCAACAGATCTTTTTTTAATGACTAGTTTCTGAGTTGGGACGGTCACATACTTTTGGGGGTGAGTTGTTTTCGTTTGTGTGACACAATTTACCCCTCTCATTGCCCCTTCTGATCTCCTTCCTTCCTTCCCCCTCCCCCCTCTGCGCTCTCTCCTCTACTCGTTTTCCTTCTCTCACCCGGTTATCTGTTTTTTTTTTTTTTTGGACAGTGGTGAAGTGACCCCGCCCTGTTTTCTCCAATTCATTGTCATCTGCCGGAAGTTATTTCAGAGGCGCGTGTTGGAGTACATTTTAAAGCCATAACAACACATCATCCGCATAACGAAGTCTTGTTTTGTCCAAATATTCCCAGCACCACATAATTTAAAAAGTAACATACAGTACTGCATTTTTTTGCTTAATTAAAATGCTAAGTAAAACTTTTTTTTCCATCAAATACCAACTGTCAAGGGTTGCCGTCATAATTCATGCCGAATAATTTTCGGACAAAAAATACTACCGAGAGGTGAAAGTCACACCCTCTGATAAAAATGAAAACATCGCGCCACTAAAAAAAGCAACTTCTAACCTTTTCCCGCCTATGGCAGGGTCGGGTACATGGATGGATACATGGGCGACCTGTGGGACAGTATTCGTACGCATTATTATTATTTGTTGGTGTTTTAGGGCCCTTTAACTACAAAGGTCATTAGAGAGTTTTCTGGTTGCGGTTCTGTCTGACCTACGCTACGTAATGCAGACGAATTGTCAACTGCGCAAACTCAGACCCTGCATGCGTCTGCGCAGTTAACGATTCGTGTGTATTGCATAGCGTACGTCGGATAGAACCGCAGCCAGAAAACTCTATTAAAGCCCCGTCCACAGCATAGTTCTTATACAGAGACTGCACAGACACTACACTAATGCGACGATTTTTGGATACTAGCGGTACCCAGTTTCCCCAAGCGGCCACCCATGTCAGTACTAACTGCGATTGCGTTTTTTAACTTCAGGAATCAGACGAGAACTGGTGGGTCCAACGCAATTCGCCGCTCCCGTATTCGCACGCAGCCCGCTGCCAACCAAACCAAAGCTGCAAGCCCTATACCTCTATCGACGGCCTACTGTTCGTTGGGGTACCCCACCGACGCCAGGAACGAGCTCCTACACCTGGAACTTTTCCCTCATCTTCCCATTGCACTGTAGAGGGGGTTCTTTGACATACAAATGCCATTGTACACCACACGGGACCTTGGTTTTACTTCTCATCCCAAGGACGGTGCGCTTGGAGCCCGAAAGAAGCCAACCCACCTCGATTCAGTATCGAACCTGGAAAACCGGGGCGAGACAATGTTCCAGGAATCAATTGCAGGGAGTAAGAGCAAGTGTGCAGTTTGTCCCTCTGCGGACGCCTTTTCTCACACACACCTGAAACACGCCATCTGCCTTTGGCCAGGAGAGATCCTCCATCAATGGACCCTATCAAATACTAACCTCCCAGCAACCGATGCTGACTAGTAACTCGCAATCCCTTTCCCGCCTATGGCATCTTTGTCCCTCTGAATGGACACGTGGGCGAGGTGTTACACGGTATTTTTACGCAGCCGGCTGCCGATCACACCTGCAACCCCCATGCCTCTTTATCGCCGCCTACTGGTCGTTGGGGCACTCAACCGAACTCCTACACCTGGGAATTTGCCTTCATCTAGCCCTTGCACAGTAGAGAGGATTCCTTTCAGTGCAAATGACATCGTGCACCGAACGGCAGGGTACCGGCTTGACTTCCCATTCGACGAGGGCGCACTGGGGACTTCTCTCGCCCGATAGCTTTTGCATTTCCTATCATGGGCTGTCGGTGTTCCAGGACCAACGTGCCATCAATAAAAATGAATAAATCCTTTCCCGGCCTATGGAAGGGTCGGGTACCGATCTTTGTCCATCTTAATGGATACATAGACGATCTATTGGACGGTATTTTACGCCCCCGGCTCCCGACCAAAGTTGCAACCTGGTCTGCTGTTCGTTTGGTCCTAAACCTGGGATTTTGGCCTTATTAACCCGTTGCATGGTAGAGAGGGTGCTTTTTTTTTAAATGCAAATGATATCGTACACCACATGGTAGGGCACCGGCTTGTCTAACCCTTTTCACTGTTATTGCAGGGTCGCAGTACCCATATGTCCCACTGTAATCGGCAACACGCAGGACCGAACTACTGGGCGGTATTTTGACGCAGCTGGCTTGTCGACATGTTACTCCACGTAGAACAGGTTCTGTAGAAGGAAAATGATGATGGATAGGGACTTAGTGGGAGATAGGACCGGAACATGCAAACCCAACCCCTCCACAGGCGGGATAACGGCATGATGATGGTGCGTAGGACTTCTTTTACCATCAGTGGTGACACACTACACGATAGGACACCGGCCTTGTTTGTTTGTTGGAGTTTAAGGTCCCGTCAACTACGAGGTCATTAGAGACCCGTCCACTGTATAGTTCTAATGCATATTCTGCACAGACACTACACTAATGGGACGATTATTGGGTATTAGCAGTACCCAGCTTTCCCGAGCGACCACCCATGTCAGTACTAACTGGGCTTGCGTTGCTTAACTTCAGTGATCAGACGAGAACTGGTGTGTCCAACGCAACTCGCCGCTCCCCAACACCGGCCTTACTTCCTATGCGACGGATGGTGGACTTTGAATGGTAAAGGTATCTGTCGTGGCTAGAGTCGATCCTGCAACTATTGGCCCACGAATTTAAGTACGCTACCCACTAGCCCTTTCCTTTCGACTATTCTCACCATAGAAACAACAGGCCTCGGTTAGCGGCGAGCCTGTAGCAGTATTTTATGAACGGTCTCTTGTGACTTCGTATACCCCACACGACTTTATTTCCCATCCGACGTTCGGCACACTTTTGGACTCTCATATGCCTCGGACAGGTTTGATCCTGCAACCATGAACACCAGAATTCAAGTCTGCGGGTCCTCGTCCACCCCACACATTACCATATCCTTACGGACGACTTGCTCTCACGTCTGCGTCGGTCTCCCCTGCTCGAGTGCTTCCAACCATCGGGGCCCCTAAGCAACACAAAATAAAAAACAGGGCTCTATGAACTGAACTGAACTATCGAGAATAGTATTTATGAACAGTCCCTGCAACCTTGAGGGAGCGGCTTATTGCGTTGGACACACCAATTCTCGCCTGATCGCTGAAGTTAAGCGACACAACCCCAGTTAGTACTAACATGAGTGACCGCTTGGGAACACTGGGTACTGCTAATACCCAAAATCGTCGTGACAGCGTAGTGTTTGTGCAGATTCTGCATTAGAATTACGCAGAGGACGGGGCTCTAATGACCGTTATAGTTGAAGGGTCCTAAAACACCAACGAGACAAAACGAAAATGCAACCCTGGACTCACAAAGTACGCTAATCACTGAGCCACCGATTAAACCGACTGAGAGAGGCCCCAGGTCAGTGGTGGCGAACCTGTGACCCACCATGCAATTTTAAGTGACCCGAACGAGAATCATATCTAGTTTATCGTCTCATAGTGTGTGAGGTAGACGGGGGACCTAGCGGGCTAGAACCTGCAGTCCCGACCCTGCCACAGGCCGGGGTAAGGGTATTACGATGATGTTCTCTATTTGCTGCTTTAACGAACTAATTTATTCATTATTAATCGTAATATTTTTATTCATAAAATTAAATAGTGCTTGCACCTGATCCGCGGACATCGTTTTGGTTTTTTTTCGTCTTTAAGTGACCCGTCTTTAGCAAAAGGTTCGCCACCACTGCCCTAGGCTATTTCAATTTTGAGGCCCTTTTTTTAAGTTTGAAGCCTGCTAAATGTTGAGGCCCTAGGCTTCAACCTACTTAGCCTAGTGGTAAATCCGGCACTGTATGCCATGCCCTCTAACAACTGAGCTAGGACTATCGATGGCAGTATTTTATGAACTGTCTTTCTCACCGGCAAGCTACCTAGACCAGGATCAGAACCTGCATCCACAGACATGAACTAAAGCACTCCACCTTCTCAATTCGCTGCAGGCGGTGCTAAGCCTATGCCCATTCCTGGTAAGAAAAATCCCATTATTATTTTAATCAATTTCAATAAATTTGATCATCTGATAGGCCAAGTCAGTTGAAAAGTGGTTCAGCGTCGATTTTGGTTCTCAAAGGGTTTATGACATCTTCGAGGGTGTGAATAATTTAGAAAGCCACTAAATCATCCTCTAAAAGTAGATCAAACCGATGGATAAAATAAGAAGTTGTAGTGGAAGCCATTTTCGTCTCACTAGACTAGTTGACCCCCTAAGCTAAAATTTTGTCCCCTTTGATCCATCCCTCTTTTCATCTTCATCAACTCATGTCCGAAAAGAAAAGTTTTTAATCCTTTTAACTTGGTTTGAATATCAGATCAATGATCTGAGATAAAGAGAGAAAGGGACAGGTGAAAGACCAACAAGGAAGGGAGGAGAGAGAGGAACGGGGCAGGAGCCCAGTGTCGTGTTTCAAATTTGGTCTTACATATCCTAGTCTTGTCTAGTTCAAATCTGTCGTCGTGGCCTTGCATTTTAAGTGACCAATGTCAAAGACTAGCCTGAAACCACTTAGGCTTACGATTTTTATAACAATTTCGTGAAAGAGGTGACAAAATAAATTATAACCCCTTCTAAGATGGCGCGTCTGTCTCAATAATAGATTTCGAGATTTCCATTCCCAAATGGGACAGCATATAAATATATCTTTTATCAGATTTGTAACGTACGTACGCTGTTTCTCTCAACCTCCTTGACATTTTTATATCAATTTAGTACCCTTCAAATAAAAAACCCTTCGCAAAACCCTTTCACTAAAGGCTCTCGGGAAAGGCGTCACATTTTACACATTAAATACCCAGGTAAACTACAGGTATTGTAGTGGCATCTGACAGGTTCCGAACCCTCCTCCCCCCGTACGGCAGCAGTGCTTCCAGGGCCGACATGGTTTGGCTTCTTTTGGACAAAAGAGGGAGGGAGAGCAGGAGAGAGGGAGAGAGAAAGCAGGAGAGAGGGAGAGAGAAAGCAGGAGAGAGAGAGCAGGAGAGAGAGAGAGCAGGAGAGAGAGAGAGAGAGAGCAGGAGAGAGAGAGAGCAGGAGAGAGAGAGAGCAGGAGAGAGAGAG
>JAAFCE010004209.1:19497427-19510470 GCA_013389805.1 Trigoniulus corallinus | reverse complement strand
GAGAGAGAGCAGAAGAGAGAGAGAGAGAGCAGAAGAGAGAGAGAGAGAGAGCAAAGAGAGAGAGAGAGAGCAGAAGAGAGAGAGAGAGCTTCAGTACGTCGCACAGTGGGGCAAGAGAGCACAAAACCTGGCAGACATTCAAAAAATGAAAGTGTCCAAGAGATAAAATCTCAGATTGTACTGGACCCTGGATACCCTCCTGCACCATGCCCTAGCTGATTTAGAGGTGTCTGCACAGTTTTGTGCAACATAACAAGCCACATTTGAACCTCTATTTTGCAGTTAAGATACTTGGTCTGATTGCAGTTATTTTCAGTCCTAAAAGTGTCGGAATTTCCATATCTAGCTTCAAAAATGGGAAATTTTTCTATGGGGTCTTCATCTTCATGTATGTAGCTATATTTAACTCTTGGAAAAGTAATATTTCACTGCAAGGAATTTATATAAATAAGCTTCAAAGAAGGGTGAAGTGAAATGTTGGATTTTCACACCTGAAATTGGAAATACATCTAGTTAATAATGTTTCGCGCAATATCCCGCCTGGCTTCTTGCTTTTTTCATTGAAATACTCATTCCAAATTACAATTCAGGTGATTTCTTCTGCCCGTTTTTGCCCCATTTTAAAATGCAGAAGGTTATCTAGGAACAATTTAACCCTTATCTTGCGTCACCAGGCCTTGCATTTTCTCTTGTGGACCTCATTAGCTTCCTGCTTTTTGGCATGTAGCCATTTGCTGGAGAGATTGTTTATTCCATTGTGTAGGTTTATTTACAAAAATCGCAATTAAATTGGGTAGTATGCTTGATTTACTGCGCCAGTGATTCCAGTGGTCGAGGTGGGTTGGCTTCTTTCACCTGATTTAAGGCCCTTCAACAACAATGGTCATTAGAGCCCTGTTGAGTGCTTGGTTCTAATGCAGTCTACACAGACACTACACTGTTATGACGATATAGGTACAGTATTATTAGTATCAAGTGTTCTGAAGCGGTCACCCATGTTAGTACTAACTGGGGTTGCGTTGCTTAATTGCAGTGATCAGACAAGGAATGGTGTGTTCAATGCAATACACCCACACGAAAAACTCCGAGTGTGCCTTTTTTCAGATGAGAGGTAAAACCAAGGTCCCGTATGGTGTACGATGGCATTGGCACGTAAAAGAACACTACTATGCAACAGATAGATAAGGTCAAATTTCCGGGTGTAGAAGTTCGCCCCCTGGAATCGGCGGAGTGCCCCAACGAACAGTAGATTGACGATAAATAAGCAGTGCAGTTGCAGTTTTGCTTGTGCAGCCGGCCGCAAAATCCCTGTCCAATATATCACTTTTGTGTCCATTCAGAAGGACAAGATGGGTACTCAGGTCCTGCCATAAGCGGGAATAGGGTTAGGAGTAGCTTTCTTAAGTCTACCAAATACCCTTAAAAGAAATGTGCAACCTTGAACATTCGTTGAATAATACTGGAATTGAAGCCAGTTTTGATGGTCTCCTGCCCCACTGTGCGTCGGTGGAGGTAACGCGCCCGAACGGACAATAAATAAGCATAGGGGTTGTAGCATTAGGTTGTCAGCCAGCTGCTTAAAAATACCGTCCAGCAGATCGCCCACCATATGGGCAACCGTCCCTGCCATAGGCGGGAAAAGGATTAGTAATGGTGATGATGTGAAAAACAGGTTCATCTATCCTCTCAAGCGATTTTCGAAAATTCAGACCTGAGCATAACCACGATAATTCTTTTTTTAATATTTGATTCATAAGCATCGGTTAATTTTGTTTGAGGCTAATCACCTACTGCACCTCAGAAAAATGTTGCCAATCGGCAGATCTGTGACGCTTTCAAAAGGTTCAATGTACCCCTCCTCAGAGAGGCAACGCAACTTCCCTGTTGAGGAGTGTTCTTCACATTTGTCCCACCTAAAAAAATTAATTTTCCTGCGCTTGGTAGTTAGCACCATGGAGCCTGTTGTCTAGTGAGGGTGTGGTGAAATCAATTCCACTAGAAGCTAAATGAAAAGATTGGTGGCAGGATGAACCTTGACCTCAGCATCCCGTAGAACATACTAACCCTTTCATTCTACTGCTGGAGGAGCACGGCATTGTGTAGGTGCCCACTTTGTTGGACTTTCCTCAACAATAAAATGTGGACTACGAGTACAAATTACCTCCCTGCAAAATTATAGCCTAGCCTAACTATAGGCCTACCTAAATGAATCTAACCCTTACAGTTAGGAACAGGAACATTCCACAGAAACACTCGAAAAACCAGAATGTTGCACATTTTATGGAATGCCCTTATCACATGACCTGAAATGTCCGCACTGGATGACGATTTCATTCTTAAAGGTGACCCGACTACTGACTACCGGACTACTGACTTCAACACCTACACTGTTCCTTGGACACATGCCCGACATTTTTTAACGCATAACTTCAGATTATGCCTTTCTGTTTTGCCCTTAGAGCTTCACTGGTCATTAGGGTGAGCCTGCATCGCTCATCAATCTTGAAATGACCTTAAACCAATTTAGTTTGCTAAGTAACTCAACTCCCATGGCATTTGCTGATGACGTGGGGAAGCTTAAGGGGTCCAAGGAGGATGCACAAAATGGCCTACAGGACATTAAGACAGCAATGGAGAGAGGGGGTCTTAAAGTAAACATGAAGAAGACAGAGTACCTAGCTTTCAATTTTAGTGGTTAAGGGGCAAGGGGGTGGCAGCAAAGAAAGACCTCCATGCTGTATTCATTGACCTAGAGAAGGCCTATGATAGTGTCCTTAGGTAGTATGGAGCATGTTAAGAAAGAAAGGAGTGGATGAGGGCCATATTAGGATAGTGCAGGATATGTATTATGGTTCCATTACTAGGGTGGGGACAGCATGGGGAAACACTGCATGCTTCAATGTGCAAGTTGGGGTGCATCAAGGGTCAGCACTCAGCCCATATCTATTTACCCTAGTAATGGATGGGCTGCTGAGAGGAATAGGGGAATGGGCCCCTCAGTGTCTGGCATTTGCTGATGACGTGGGGAGGCTGGAGGAGTGCAAAGAAGATGCACAAAAGGGCTTACAAGACATCAAAACGGCAATGGAGAGGGGGGGGCCTTAAGGTGAACATGAAGAAGACTGAGTACTTAGCTTTCAATTTCAGTGGCCAGGGACAAGGGGGTGAGAAGATACCAGGGGTGCAGGAGTTCCGGTATTTAGGATCAGTCTTCCAGAGTAATGGGGAGATAGATTCGGATGTGACACATAGGATTAAGGCAGGATGGCAGAAATGGACACAGGCAAGCGGGGTCTTGTGCGACCGACGGGTCCCAATTAAGTTGAAGGGCAAAGTGTATAGAACTGTCGTTAGGCCCGCTATGTTATATGGCTCAGAGTGTTGGGCAGCTAGGGAGAACCGTGAAAGGCAAATGCAAGTGGCAGAGATGCGAATGCTGCGCTACATGAGTGGGGTGTCAAGAGCTGACAGAATCCGTAACACTTAACGTCAGAGGTAGCTTGGGAGTGGGGGACATTGCAGAGAAGATGAGGGAGAGTCGTTTGAGGTTATATGGGCATGTTATGAGGAGGGGGAGGAGGAGCTTATTAGGGCCATTACGGGACTGAGGGTGATTGGGGGCATCAGGGGTAGAGGAAGACCAAAACGGAAGTGGGCGCAGGTGGTGCAGAAGGACATGGAGGCGTGCGGGGTGGATGGGGACCTGGTGGGGGATAGGCGGGAGTGGAGGATCAGAACCCGCAGACCCGACCCTGCCTCAGGCGGGGGGAGGGTGAGATGATGATGAGGGACAAGGGGGAAGACTTCGAAGTCGCCCGCGTCCAAATTAAGTTGCCGATCCCTGATCTACCAGGTTAAAGGTTTGCAATCAATAAAACAGGACTCCCTAATGCCGTGGGAGCGGCGAATTGCGTTGGACACACCAGTTCTCGTCCGATCACTGAAGTTAAGCAGCGCAATCCCAGCTAGTACTGACATGGGTGGCCGCTTGGGAAAACTGGGTACTGCTAATACCCAAAAATCGTCGCATTAGTGTAGTGTCTGTGCAGTCTGCATAAGAACTACATTGTGGACGGGGCTCTAATGACCTTGTAGTTGAAGGGCCCTAAAACACCAAAAAACAACAACAATAACCTAATGCCGTACAAATCGTTTCCTGTGTCTCAGATGTGATTTGAACTGAAATGCGAAAAGGAAACAATGTCTTATGTGTTACCTGTCAGACGCCGTCATTTTTCTTGGCGGTCACCATGAATTTTTTTTTGAGGTTACGCCAGGTATGCACTTCCGGTTTCATGGTCTTTTGTGTTGATAAAGCCATAAAGTTGACGACAAAACTTTTCCGTCGACCGAAGTGTTACAGTTGATTTTATATATTAGGGCTGAGAATTAACCTGTGAACTAAATAAATTGATACTGGGAATGAAGAAAGGGGTATTTAGAATCGACTGATTTGGAAGTTTAGCAGTTTCCTCTTTAGCTTTAGGGAAAAAAAGAAACCTGGAACATCGACTTCACTTCAACCTTTTTGTTTTTGGCAAAAGAAATAATCCAATCAACGCGTTTTTAATTGTAGGTCTCACAAACAACAACATCAACAAATTTACCATTAAAAAACTGAAATTGATTTTGACAGTTGCGAAAGGGAAAAATACGTTGCCTTTAGGGGGTCTCATTGTGACGTGAACACAACTACAATGTGCTAGCTTATTCGTTGCAAATTGCTCTTCATTAACCTGAATAATTTGGCAGTAGGGGTATGACCTTTTAGCAAAATTGAGAATTAGGTCTCTCTTCTCGAAATAATAAGGTTTATGGAGAAAGATGTTGCGAATTAATTACAAGAGTGATTTGTCAATAGATTGGGTCATAATTTGCATCACTTCTCGTCCTTGTTTAGGCAATCAACACCTCGCTGCTTCACTGTGTCCCTTCTTCCCCTCATCAGCAAAACATTTACTCGATATATAAAAACATGCTGCCTCATCATTTGAAAAATACTTATGATTAAGAAACGAGAGGAAATGAATCAGGGCTGGCGTGATGGGTGTGCGAACTGTGCGACGACACAGGGCCCCACGCATTCGGATTAATGAACCAATTTATAGAAGGGCCCCTCCGCACCATTAGTTTGCACAGGGCCCCGAAAAATATAGTGCCGGTGTCATACCTCAATGTGTTCTGGTAATTTAACACATACCTCAAAGTGTCCCGGCCTTTTTCCATTTTACCCGGTCAGGTTTTTTTGGCCCATTGGTGTTTTAGGGCAAAATTATTGGCGAAAACAAGTATTTCTATGAATAAACATTATTTTTGTAATGACAGAATTGCAACTTGAGTGTGGTGACGTTGAGGCCGGGCAGAAGGGAAGCAGAATTGAGACTTTTCTGTGCCTAGAAAAGTGAGATTTGTACAAACGGGATATTCGTGGCTACACGAGATGATTCATAGAATCGATATGTACCATAAAATCTCACATAGTGCCCGTGGATTATACGCGAAACATAGGGTCATTTAGTGCAGACTAAAAATGAAACCAATGGTTCTCAATGAAAACTGCTCCTCATTTTCTGAGCATTTTATTACACTTAACAACACGACTTTACACAGTACGTTCTTATTTCTCTGATAATGAAATATAAAATCTTTTACATTTCAATTTCATCGTCAGAGCAATTGATAATTCATGCTCAAATTCATTTGATCCCATTGCCCCCCCTACAAGTTGCCCCACTGGTTACAGTAGGAATTTTAAAGTGCGGACTATATTTGAAACATACCCATCGCTAATGCGGACTATAGACGGGTGCAGACTATATTTGAGATGCGGACTTTATGTGAGATTTTACGGTATCTTGTTCGCGGGAAGGGCCGGGGACCAAAAGACCGATAATTCATCATCTGCATCTTTCACCTCAATCGCTAGGTAAAATTAGTAACCAGATAAAATGGAAGAGCATTGTATCACCTGGGGGATGTTAACTTACCATCATGGTAAGTCTAACATTTGATATATTGTAAATTATGCTTTGATTCAATTAATGCTCAGTCGATCGGTCAGAAGTCTAATAATGCACAGCTAGTAATAGTCCATGATAAAGAAAAGAGATCAATAGCATCAGCATACAGGCCTAGGTGGTAGGATGGCTTCCCCCATGTCAAGCTGCACCAACGTTCCTGTAGCTTCCAGACGCCTGGCTGGGGTGGCCCCAGCCAGAGGACATTCAGAAGGCATAGGGGCAAATCTTAATTAGGAAAATTGAATGTGGGGACCCTCACAGGGAAAGCAGGGAATTAGTTAATACTCTAAAGTGAAGGAGGATTTTGGTAGCTTTTCTCCAAGAAACTAGATAGAAGGGGAATAGATCATGAACCCTTGGCGACGGATGTCTGCAAGGATATGGTAGTGTGTGGGGTGGAAGCAGACCTGGCGGGAGATAGGCGGGAGTGGAGGGCTAGAACCTGCAGACCCAACCCTGCCACAGGCGGGAAAAGAGTACAATGATGATGATGATTCAGGCCTAGGTGGTGGACACTTTGAGTTTGAGTTGGCCCTGGACACTGAGGTGTGACACCGGCCCTGAAATGAATTCTGCAAAAATTAGTTGGGTCTTTTCCTGGAAACGCATATTTTTCCTTCAAATATGGCCGCCCAAAATTCGACGACTTCATTTAGCCAAGTACCATGTCTAGTTAGCACGAGATGAAAGAAAAAACACGCGACATAAGCGTACTACCTGTTTTTTAAGCAACATTTTAAACAATTCTCCTTAAGTAATTCGATATTATAATTACTAAAACGTGGACGACAATTATGTCACATAATTTATGCCAGTTCGCCGACATTAGCAGCGTCGGCCAGTTACCGACAAGGCTTATTCTATCAGTCGCTAAGGAAACTTACGTATACGACTATCAATTTTGAAGACGAGGGAGCGGCTGGTTGCAAAGAAATTCCAATCAATACTAACACTGGTTAATAGTCTTCTAGAGTCGATTGACATTAATTAACATTTTTCTGCGGTTGGTTAACAAAAAAAAGCGGTACCACGACAACAATATAAGAAATCGAACATCGCCATTTTAGACTCGTAGATGTCGTTGTTGGCGTCTAGAAGAAGGCGATAGTCACGTGACTCTGACGTCAGCTCGCCAGATCTTTTCAGATACAGAGTGTATGATCAGTGGTGCATATTTAAATATGTAGTTCATTCACCTGGGTGGTATCAACATTACAGGCTAACTTTTTTTTTCTTTCTTGGAAAAAAAAGAAATGTATAAATATAACACCCATTGATATCAGAAGGGGGAGGGGGCTATTTTTTCCTGTTGTCATTGTGGTCACAAAGGTGAATTTAGTATGAAATGTGTAGGTTGACATTATTGGATTATTTCAAAATGGAGACCTTGTTATTTCTCTCTCTCTTTCCCTCCCCTCTCTCTTTCTCCTTTAAATAATATCTTAAACCAGGTCGCGACACAGATGACAAATTAATACTTGTCTGGAAATATAATTCATGAAGATTAAACTTCTATATTGGTAGCGCCCTCTTTATTCTACCCCTTTTTTGAAAAAGAGGGAGAGAGAAAGAGACGGTAGTTCATGAACTCCTCCTATTTTCACCTCCTAAAATATTATTGATCCGCGTCGACTGGAACCCTAGACTGTATTATTTAATCATAATAAAATACCTAACGTCGTAAACTATTTAATCTTTCCTCTCTCTCTTTCCCCTCTCCTGTTACCTGCCCCGTCTTCATCTTAACTCCTCTCAGGTATTTCTATGTCTAAAAAAAATGGTACGAAACTAGTTGCAGGACACTAACGTTTTCTTAAAATGGCCCCTGGTAATTCAAGTCTGAATTGTTTCACTTGAAAACTAATATCTTCACAATTCTAAGCATGACTTGACTATTTCTTATATATATATTTTTGAAAACCGTCTTAAGGATTTTTTAAGACGGTATAAAATCTCTTTTTTGGCGTACCTCCTTCGCTTTCTTTCACACCTCTTCCTCGCCCTCTGTCCGTCTGAGACGGAGACTCAAGACGATTGATTTTCAAGTGACTAAAAATGAGTTTTTTAGGCCTTTGCTACCCTTAAGGAGACAGTAACTACTTCGCCTGCTGATGTTATATTCATGTCCTCAGAACATGAAATTCACACAACACTATTATTATGAATATACAATTATAAATTTAAGAAAAAAAATACCTAGTAAATAATAGAGTGGATGTAATTTGAGTTGACACCATTTCCCCCCCCCTCTCCTAAAAAATTGACTCCGCATCTTTAAACTGGAAATTCATTGCAATCTTTACTAAGGGGAGCTAATTTTTAAATTATATAAATATTATTTTCCTATTATTATTAATGCTAGCTTGCCGAAATAACTAGACACCAAAGGCGTAGAAATAAAAGCGTCATAACACCGTCATTTTCCGAATAATAACGCATGTAAAATCTGCACTAATTTCCTCTACCTCATCATTATTCATTCGTCATAAATACTGTCAATATCCGATTCGGGGTTCGTGGCCGGACAGCAGGAGACAACATGATAGGCTATTTCTATGCATCCTCTTTGCCATCATCACCATGGGAGCAGCGAATTGCGTCGGACACACCAGTTCTCGTCTGATCACTACCGTTAAGCAGCGCAACCCCAGCTAGTACTGACATGGGTGGCCGCTTGGGAAAACTGGGTACCGCTAATATCCAAAAAACGTCGCATTAGTGTAGTGTCCGTGCTGTCTCTGCATAAGAACTATGCTGTGGACGGGGCTCTAATGACCTTGTAGCTGAAGGGCCCTAAAACTCCAACAAGCAGCAGCCATCATCATGACCCGCCACGGTGGTGCAGTGGCTAACTGCGTCAGTAGCTCTAGGTTCCATACTGGACCGATTTGAGTTGGTTTATTTCGGGCGAGAGAGAGAGGCCCCGAGTGTGTCTTTTTTCGGATGAGAAGTAAAACCCAGGTCCGGTGTGGTGTACGATGGCATTTGAACGTCAAAGAACCCTCTCTACCATGCAACGGGTAGATGAGGCAAATTGGACACACCAGTTCTCGTCTGAACAATGAAGTTGAGCAACGCAACCCCAGTTAGTAGGCCTACTGACATGGGTGGTCGCTTGGGAAAACTGGGTACCGCTAGTATCCAAAATTCGTCGCATTAGTGTAGTGTCTGTGCAGTCTCTGCATAAGAACTATGCTGTGGACGGGGCTCTAATGACCTTGTAGTTGAAAGGCCCTAAAACACAAACAACAACATGAGGCAAAGTCTCCAGGTGTAGGAGCTCGCCTGTCCTGTCGTCGGTGGAAGGCCCCAACGAACATTAGACTGACTAAAGTAAGAATACGTAGGTGTTGCAGCTTTGGTCGGCAGCCAGCCTTCAATTACTAGGTCATTGAGCCCCGTCAACTGCATAGTTCTAAGGCAGAGACTGCACAGACACTACACTAATGCGACGATTTTTGGGTATTAGCAGTACCCAGTTTTCCCAAGCAGTCACCCATGTCAGCACTAGCTGGGGTTACGTTGTTAACTTCCGTGATCAGACGAGAACTGGTGTGTCCAACGCAATAAGCCGTTCCCTTACATGGGATCATGTATGGTGTCCGACGAAAGGCACACTGTAGGCCTCTTTCGGCAGAAAGGCGCCACTGGACTCTACCTGAAACTATGGACAGACGAGTCAAGCATGCTACTGTGCGTCACTGAGACGAGCCAGACCCCCACTCCCCTCTTATTGGAAGAAAAAAAAATCCAAAAAATACTGCCCACATCCAGAAGCGAACCTGTTTTCGGAGAGTTCAAGATGAGACAAGTGGGCTCTCTGCCAAGGTCGACCTACTTTTCTCCTTATTCTTCTTCTTGATAATTTTTAATCAGTCAACAAAATATTTACTCAATATCACATTGTTATAATTCTGACAACTATAAATTTGATAAGCTGTTGAATAGAAAAATTCAGTGGTGAGAGCTTTGTTTTTGTTTATCTGTCTTCTACGAAAAGCTTAAATGGATCGAAGAAAGGCGGAGAAGGTCAGAGGTCAAGGAGATGGCGTATGTTTCTAATCTGACGATTGTTTTTAGACGTGAATCATGAATGGGACAGAAGTAAGAAGAAGAAAAACAAAGGTTATCTTTGGTTCGAATTGTGATCAACATCGGGCACGAAGTGCTGTCTAGACTCCACAAATGTGCACTGCATAATTTTGGAGAGATTAATGGAGGATTAGCTAAGAAAGGGCTCCCCGCCATTCCTGAAATTCCTTACCAGGTTCCTGGAATAAATCTTATCGTACACCAGACTAATGGTTTTCTAGAGGGTCACTTCTTGGAACAGTCCATTCCCACATACTAAATTCCAGACCATCATTGTCCAGCGTCTCCCTTAAGAGGAACACCTGAAGGCTGATATGTTGAAAGTACAGGAGCATCTTTTCGCTCCTGTTCCCTTAACGGAAAGGTCCCGAGTGTGCCTTCCGTCGAATGCGAAGTAAAGGCGTGGTCCCGTTTGGTGTGAGATATCACTACTGCACCATCTCTACCAATCATCGGTGTAGCAAAGCAATCCATAAACCTTTTCCCGCCTATGGCAGAGTCGGATAACCATCTTGTCCCTCTGAATGGACGCAAGGGTGATAGGCCTATATTGGAGAACTATTTTCCATACCCGGCTGACTCCCAAAGCTTGAACCCCTATGCTTGTTATAGGCTAGTCGGTCTAGTGTTCGTTGGGGCGCTCCACTTCCATCAGACCCCAGGAGAGAAAGGGGGCGAGCTCCTACACCTGGGTATTTTGCATCATCTACCTGGTGCATAGTAGACAGGGTTCTTTGACGTACAAATGCCATCGTACACCACACGGGACCTCGGTTTTACTTCTAATCCGACGGAAAGCGCACTCGGGGCTTCTCTCTAACCCGAAAGAAGCCAACCCACCTCCATCCAGTATCGAACCTGGAACCAATGATGCAGTAACTAGAGGCTACCGAGGCGGGCTACTAATCAGCGGTAGACGAGGCAAAAATTTCCAGGTGTAGGAGTTTGGTGCAGTGCCTCTATCAGTAGGCCGACGATAAATAAACGTAGGAGTTGCAGATTGGATCGGCAGCTGGCTGCGTCAAAATACCGTCCAACAGATGGCCCATGTGTACATTCAGAAGGACAAAGATGGGTATCGACCCTGCCATAGGCGAGAAAACGGGTTAATAGTTGCTAGCTGCTTTTTGCTGCAGGGGGAAAGAGGAGCGCAGAAATGGCGAACAAGAGACTAATGCCTAGTTCCGTATCACCGCACTTCAACGCTAATCACGTCGCCACTGATGACATTTTGTGCTAGTGCGTTATGAAGGACCGCCAGCGCAATTCCTTAAGTGCAGCGCTTTATTTGGAGTCACCGCACGCCGCCGTCATGTCTTATATTATCCTCCGCCATTTTTGAAGCAGACAGCTCAACCGCCAGCCAATCAGAACGCAGCGTGAAGTGCGGGACGCTATGTGAGTTGACCACTGGTCAACTCAACTACCGTCCCGCATAGCTGCTCTGCGACACCCTAAGTAGCAGTGTGACGTCACCATTTTTTGTGCTGTGTCGTCTGATTCAACGGTAAAAGCGTTAGCGCGTGGGTATACGGAACCAGGCATAACAGAAGAACCCAATATTAGAGACCACGTGGTATGAAAGCACGTGGTCGCCAGTCGCTTTGTGATTGGTTCACTCGTTCGCCACCCATTCATTACGTCATGTTGCAAGCAAGCGCAGTAGACTGCAATAACACGTGTTTAGCACGTGGATGTCTACTTGACAGTGCTGTAGACCTCAAACAAGAGATCACGTGGTTACGCATCGCTTTGTGATTGGTTAACTGGGGAGTGAGCATGCCCAGTAAACAATTATAATTCGCGATTGACACGTGGTTGTATAACGTGTTGGGAACTCGAAATCACAGAATTTCACCTCTCGAAAGACGGATATTCATCAATAAACCTAAATGTTCGCTACACACATTTGTAAACAATGAGGAAACATCACCCGACAAACGTTTAATCTCTGCTTTCAGTTTGTGAACAATTCCTTTTGAAAACAACTTGGGTCGCTATTGCAAATGTCCGCCAAACCTGTTGTCAGACACCCCAAAACAGCAAACTTTCTTTGACGCTCGTAACAGCACCAATTTTTAGTAGTTGCAAATGTTTGCAAACATCCTGCTTACAGACTAAGCTGTAACGGACAACAAACTACAGAGAAATCTGTAAAGCCAAGTATCTACAAAAACCGACCGTTTAAAAATGTTCGGAAATGTTATTCAACACTGGGTACCTTCACCTTGTCGGTTTGTGAACAATTTCTTTCGATTCATACTTCGGATGTACGGTAATTTGAGCCTGTGTAGCAAATGACATGTCTGTCCAACGTTCTCTTGGAAATCACAAAACAGCAAACATTCGTTGATGTTCTAGCAACGATTTGAACATAAGCAAACGTCTCCAAACACATTTTTTGCGCTTGTGACGTCTCCACCAAACGCACATGGAGTTCGCCAAACTTTTTCAACATTTCAACTTTTTAAAATTATCGTATTAAGCAGTCTTTTAGAGCAGACATGCCAAACTGGGGTTACTCCGGAGCCGCATTGGTAGCAGATATATTGCCATGAAGGACACACTCACACTCCTGTAATGGTGATTAACATACGTAGCGTGCTCGATTTATTGTGCCTCGGTTCCGGATTCGATACTGGAACGAGGTGGGTTTGCTTCTTTCGGGCGAGAGAGAAGCTCAGAGTGCGCTTTCCTTCCGCTGAGAAGTAAACCCGAGATCCCGTGTGATGTATAATGGCATTGGTGCGCAAAAGAACTCTCGCTACTATGCAATGAGTTGATGACGCAAAATTTACAGGTGTAGGAGCTCGCCCCCTCCCCCTCCTGGAGTCTGGTGGAAGTGGAGCGCCTCGACGAACAGTAGACCGATGATAAATAAGCATAGGGATTGCAGCTTTGGTCGGCAGCCGGCTGTGGAAAAATCACCGT
>JAAFCE010004209.1:19461144-19487515 GCA_013389805.1 Trigoniulus corallinus | reverse complement strand
CCAGAATGAAGTTTCCTTGCTGAGAAAAGAAAAAGGCAAGTCACTTTTTAGCAGTAGTATATTGGCAATAATGTGATGCGCAGGTTCAATCCTGGTTGACCTTTCTGTAAGGTTGCCGAGGCAGTTTCAGCAATGACCTGCATCAGATGGTTCAGGTTTGATGAATGACCGTGGTTTGGCTTGTTACCAGCGAGTGAGAGAGGTATCCAGTGCGCCTTCCGTCGGATGGGAATTGAAACCTGTGCCCTTCAACTGCAATGATCATTAGAGCCCCGTCCACTGCGTAGTTCTAATGCAGTCTGCGCAGACACTACGCTGTTACGACGATTTTTGGGTGTTAGCAGTACCCAGGCAGCGGTCACCCATGCTAGTACTACAGGGCAATGCCACCACTGCATGAAGGGGAACCCTGATAACACGAACGTAGTTCGATGTAAAATTCCCCAGGTGTAGGGGCGGCTTATTGTGTTGGACACCCCAGTTCCCGTGTGATCACTGAAGTTAAGGAACGCAACCCCAGCTAGTACTAACGTGGGTAGTCGCTTGGGAAAACTGGGCACTACTAGGACCCAAAAAAATCGTCGCATTAGTGTAGTGTCTGTGCAGTCTTTGCATTAGAACTACGCAGTGGACGGGGCTCTGATGTCCTTCTAGTTGAAGGGTCCTAAAACACCAGCGAAACAAAATATCCCCAAATGCCGCAGCTCGGTGGCTCAGAAATACAGTAGGTCGACGATAAATAAGCGTACGGGTTGCAGCATTCGGTTGGCAGCCGGCTGCAGGAAAAATACCATCGAAAGGATAACGTATGTGTCCCAATATCGAAGAAACCAACCCACTCGGTCCAGTATCGAACCTAGGACTACTGTCGCAGTTACCGAGCAGAGACTATCCACTTTGCCAGTAAGGTGGGCCTATACTGTAATTCACAGGCGGCCCTAGTGAGACATCCCTGCACTAAAGGAAATGACAGTTTCCAAATCAGAAGCTCGTCTTCTGACTGCAGTCAGTAGCCTTCAAAACTGGCAGGCCGGACTGGACTCACCAGCGCCTTTAATAGTTAAGGAAGCAATGAAGAGGAACTCAGGCTTAACTACCCTGTAAACCTAGAAAAAATGCTAGCAAGAACTTATGAAAAAAAAAAGGTTAGGCCGGGGCAGGAGCAGTGAAGGAAACATCAAGGTCGAATGGGATATAAAAAATAAATTAATGTGTCACGTAATATGTCTTCTGCACGTTTGATAAAAGAACCAGAACATCCCCTTCCCACTTCCGGTTATGTAAACTGTTAACTATCTCATAAACTAAGTAATCCACCAATTGCCTTCAAGATTAAATCTATTTAACTATTAAATGACCTCAAGACGGAGTGTAAAATTTAGTAAGTGACTAACTATTTTAATTGATATATCAGGACTAATTAATTAAGTATTAATTGGATGAATGACATTAAAGAGCTAGTTTAGTTAATGAGTTCCAAATGCTGGAATGAATGGACGATGAATAATAATCAAGAATCTCCTCTGAGACCTCTGCTACTCATTAATTACTTTAGAAATAATTTTAATTTTCTTCTGTCACCGTAACTTTTGAAATGCCCTTGTAGAGCACTTATTCACGGCGGGCTGAATCCCTAGCATCATTTGGAACCCCTTTTTTTTCACCTATGGCATGGCCGGGTACCACCCGCGGATCCAGTATGGGGTTTTTGGGGTTGCAACTCCCCCCTATGCACATATAAACGTTTTCGCATAATACATGCGAGCTTTAGCTCAACCCCCCCCCCATCCGGCAAAAATCCTGGATCCGCCACTGCTGGGTACCGACCTTCTTCCTCTAAATGGACACTGTTTTTTTTCACAGCCGATTGCCGACCAAAGCTGCAGCCGTTATGCTTATTTACCGTCGGTCTACTGTTCGTTGGGTTGTTGTTTGTTGGTGTTTTAGGGCCCTTCAACTACAAAGGTCATTAGAGCCCCGTCCACAGCATAGTTCTTATGCAGAGACTGCACAGACACTACACTAATGCGACGATTTTTGGGTATTAGCAGTACCCAGTTTTCCCAAGCGGCCACCCATGTCAGTACTAGCTGGGGTTGCGCTGCTTAACTTCAGTGATCAGACGAGAACTGGTGTGTCCAACGCAATTCGCCGCTCCCTGTTCGTTGGGGCACTCCACCAACGCCAGGGGGCGAGTTCCTACACCTGGAAATTTCGCCCCATCCAACCGTTTACTAGTAACCACCCGCCTCGGTGGCGCAGTGGGTAGCACCCTCGGTAACTGCGTCAGTAGTTCTAGGTTCGATACTGGACCGAGGTGGGTTGGCTTCTTTCGGGCGAGAGAGCGGCCCCGAGTGTTCTTTCTTTCGGATGAGAAGTAAAACCGAGGTTCGCCACCCTGATCGGCCAAACGGTCTATACGGGACCACGGCTTTACTTCCATCCGACAGAAGGCAGATCGTGGCCTCTGTCTCTTCCGCTTGAAAGAAGCCAACCCACCTGGATCCAGTATCAAGCCATGGAACCAAAAGCAACTCCTAACCCTTTTCCCACCTATGGCAGGGTCGGGTACCCATCTTGTCCCTCTGAATGGACTTAGGACGATATATTGGTCAGTTTTTTTCTGCAGCCGGTTGACGGCCAAAGCTGCACCCCTACGCTTATTTATCGTCGGTCTAGTGTTCGTTGGTTTGTTTGTTTGTTGGTGTTTTAGGGCCCTTCAACTACAAGGTCATTAGAGCCCCGTCCACTGTGTAGTTCTGATACAGGGACTGCACAGACACTACGCTACGTTTCCCAAGCCGCCACCAATGTCAGTACTAACTGGGGTTGCGTTGCTTAACTTCAGTGATCAGACGAGAACTGGTGTGTCCAACGCAACTCGCCGCTCCCTAGTGTTCGTTGGGGAATGCTACCGACGCCAGGGGGGCGTGCTCCTACAACTGGGAATTATGCATGCATCTACCCGTTGCGTAGTAGAGAGGGTTGTTTTAAGTGCAAGTGACATTGTACACCCACACGGGACCTCGGTTTTACTTCTCATGCGAAGGATGGCACACTCGCGACCTCTCCCTCGCCCGAAAGAAGCCGACCCACCTCGATCCAGTATCGAACCTAGAACTACTGACGTAGTTGCCGAGCGTTCTAACCATGAAACCACTGACACGGTAATCGAGCCCGTCACCTGCGAAGTTCTAATGCAGAGACTGCACAGACACTACACTAATGCGACAATTTTTGGTTATTAGCAGTACCCAGTTTTCCAAAGCGGCCACCCATGTTAGTCCTAGCTGGGGTAGCATTGCTTTACTTCAGTGTTGAGATGAGGACTGGTGTGTCCAGCACAAAACAACCGCTCCCACGGGGACCACGTTGTTGTTGTCCTTGGTGTTTTCGGGCCCATAATAAAATGGTTATTAGAGCCCAAAAAGTCAATCATACCATGGTGGGGTATAAAGAACCATCCCACCATGAGGGGGGGCCACGGCTTTACTTCCCACCCGACGGAAGGCACATTCGGGACCTCTCGGTCTTCAGCCCGAAAGAAGCCAACCCATCTCGATCCAGATCAAACCTGAGACCACTGACTCAGTAATCGATCACGTTACCTCCTGCGCCCCTGAAGCGGGGCCCAGTTACAGAGGATATTTTGAAACGTTAGCACAACTGAGTAATTATTGAATCAAAAATGTTTGCATAGTTAACGTAAAGTGGCCTTCTGGTTTCATTTCGTCTTCTCCACTCCCATTCTGCGTTCACAATTCTGAGGATAAACAGTGTGACTAGAGCGATTTCAACCCTTCCACTACGGGACTGGTGTCACGTCCGGTCCTTTTTCTTTCCCGCCCTCTTTCAACATATCTTTCAGATATATCACCTTACAACAGCGTAAACAAAAAATACGTGACGTCCGTCAGAGTTGTAAGATATCCGCTGATTACTAGCTATTTAATCCGTTTCGATGGATCAAATTATTTGACACTGGATTCTAGAAAGAAAGGGTTGACCCGGATATAACGTCGTAACTTAATATCATGGAAGACGAGAAAATGAAGAGGAAAGGTGGGAGTCGTAACGGGAGAATGTTTGGCAATTTGTCACCCTCACCAATTCAGCAGACAATCTACCGATCTCCTGAATTCGGTAATTTTGGTGACCGCCTCGGTGGCGCAGTGGGTGACGTGCTGCTGCTCCCTTGGTTCCAGGTTCGATACTGGATCGAGGTGGGTTGGCTTCTTTCGGGTGAGAGAGAAGCCCCAAGTGCACCATCCTTCGAAAGAGAAGTAAAACCGAGGTCCCGTGTGGTGCACAATGACATCTGCACCTAACAGAACCCTCTAGAGGTGGCGAACCTTTTTTTTTTTTGAAGACTGGTCACAAGGGCACGAAAAAAAAAACAAAAAGTTGTCCGTGGGTCAGGTGCAAGCACTATTTAATTTTATGAATAAAAATAAATGTTTATTAATGTTGAATAAAGTGCCTCCTGTGGGGCAGGACGGCACCCCCCAGGTAGCCCTGCCACTATTACTGCGGGTTCCAGACATTGATTAGGGTGCCTCGAGTCAGAGTTGTCACACCAAATAAGGGGGCTAGACTTAGGCACCAGGAATAGGGGACGACCAAAACGGACGTCGGAGCAGGTGGTGCTGAGGGACATGGAGGCGTGCGTGGTCGGAGGGGACGTTTTATTTAATACATCATCATCATACCTTTATCCCGGCTGTGGCAAAGTCGGGTCTGTGAGTCTTAGCCCTCCACTCTTACCTATCTCCCACCAGGTCACCATCCACCCCACACACTACCATATCCTTACGGACAACCTGCTCCCAAATCTGCTTTGGTGGATCCAGAGGCGGATGGGGGGGGGGGGGGGGAATAGCACTTCAAAACAAGTGCGCCCCAAATATTTTCAAATATTCAAAATCCCTTAATATAAATCTAGCTAGCAATTACAATAGGTCCTCTACTGCCCCTTAGACAATGCCCTGTCATCAGTGGTTTAGCCAACTGCAGATTGAACTGGTAGTATAGAAATGGGAATGGCGAATGCAAAAACGCCTAATGAGTTCTAAAAGTTGAATCGCAGCCCCAGCTAGTACTGACATGGGTGGCGGCTTGGGAAAACTGGGTACTACTAAAACCTAAAAATTGTCACATTAGTGTAGTGTCGGCGCAGTCTCTGCATTCGGGGTTCTAATAACCTTGTAGCAGCGCCTGCTCTAGCACTTATGCCGCCCCGGACAAAAAGATAAATTGCCGCCCAGGACAAAAGGACAAGTTGCCACCACTTGAAGCAGCGCTCTGTTCTCACACTTACAGCCAAAATGGCGCCCCTAAAGTTTTGGCGCCCCGGACAAATGCCCGGGTTGCCCCCCCCCATTAGAGCGGACCCTGCTTGTAGTTGAAGGGCCGTAAAACACCAACAAACAACAAGTGCATCAGTTGAAATATGAGCCCCATTGAGGCACGGAGGGGGGACCATTATCGAAATTTTGGCCGGATTAATGAAATGAGAATTTTAACTGAAGCTTGTTCGGATTAATAGATGTTGGGATTAAAGAGGTTGCACCGTGTCCGCGTTAGGTAGTTTTCTGGTGTAGGGGACTACTTTTGTCCAGGGTTCCGCATGCCGTCTGGAATATCCCTGTCAGACACCATGCACTATTATGACCAACACAGCATTAATTTACCTGCCAAAATTTCTATTTTGGTTGTATAATGCAATGTTGGAACACGTGGGGTAGGCCGGCATCCCTCACAGACAACAAAGCCAATATTCCTGCAGGTTTCAGACGCCTGGCTGGAGTGACCCCAGTCAGATTTGTTTGTTTGTTGGTGTTTTAGGGCCCTTCAACTACAAGGTCATTAGAGCCCCGTCCACAGTGTAGTTCTGATGCAGAGACTGCACAGACACTACACTAATGCGACCATTTTTGGATACTAGCGGTACCCAGTTTTCCTAAGCGGCCACTCATGTCAGTACTAGCTGGGGTTGCGTTGCTTAACTTCAGTGATCAGACGAGAACTGGTGTGTCCAACGCAATTCGCCGCTCCCCCAGTCAGAGCATGTTCAGGACCCACAGACCCGACCCTGCGGGATAAGGGTATGATGATGATGTCCAAGTTTCCGGTTTAGGCAGGTTTTGCTGTACCTATTTCGAGGGATTCGTTTGACAAAATTTATTGCAGTTGGCGAAGGACGAATACGAAATGTTAGTAGAAATCATTTTCAAGGCTAAAAAGTTGTCTTTTTTATCAAAACACAATTGTGTAACATTCCTATGTCTATATATGTGTAGAGAGAGAGAAAGAATCATTGGATTTCAATCCAATTTGTCATTCTGTGTGTGGTGAAGTTTATTGTCTTATTTAAAAATATATTATTGAGTCGAAACAAATAGACTTTCTTTCAAAATAAAGAACACGATGAAAAAAAATAAACGAAATTGAATACCTGCTCAGGTTAGAAATTTGGTATTTCAAGACAAATGTCGGTCAAATCAACTATTCCGACATCGACCATGTAACGGTCTTTTTCTCTTTCTCTATCTCTTTAAATATAAAATTCTTGTTTATATTCCTAGACATGATGATGATTTAGGTGAAGGAAACACGAATTTATCAGGCAACAGACTCAGTGTCCACTTTTGTACCTGTCCGGCTGCAAATAAAAGAAGGACTTTTCATCTCTTCATCATTCTGAGTAATTCCAATCACGCAAAACTATTTATGGAATATCAATTGACATGACCATCTCTCCACATTTGCATCACGCATTTGGTGAAGAACATTGTGGTCAAGGATTTGACCGATTTATTGGCGATTAAAGGCTACTTTGGACGTCGCCACAATCTGCATGAATGAGGTCGAAAAGCATTGTTTTGGCTAGGAGGTGTTTTAGGGCCCTTCAGCTGCAAATTTCATTAGAGCCCCGTCCACTGCATAGTTCTAGGTGCGGAGACTGCACAGACACGACACTAATGCGACGAGTTTTGGGTATTAGCAGCACCCAGTTTTCCCAAGCAGCCACCCATGTCAGGACTAGCTGGGGTTGCGTTGTTAACTTCAGTGATCAGACGAGAACTGGTGTGCCCAACGCAATACAGCCGCTCCCTCTAAAAGCATCATCATCCCACCCCTCTGTGGGTTGTTGTTGTTTGTTGGTGTTTAAGGTCCCGTCAACTACAAGGTCATTAGAGACCCATCCACTGTATAGTTCTAATGCATATACTGCACAGACACTACACTAATGCGACGATTATTGGGTATTAGCAGTACCCAGCTTTCCCGAGCGACCACCCATGTCAGTACTAACTGGGCTTGCGTTGCTTAACTTCAGTGATCAGACGAGAACTGGTGTGTTCAACGCAACTCGCCGCTCCCCCCCTCTGTGGAAGTGGCTATATTGCGTTGGACACATCAGTTCTTATCTGATCACTGAATTAAGCAACGCAACCCCAGCTAGTCCTGACATGGGTGATCGCTCAGGGAACACTGGGTATGTGGAAATCGCCGTAACGACGTAGTATCTGTGAAAACTGTGTGTTAGAACTAGGCGGCCCTAATGATTTGGTTTGTTGGTGTTTAAGGTCTCGTCAACTACAAGGTCATTAGAGACCCGTCCACTGCATAGTTCTAGTGCATAGTCTGCACAGACACTATACTAATGCGACGATTATTGGGTATTAGCAGTACCCAGCTTTCCCGAGCGACCACCCATGTCAGTACTAACTGGGCTTGCATTGCTTAACTTCAGTGATCAGACGAGAACTGGTGTGTCCAATGCAACTCGCCGCTCGAGGCCCTAATGACCGTTGGTTTTGAAGGGCCCGTAAAGCATGCGGGATGAAAGGGGACCAGATGGGAGATGAACGGGAGTTCAGGGCTAGAACCCGCAGACCCGACCCTGCCACAAGTAGGATAAGGGTATGATTATGATAACATGAGATTAAATGTTTATCCAGTAATCTTTATTCAAACCTACATTGATATAATTTATCTATTAATTTTTTTCCTTCTAAACTCATAATAAGAGGAAGTACTGAACACAAAATTAATAACTTATTGAATAGTCCTCAAACTCCATTCATCTAGCATTTCGAGGCCCATTCCATTGGCACATGGGCCTAGGGTAATTTTAGAGAAGGGGCAAATTCAGTCAACTCTACAATTAAAATGAAAATAAACTCTAAACTCCTGATAAGAATAATTCACAAAACACGGAATTGCCCTGTTCCTGACTTTATAGGTAAGCAAAACAATTCCTAACCCTTTTCCCACCTATTGGGCCACCGAGGCGGGTCCTTGACTGTAGAAGCATGGTGTAAAGAGTCTTGCGCTGGAATTCTGTGCTAGGTTAAGCTTTCATTCGTTCGTGAAGATTCTACCACTTTTTGCATTGATCTACTTAGAATTTGTTTCAATATTTTTTGGCAAGCAGCTTGCCTTCCTTATGTACCCCTAATAGTTCACGCCACCATTTCTGAGTTTTTCACCGCTCTCCGATGTCCTCAAGAGACATAAAGAGTTGACAGTTCAAGGCAAAGGTTGACTGAATTTGCCAACCCTGAAATAACCATAGGTCACCACGTTCCCCAACTCTTTGGCAGCCAAACATCTCAATGGACTTAAACAATTGCCCAATTCCAATTTCGCCAAACCTCCTTTGCTCCAACTTCCTTCTGCAAAATGGACGACAATAAGGATTCATGAAGTGGCTACTATAGCAGGGGGGGGGGCAAGCCCTTGAAGCCTAGGATTGAGGCACGCACAATCAATATAATGTGGTGTACATTTGCAGCCAGCCACTCAGAGGCGTAACGGGGACGTTAGCCTTGGGCGCAGTTTCAAGGAGGAACCATGAGCACTATATAGTTCTCATTACAACGCATATATTACCAATGTGACCCTCCGGGTATCCCCCTGCACTGTAGTGTTCAGTTCATGACTGACCTCTGCGGGGAGCGGCGAATTGCGTTGGACACACCAGTTCTCGTCTGATCACTGAAGTTAAGCAACGCAAGCCCAGTTAGTACTGACATGGGTGGTCGCTCGGGAAAGCTGGGTACTGCTAATACCCAATAATCGTCGCATTAGTGTAGTGTCTGTGCTGTCTATGCTTTAGAACTATGCAGTGGACGGGTCTCTAATAACCTTGCAGTTGATGGGACCTTAAACACCAACAAAACAAAAAACTGACCTCTGCAAGAAAGCAGCTACTTTTCCCTCCTATAGCAGGGTCGGGTATCCATCTAATCCCTCTGAATGGATACACGGACGATCTGTTAGACCGTATTATTACTCAACCGGCTTCCGACCAAAGCTGCAACCTCCATGCTTATTGATGGTCGGCCTACTGTTCGTTGGGTCACTCCACCGCGCTCCTACACCTGGAAATTTTGAATCATCTACCTGTTGCATCGTAGAGAGGGTTCATTCACGTGCAAATGTCATTGTACACCACACGGGACCACGGTTTTACTTTCATCCAACGGAAGGTGCACTCCGGGCCTTTCTCTGGCTAGAACGAAGCCAGCCCACCTCGATCCAGCATTGAACCTAACAATGTCACGGGTCTCTGTTTGTTGGTGTTTTAGGGTCCTTCAACTACAAGGTCATTAGAGCCCCGTCCACTGCGTAGTTCTAATGCAGAGACAGCATAGACACCACACTAAGAGAACGATTTTTGGGTATTAGCAGTACCCAGTTTTCCAAAGCGGCCGCCCATGTCAGTACTAGCTGGGGTTGTGATGCTTAACTTCAGTGATCAGACGAGAACTGGTGTGTCCAACACAATTCGCCGCTCACCACGGGTCTCTGCCTCTGACCTCTGCAAATGTATTAATTATGGACCACCCTTCGTGGCGACGGCCTAAATGAGGAAGAGGGTGTCAGTCTTATTATTCACGATTTATTATTATATAATAATTTATGCCATTGGTGTCCATTACGTCACTGAAAGGCTCCATGGGGCGAACCAGAAGCAGAAGAAAAGAAGGTGGAGGAAGACAACTGACCATTCACCTAAAATGAATCTCTGACACATTCAAGCAAAACATAACTAACACCCTTAACCCCCTTACTACATCAAAATAGTAATGCATTTTACAGATATTTATTCCTCTACCCTCCACACAAACACCCTTCAAATACGGAGTAGGGGGGAGGGTCAATTTTTTAATAATAAAAATGGCAAGTGGTGGTTACCTACATACACACGTAATTAATTATTATTTTTTTTTACCTGCGTAATTTAAAGGTGGGTTCGTGCAGATTTTTCTTCATTTTCACTATCTGGGTGGGTGTCGCCCTGTTGTTTGGGGTTACTAACAGAAATAATAAAAAAGATACACAAGGATTCCTAAAGAAAAAGACAAGAGGGAGAATGAGAGAGATGTAGGTGGCGATAAGGTGGAGTTCCAAAAAAAAAAAAAGTAGAAGTGATCAGCCCCTGAAGGCAAGTGGTTGTTTTAGTGACCATTTCAGATGTGGTTGTATACGAAGAATAAGGCAATGATTAGGTTTCCAATTTACCTTTGGTGCCTAACCCTGGGCAAGGTCACATTGTATTTTCTCTCCCCCTAACTCTATAATGAACATCAAGCGGCTCACTGCTGGCCTCTGGCGATCAGTTTGTAGCCCATGATGGTCTCATTATTAAGAGTACCTCACTCACCACTCCCGTTAGTCGACTTGAATCCGCCTTTCTCCTTAGAAACACTCACCTACTTTATCTCCCTCTGGTTGATTTAAATATTTTTTCGGCAGAATTATAGCTACACCTTCTCTGTGTGTTTCTACCTGGAAAATCTAATCCATTATCCAGTTACCTCCTTTCGTCAATTCTAGTTTCTAAGTACACCATCATTGTGTTAACTATCATTATATAATCTCAGAAATCCTCACCTTGGTTTAGGGGGTGTTTTTTTTTTGGCAAAAGTGAATTCTAAGAAAGATAAACGGTTAGAGACATTTGCATGCACAGAATTCAACTGGTAGTAATAACCGTCTACTGTCTAAAGCATCTCCTAACCCTATTCCCGCCTGTGGCAGGGTCGGGTATCCTTCTTGCAGCTCTGAATGCACACAAGGGCGATATATTGGACAGTGTTTTTCCACAGCCGGTTGCCGACCAAAGCTGCAACTCCTATGCTTATTTGTCGTCGGTCTACTGTTCGTTGGGGAATTTCACCCACGCCAGCGGACGAGACCCTACACCTGGAAATTTTGCCTCATCTACCCGTTGCATAGTGGAGAGGGTTCTTTGACGTGCAGATGCCATCGTACACCACACGGGTCCTCGGTTTTACTTCTCATCCGACAAAAGGCGCACTCGGGGCCTCTCTCTCTCGTCCACTCACCTCGCCCACTCACTTCGGTCCAGAATCGAACCTAGCGGGAGCGACTTATTACGCTGGACACAGCAGTTCTCGTCTGATCACTGAAGTTAAGCAACGCAATCCCCGTTAGTACTGACGTGGGTGGCTGCTTGGGAAAACTTGGTTCTCAGTCGCTAGTGTCTTTGGAGTCTCTGCATTAAAGAACTAGGCAGTGGACGGGGCTCTAATGTCCTTGTAGTTAAGGGCCCTGGAGCGGCGAATTGCGTTGGACACACCAGTTGTCGTCTGATCACTGAAGTTAAGCAGCGCAACCCCAGCTAGTACTGACATGGGTGGCCGCTTGGGAAAACTGGGTACTGCTAATACCCAAAAATCGTCGCATTACTGTAGTGTCTGTGCAGTCTTTGCATAAGAACTATGCTGTGGACGGGGCTCTAATGACCTTTGTAGTTGAAGGGCCCTAAAACGCCAACAACATTCACACTTTGAAGGGCCCTAAAACGCCAACAACATTCACACTTTGAAGGGCCCTAAAACACCAACAAACCAAAAATCGAACCTAGAACTAGTGACGCAGTTACCGTGCGTGCTACCCACTGCGGGTGCAACAACTGTCTGCTGTCTATGTAATTGATATATCTTGAACTGCGCTTATTATTATTATGGCTGAAGATGGAACATTCCAGAAACTACACCTCACTTGCTTGTCTCCAAAACTATTCAGTTAAGGTAGATACAGGGTCAGTTCGAAGGTTTCTTTGAATCTTAGATGTTAATCAGTTGACTTCAATACATGGCGGACACTTAAAAAAGAGTTTTAATCGTGATTGATTACAAAATGGTGGACGTCTTTCAAACACTTCTACTTTCCTGTCATTCGACATGCAATTATTTGAATTCATCTTTCAAAACCAATGACCTCATACGTCTGACTAACGGTTTAGATTGGCAAATACAGTAAGACCTCATATAACACTGATTCGCTATAACGCTGTCGGCTTCATCATCATACCTAAATCCTACCTGGGGCAGGGTCGGGACTGCGAGTTCTAGCCCTCCACTCCCACCAGGTCCCCGTCCACCGGACACACTACCATATCTTTACGAACAACCTATTCCCACGTCTGCTTTGGTCTACCCCTGCCCCGGGTGCTTCCAACCACCAGTATTCTCCTGTAATGCACCTAACGAGCACCTCCTCCCCTCTTCTCATTACAGGTCCATACCACCGCGATGTCCCCCACCCCCCAAGCTACCTCTAATATACTCGTTCCTAATTCTATCAGCTCTCGACACCCCACTCGTGTACCGCAGCATTCGCATCTCGCTACTTGCATTCTATTGACGTGGCTCTTCCTAACTGCCCTACACTCTGATCCATATAGCATGGCTCGCCTAACCGCTGCCCTGAAAATCTTCCCTTTCAACTTGATTGGGACCCTCGTATCACACAGGACTCCACTTGCCTGTCTCCTCTTCAACCATCCCCCATTGATTCTATGGGTCACATCCGAGTCTATCTCCCCCATCGCTCTAGACACTGATCCTGAGAACTAACTCTTGCACCTTTGTCCCCAATTCGCCCCCAGAAAGTATGTCCCTATTATATTCCTGTCCTTCCAAATTGAAAGCTGAATACTCTGTCTTCTTCATGTTTATCTCTAGGCCTCCCTTGTCCATTGCTGCTCCAATATCGTTTGGGCCCTTCTCTGCTTGTTCTCTGGAGTCACTAAGTTTTCCTACATCATCGGTAAATACCATGCACTGAAAAGACCGATTCTCTTACTCCATTGAGCCATTGAGCTATGGAACCATTTTACATACCCTGCACTGTCCTAATAAATCCTTCTTCTGCCCTTTGCTTTCGTAATATAACTCTCCGGCTTGAAGAAAAAACAAAAATCCGTGGACGTCAGGTTGACATTGGAACTTCTTTAAATTTGTCCACTTCTACTACATTGTCATTCACTTATCCCAACTGTGGTCTGCGGGTTCCGGCCCCCTACTCCCGCCTATCACCCACCAGATTCCTACACACATCCCTTTGAACAACATGTTCACACGTGTGCTTAGGTCTTCCTCTGCCCCAGGTGCGCTCCACCGAGCTCCTACGCCTGGCAATTTATCCTTCTCTACTCGTTGCATAGCAGGGAGAGTTCCGATGGAAGGCACACTCAGGACCTCTCTCTCTCGTCCGAAACAAACCTAGAACCACTTTCACAGTAATTGAGCACGCTACCTCTTAGGGTAAAGAGGTGGGTTTCGTGATATCGAAAGTTGAAATAAAATTTAACATTAATAGTAAGTTGAATTTAATCGTATAAAGTTGCAGTTAACCGCTAGATATCGAGTGTCAAGAGTCGTTAGTAAGTTGATATTGGGGTGGGACGGTTTCTTGAGTAACGGGGTGCCCAAAACAAGACACCTTTTCGAGTAACAGTAGTTCTAACTCGAAATTACTCTTTGGAGCAGAACATTCGGTTGGCAGTTTCCGCTACATTGGTATTCGCGGGATTCCACGATATCAAGTTAGCATGTGGGAGAAAAGGTGGAGTGAGATTGTTTACTCGTTTCTCATTCTAATCAACAATAAAACTCAGGTGTGAAGTTTTAACCTTAGGGGTAAGGGAAGGGTCACTTATTCAACATATGCGATCGAGATTGTACGTCCCCAACTGATGTGTTGATGAGTTTGGGACTCATTTGGCATACAGGTGAACCCGAGTTCAAACGCTCTTTATCCCTCAGTAGCGGAGATATAACGTTGGTGGTGCCCCTTTTGGGTCATTTGAAAGGCATGTCTTTTGTGTCCCAAGTAAACATGCCCAATATAAATAATTAGCAGTAGCAGTACTACTGTGCATCCACTCATGTGCATCCGCCTATGGTAAGCTCGGGCACCCATCTCTGACCTTCTAAATGGCCCTCTGGCGACCAACGCTGCAACCGGTTTACTGTTCGTTGGGGCACTTCATCGTGCTTATACACCTGGGAATTTTGCCTAATCTATCCGTCGCGTAGTAGGGAGAGATCTTTTACGTGCAAATGACATTGCACACCACACGGGACCACGGTTTTACTTCCATCCGACGGATTTTGTTTTTTGTTGTTTGTTGGTGTTTTAGGGAACTTCAACTACAAAGGTCATTAGAGCTCCGTCCACAGTGTAGTTCTGATGCAGAGACTGCACAGACACTACACTAATGCGACGATTTTTGGGTATAGCAGTAGTACCCAGTTTTCCCAAGCGGCCACCCATGTCAGTACTAGCTGGGGTTGCGCTGCTTAACTTCAGTGATCAGACGAGAACTGATGTGTCCAACGCAATTCGCCGCTCCTCCACCCGACGGAAGGCGCACTCAGATCCTCTCTCTCGCCTGAAAGAAGCCAACCCATCTCTATCCAGTATCGAATCTATTTTTGTTTCATTGGTGTTTGAGGGCCCTTCAACTACAATGGTCATTAGAGCCTTAGTTCGATTGCAGACTGCACAGACACTACGGTGTTACGACGATTTTGGGTATTAGCATTGCCCAGTGTTCTCAAGTTGGAGTTGCCTAGCTTAACTTCAGTGAGTAGACAAGAACTGGTGTGTCCAACGCAAAACAGTCAATCCCAGTGGTATCGAAAATAGAACCACTGCCTCAGTAATCGCGCCCATTACTTCCTGCGCCCTATTGTTTAAAATGAATGCAAAATAATAATAACAATAAGGCAGACAGAGTGATGCCAGAAGAAACGAAAGGAAAACTGCGTTCTGATGAAAGTCAATGCTGGAATTGTAACAGTCATCGACTCAATTTTCTAAAGAATGAGCTCCCCCACAGACAACTCACCCAATATTTCCTGGTTTGTTTGTTGGTGTTTCTTTAGGGCTCTTCAACTACAAGGACATTAGAGCCCCGTCTACAGAATAGTTCTTATGCAGAGACTGTACAGACACTACACTAAATGCCATGATTTTTGGGTGGTAGTACTACCCAGTTTTCCCAAGCGTCCACCCATGTCAGTACTAGCTGGGGTTGAGCTATTTAACTTCAGTGATCAGATGAGAACGTGTGTCCAACGCAATTCGCCGCTCCCGCCAATATTTCCTGCGGGTTTGCAGACGTCTGGCTGGGGTGCTCCCAGTCAGACCATGTTCAGTCGATCCGCAGATCCAACCGTGCCACAGGCGGGATAAGGGTATGATGAGAGTGATGATGCAGGCAGGGTGATGCGCAAGCAGAATCAATTGTTGGGTCAACGGTACGGTATGCAATTCGGTCATTTCAATCCCATCCTCCCTCAATTAGGATTCGACCTCTAATAAAATCAAAATGGAGGCAACTAGTTTTTGCCTTTTAGTAATTACAACAACGGTTAAAAACAAGCAAAAAATGTAGTTTCGTGGAGTTTTAATATCAGTGTGGTAATTGCAGTAGCATTAGGAAATTATTATTTATCATTTACGCCACTTTTAACAAGGTTTTCGAATTAGTTTTATCAAACTTTGTCATAATCTTTATGTCAACGTTATGTTAGGTTATTATTAATTGATTTTTCCAAGTCAAAGCCAAAACACGATAATTTGAGAATCACCCCAATTAGGTTCCCTGTACAGGCATGATACCGTAATGAGAAGAGGGGAGGAGGAGCTCGTTAGGTCCATTACGGGAAGGCAGGTGGTAGGAAACAGCTGGGGCAGGGGAAGACCAAATCAGACGTGGTGGTAGGTTGTCCGTTAGGATAGGAGCGGCGAATTGCGTTGGACACACCAGTTCTCGTCTGACCACTGAAGTTAAGCAACGCAATCCCAGCTTGTACTGACATGGGTGGCCGCTTAGGAAAACTGGGTACTGTTAATACCCAAAAATCGTCGCAGTAGTGTAGTGTCTGTGCAGTCTCTGCATAAGAACTATGCTGTGGACGGGCACTAATGACCTTTGTTGTTGAAGGGCCCTAAAACAACAACAAACAAGAAATCCGTAAGCATATGGTAGTGTGTAAGGTGGACGAGAGCCTTGTGGGAGATAGGCGGTAGTGAAGGGCTAGAACCCACAGACCCGACCCTGCCACAGGTGGGATAAGGGTATGATGTACAAGCAGGATACTCCAGAATAGACTGTTGCAGACGCTTGTTTCATTGGGGTATCAAGTCATGACTCCGTGTAGCGTGCACGGTATCACAACAGCCCAGAAAACAGTCCTCTCTATAAAAATGCCAAAAGCAACTCCTAACCCTTTTCGCGCCTATGGCAGGGTCGGGTACTCATCTCGTCCCTCTGTGTGGACACAAGGGTGATATATTGAACGGTATTTTTCTGCAACCTCCTGCCGACCAACGCTGCAGCCACTATGCTTATTTATCGTCCGTGGGAGCGGCGAATTGCGTTGGACAGACCAGTTCTCGTCTGATCACTGAAGTTAAGCAGCGCAATCCCAGCTAGTACTCACATGGGTGGCCGCTTGGGAAAACTGGGTACTGCTAATACCCAAAAGTCGTCGCATTAGTGTAGTGTCTGTGCAGTCTCTGCATAAGAACTATGCTGTGGACGGCGCTCTAATGACCTTGTAGTTGAAGGGCCCTAAAAACACCAACAAACAATTTATCGTCCGTTAACTTGTCGTTGGGGACCCGCCTCGGTAGCGCAGCTGGGTAACTGCGTCAGTAATTCTAGGTTCGATACTGGACCAAGGTGGGTCGTCTTCTTTCGGACGAGAGAAAGGCTCCGAGTGCACTTTTCGTCGGAGGAGAAGTAAAACCAAGTTCCCGGGTGGTGTACGATGGCATTTGCACGTAAAAGAGCAATTTCTACCACGTAAAGGAAAGATGAGGCAAAATTTCCAGGTGTAGGAGCTCGCCCCTGGGGGTTGGTGGAATGCCCCAACGAACAGTAGACCGACGATATATAAGCATAGGGGTTGCAGCTCTGGTAAGAAACCGGCTTTTTTTTTCAGCATTTCTCTTTAAGGCGTTGGCTGAGGAAAGGTGCCCCAACGTTAAACAACGAAAGAATTGCAGCGTTAAATCGGCCCCCGGCTGCCTCAAAATACTGTCCGACAATTCGCCCGTGTGTACTCGGTTCCAGTGGAACAAATGAGTTACAGGCAGAAAACGAGTTTGAGATAATTACCTATCAAACAATTTTGGAGAAGTTTTGCTGCCTAAAAGTTGGGATTTCGACGTTTGGAGTATCAGTTAATGCTTTCAGCCTAGGGCCCATAAAAACCTTAATGCGACACTGTATTGGTCATTTCTTAGTGCAGCCCTGGCGTGAGACGGAAGTTGGATTTTGATATATGTTTGTGTGTCTTAGGCGTGGTCTCAGTTGACCGTCTAGGTAGGTAATTTATAGCAGTGATAAGTTGGGAACAACAACAAGAGGGGCGTTAAGCAAAAACAAAGGTAGGGCCTGGAGGGTTAAGAGTGACTTTTGGAGAGAAGAAGGGGTGGCGAAAGCTAGAGAGAGAGAGCGAATAAATTGGAAAAGAAACTTAAATTACAAAGGTTCCCCGTGATGTTTTAGGACAAGGAGAAAAAATAGCTGCAGAATTAAGAAGAGTTAAAAGAAAAGTGTTGGTTGTAAGAAAGATATTTGGCGAACACGTAAGGAGCCGCCGCAGGAACCATCGATCAGATTTAATGGATGGATTTCTACAAATCGACAAAGAGACACTGACACGCAAGAAAGATCAGAAAACGAAAAGAAAAAGCCCAGGGATGAAGAGGTGAGGCGATTACGGAAAATGACATCCTGCCTGCAGTATGCAAGTACATCAGAAAGGTAGTATGGCAATTAAGACACCTGTCTAACAAGAGATGCGAAACGCGTAGGTGCTAATTATGAGAACTAAGCTCTTCGTCTTCGCCCTCAGGTTGCGCTAAGGTTCCCGCCTCCTAATAAACATTCGCAGTTAGGCGGAGGCTAATGAGGAGGCGAACTCCAGGGCCCACTCGAAACGGTGTTGACAATTCAAGCCGTTATTGATGATGATGATGTCTGTGTGCTAAAATAATCTCTGTGGCATCACGTCTTCAGACTAAGAAAATCGCCAAAATCGAGCAGTTTACAAATTGCGTGAACAAGTTTCTCAAATAAATCAAATAGTTGAAACTATTTCTAGGACCGCCTTCCTCCTCACTCCACCTCTCCGTCAAGTTTAAGAAATTGGCTTAGTTATAACCTTCTTTTACGACTGTCTGAAGATATTTGTGATGTCAGAACTGTTCCATGGCTGCTCTTTTCGGCAGCCCGATGGTGATATCGTACAACAGGGAATTTGGAAAGAAATGGCTCAATTGACATTTGCATCTAAATAGAACTTGTAAAGCCAGAGGGCTAAAGGGGTATTGTATCGTCCATATCCTGAGGTGGCTTTCATTTGTTTCGGTTTTTTAGGGCCCTTCAACTACAAGACCATTAGAGCCCCATCCACTGCGTAGTTCTAACGCAGAGACTGCACAAACAGTAGTACACTAATGCGACGATTTTTGAGTATTAGCAGTACCCAGTTTTCCCAAGCGACCACCCATGTCAGTACTAGCTAGGGTTACGCTGCTTAACTTCACTGACCAGACGAGAACTGGTGTGTGCAACGCAATTCGCCGCTCCCTAAAAAAGTCGGGGGTAGGGAAGGAGGGAAAGGAAGAAGCCTCGTGATGCTGCTTGAAGACAAGCACTTTACTGTGAATAGTTTGTTTTGTTGGTGTTTTAGGGTTCTTCAACTACAAAGGTCATTAGAGCCCCGTCCACTGCGTAGTTCTAATGCGGAGTTTGCAAAGACACTACGATGTTACGACGATTTTTGGGTATCAGCAGTGCTCAGTGTTTCCAAACAGCCCCCCATACTAGTGCTAGCTGGGGTTGCGTTGCTTAACTTCACTGATCAGACGAGAACTGGTGTGTCCAACACAATTCGCCGCTCCCTAAAAAAAGTTGGGAGGTAGGGAAGGTGGGAAGGGAAGACAAGCACTTTACTGTGAATAGTTTGTTTGTTTTGTTGGTGTTTTAGGGCTCTTCAACTACAAAGGTCATCAGAGTCCCTTCCACTGCGTAGTTCTAATGCGGAGTCTGCAAAGACACTACGATTTTTGGGTATCAGCTGTACCAAGACCTCCTAAACAGAAGGCCTTTTCACTCATACGTGACGTCATCCTTAGTAGTGCTAAAACCTACTGCAAATGAATGCTGACGCTTGCCCTTTCACAGCAAAGTAATGATTTATTAATAAAATATAAAACATTTTAAATGTACATTTAAATATTGGTATGAAAATAACTAATTAATTTCCAAATTTTTGTAAGATACACATGCAAATTAAAAATACACACTACCTATGCCACATACCTAAATACACACTACAGATGTTTTTTTTCAATAGCCATAGAAGTGTCTATACCCTGGTCTAAACTATATGAAAAATTTAACTTCCCTAGTGGATTGTAGTGCTCAATTAGCAAATTTATTAAAAATGTTTAAAACTAATTTCACATTTTGATGTTTTACACTAGTAGTAGATAAAGCTTTTAGTGATAATTTTCAGGGCATGAAGTTTCTTAAATGTACTAAATTTTTTCTGCTGTGGCATTAAAAAAAATCTCCAGCTGTAGGAGCTTACCCCAGGGACAGATCCAGAGGCAGATGAGGGGAGCACTTCAAACAAAGTGCACCCAAAATACTTTTAATATTCAGAATCTCTTAGTATAAATGTAGCCTCATAGACACTGCCCCTTAGACAATGTCCTAACTTCAGTGGTTTAGCCAACTGCAGATTGGACTGGCAGTATAGAAATGGGAATAGCAAATGCAGCAGTGCCTCATCAGTTGCAAAGCTGAATCATGCATCAGTTAAAATATGTGCCTCATTGAGGCACTGTAGGGGTAGCAATTGGGCATTGCTCCCCCTCTTGATCCACCCCTGGCATCAGTGGTGTGCTGCAATGAACAGTATACCAATGATAAACAAGCTTTGTGAAAAACCATGTCCAATATAGCACCATTGTGTGCATTCATGAGGACAAGACTGGTATCTGATCCTACCATAAGTAGGAAAGGGTTAGGAGTTAAACAGTGCAACCCCAGCTAGTACTGACATGGGTGGCCACTTTTGAAAACTGGATAGTGCTAATACCCAAAAATTGTCACAATAGTGCAGTGTCTGTGGAGTTTCTGCATAAGAACTATGTTGTGAATTGGGCTCTAATGACCTTGTAGTTCAAGGGCCCTAAAACACCAACAAACAAACCTGTCCACCCCACACATTGCCATGTCCTTATGGACCACCTGTTCCCACGTCAGCTTCAGTTTCTCCTACCCTGGGTGCTACCAACCACCTGCCTTCCTGTAATATAACTAACAAGCTCCTCTTCCCCTCTTCTCATGATGGGTCCATAGCACCTCAGCCTATTTTCCCTCACTTTTTGGCGATATGTTAAAGTATAATACATAAAATTTAAATATATAAGCATATGCCCTAATTTATATAAGCCTAATACCACTCATTAAATATTAAACCTGCTTACCTTGCTATGTTTGGTCAGTGCAAAATCCTTTCTCTTAATAGCTACAGTATAATCCATTTTGGGATGTTTTGGACAACTAAACACATGAACTTTAGGTCCACTTCTGCAGTTTTCCTTTCATCCAGGCACAACAGAATTATATGGCATTTTGCTTAAGCAAATCCATAATAATTTGATTTAGGTAGGAAAATGATTTAAGTTAAAAACGCGACTGAAATATCACTTAAAAGCCTGCTTGAAATGCAGACAATATGGTCGTTTTCAAGCAGGCTAGCACTACTTTGTGTGACGTCACTAGCTTGTGACGTCATGCTGCAAAGGCCTTGTTATCTAGGAGGTCTTGGCTGTACCCAGTATTCCAAATTCATTCATTGGTGTTTTAGGGCCCTTCAACTACTAGGTCATTAGAGCCCCGTCCACTGTGTAGTTCTGATGCAGAGACTGCACAGACACTACAGTAATGTGACGATTCTTGGACACTAGCGGTACCCAGTTTTACCAAGCGGCCACCCATGTCAGTACTAGCTGGGGTTGCGTTGCTTAACTTGAGTGATCAGACGAGAACTGTTGTATCCAATGCAATACAGCCGCTCCCATGAATAGTTTGTATACGAAGGGTTGCTTTCTTTAAAGTAATAACCAGGTCACGACTGTAAAAAAAAAATACTTTTCTTCTGGTAAGAAACACCACTGGCCGTGATTAGGGTCGAACCTGGAAGCCAGGGGCTGTCAGTGTGCTACCACATTGCCAATCATATTAGTTTCTTTACTCGATGGATATGTCTGATAACATATGAATGAATCGATTTTGGATTTGGAAAGTCAGAGGAGGTCATTAACTTCTGTATAACAGATAGCATCATGTTTGATGGCAAGAGGTAAGTGGTTGGCTTCCGGTTCGATTCTGACTGTGAGTAGAGTAGGGTTTTTTTCCTCCTGTCAGCTGGGCTCCTTGTTTGATGGTAAAATTTTTTAATAAAATTTTTTAAAAAAAACGTTGTCACAATACGATAACGTCTCTGGTTAGTAATTTCATTATTAGATCATTTATTTCCAAAAAAAAGTATTATTCGAGACAAAATGGACATTACACTAAGATTTCAGAGATAAACATGGCAGTTAATTATGCAGTGATGTTGTGGTGGGCATCTTTTACGATTCAATGTTTATGTTAAGGAACTTTGTTCGTGTGTGTGTGTGTTGTGTTTGTTTCTTAAAATGTTTTCTTTTCTTTATTATGATGTCTTAAATTGTACTTTATGTACCTCTCACCAAAACTTTAGTCTACCTTAGAGTACGTCAGAAATGGTATTTTTTTTTTCAAACTAACGAAACGCATTCCAGACGAGATTGAAACTACAGATACTTGTCGTCTATAATGTCCTGAACAAAAAACCTCTAAAAAGATAATCGACACACATAGGAACCATCATTGGGAATGGAATAGGGAGGGGGGTAATTTTTAATGTTTTTATATACATTATGGTGCAACTTGTTTTTAATGACTAGGCATGAGTATAAAAATTATATCAGCGGTGACGACGACGACTAACATCAAAATGTAAAATTTACACTGAATATCAATGAGTTTAGTTTTTGTCCACATAGGCGGTGGGGGGGGGGGGGGGAGAAGGGGGGGGGGGGGGGGGGGGGGAGAGAGAAAAAAATTTCATATCCATTGTTTACTTACTATAATTTCTAGCGTGTGCATTGACTTCTTAATTAACGAAAGGGTTAACCTACATAGAAATGCTGTATATGGACATTTCCGGAATGCCGCTGAATACCACCATGCCTGCATCATATTACATCTTAATGTAAATAGCGATTTTTGTGATATTATTATCTACCAAAAAAGCAACTCCTAACCCCTTACCCGCCAAAGGCAGGGTCTGGTACCCATCTTGTCCCTCTGAATGGACACAAGGGGGATATATGGGGAGCGGCGAATTGCGTTGGACACACCAGTTCTCGTCTGATCACTGAAGTTAAGCAGCGCAACCTCAGCTAGTACTGACATGGGTGGCCGCTTGGGAAAACTGGGTACTGCTAATACCCAAAAATCGTCGCATTAGTGTAGTGTCTGTGCAGTTTCTGCATCAGAACTACACAGTGGACGGGGCTACAATGACCTTGTAGTTGAAGGGCCCTAAAACACCAACAAACAACAACAAGGGTGATATATTCGACAGTGTTTTTCCGCAGGCGATTACCGACCAATGCTGCAACCCCATTGCTTGTTTTCGGTCTACTGTCCGTTGGGGCACTCCACCTCCAGCAGACCCCAGGAGGGAAATGGGCCAGCTCCTACACCTCGAAATTTTGCCTCATCTACCCGTTGCATGGTAGAGAGGTTCTTTTACGTGCAAATGGCATCGTACCACACACGGGACGTCGGTTTTACTTCTCATTCGAAGGAAGAGGCATTCGGAGCCTTTCTCTCTCGCCAGAAAAAACCAACCCACCTCGATCGAGTATCGAACCTGGAACTACTGACCTCAAGCACACTACCGATTCCTCTACAGAGGCAGGCCGATATAATTATCTACTACCGACGAAAATCATCATCATCATCCTTAACGTTTTCCCCGCCTCAGGCAGAGTCAGGTGTTCGTTTGCGGCGATGGAACAAGGAAAACACACAGGTGACCTACAGTATTAGCCCATAAATATCGGTTTTTTTAAAATTCAGCAGGGGAAGAGGGGGGCAAATTTAAACAGAGAAAAATTCAGACGACCTTCGCGTTGAAGATGTAAAATCGTGAGTTCCCTTGAGGACACCAGAGGAGGCCCCTCCTCTCCCGCCTATCTCCCACCAGGTCCCCGTCCACCCCACACACTACCATATCCTTACGTGCAAGCTGATCTCACTGTTTTATTTGTTTGTTGGAGTTTAAGGTCCCGTCAACTACGAGGTCATTAGAGACCCGTCCACTGTGTAGGTCTGATGCACATACTGCACAGACACTACACTAATGCGACGATTATTGGGTATTAGCAGTACCCAGCTTTCCCGAGCGACCACCCATGTCAGTACTAACTGGGCTTGCGTTGCTTAACTTCAGTGATCAGACGAGAACTGGTGTGTCCAACGCAACTCGCCGCTCCCAGCTGATCTCACGTCTTCTTCTGCCCCTAGTTTCCATCCACCGGCATCCCCGTAATGGAGCTAACGAGTTCGTCCTCCCCTCTTCCATCACATGCCCAAACCCTGTGGCATACCGAAGGGGGTGTGGCCCACACTGGCTGAAACTATTTCAGGGGGTGACACTGGAACACTGGCACAAAGAAATTATGAGAGGGTACGGGGGGGGGGGTGGTGAAACCCGCATTGCGGTTTACAAAAGACAAGGTCAACAAACGGTATGTTTCTTCCGCCCTCACCGGGTGACATCAGCCCTAGGAACGCTACTTCCCATACACCTCAGTCTATTTTCGCTCATCATACGTAAGACAAGCTGTCTGGGGCAATACAAAAATACTAACTACCTACTTAACGTAACCCACAGTCAAAAAACAACTCCAAACCCTTTTCCTGCGTATGGCAGGGTCGGGTACCCATCTTGTCCCTCTGAATGGACACAAAGGAGATCTACTCATACTGTCCAATAAATGTCTTGTTTTTCAACAGCCAAAGCTGCAACCCCTATGCTTATTTATCGTCGGTGTACTGTTCATTTGGCACTCCACTGATGCCAGAGGGGGGGAGGGGTCAAGTTCCTATACGTGGAACTCTTGCAATATTTACCTGTTTCATAGTAGAGTTCTCTCATCGGGGCATCTCTCTCGCCCGAAAGAAGCCAAACCACCTCGCTCCAGTATTGAACCTAGAACTACTGACGCAGTTACCAAGCACGCTACCCACTGCGCCGCCGAGGCTGGATTCTTTCTGCCTGTGGATTCAAGTTGTGTACGTATTCAGACAAGAGGAAATTGCGGTCCGGCAATACCCCTGTAAAACCAACCGCCTGACAGCTGCGGCTGAAATTCTGCAAATAGGATGCCAGGGATTGTAGCATTAGGTTGGCAGCCGGTTGCGTTAAAATACCGGCTAACAGATAGCTCGCGTGTCTCAATGAGATAAAAATGGGTACCTGACCCTGTCATAGAAGGAAAAATCGGTTATTGAGGATGAGGACGTGACGTCTTCATCTTTACAAAATAACTTTAAAGATTAAATAACTTAGCTAAATTGACACTAGAACGTCAACGAGAAAATAAAAAAACACAACAAACTTTTAGATAACGTTATCTTGCCTTAAGTAATTTATGTGGGAAAATGGCCTCCTAAATAAAAAAACAAAATTAAAGTGAGGGTGGATAATATGTGTATACCAAAGGTGGAGAGGAGAGGTCGACACTAGGAAGGGGAATAAGAAAAAACTAGTAAAAGCTACAATATATGTATAAGATCTCTGAAGTCACTTCAATGTATTCTTATATTAATTTACCGATAAACACATAAGACATTATTTCGGATTCAAGGCACGCTTTGTCTTTACAGTTTGTCTGAGGAGAGGAAGAAGAGGAGAAGGCAGAAGAAGAAGAAGAAGAAGGGGAAGAAGGAAATGTAGGATTTCTTTATTAAGAAGTGAATTTTAAGGTTCGCAAATCATGTATACACGAATGTGTGGGAGAGACACGTAGGGGGAGACGGAGAGATGGATTGTTGTTGTTTGTTGGTGTGTTAGGGCCCTTCAACTACAAAGGTCATTAGAGCCCCGTCCAAAGCATAGTTCTTCTGCAGAGACTGCACAGACACTACACTAACGCGACGATTTTTGGGTATTAGCAGTACCCAGGTTTCCCAAGCGGCCACCCTTGTCAATACTAGCTGCTTAACTACAGTGATCAGACGAGAACTGGAGTATCCAACGCAATTCGCCGCTCCCACGGAGAGATGGATGAACACCCAGGGGGAGACGGAGAGATAGACAGAGGGGGAGACAAAGAAATGCACGCAAGGGGAGACGGAGAGATGGACAGCGAGACACACACACACAGGGGGAGACGGAGAGATGGACAGCGAGACACACACACAGGGGGAGACGGAGAGATGGACAGCGAGACACACACAGGGGGAGACGGAGAGATGTACAGAGAGGAGGAGGCACAAAAATGCATGCAAGGAGAGACGGACAGAAGAAGGGGACGAGACACAGAGAGATTCACGCGGAGACGGACAGAGAGAGGGGGAGACACAGACACGCAGAGGGAAAAGGAGAGATGTACAGAAGGAGGGGAGGAGACACAGAGAGACACACACGCAGGGGGAGACGGACAGAGAGAAGGTCCACTGCGTAGAGCCCTGTCCACTGCGTAGTTGTTATGCAAAGACTACACAGATACTACACTAATGCGACGATTTTTGGGTATTAGCGGTGCTCACTTTTCCAAGGCGGCCGCCCATGTAAGTAGTAGCCGGGGGTTGCGTTGCTTTTCTTCAGGTATGAGAGGAGAACTTGGGTGTTCAACGCAATACACCCCTCCCAAAGAGAGGGGAGACGCACGGAGACACACGCAAGGA
>JAAFCE010004209.1:19381145-19451144 GCA_013389805.1 Trigoniulus corallinus | reverse complement strand
GAGAGAGAGGCAGAGGTAGAGAGGTAGAGACAGGGGGAGGGGGAGGGGGAGAGAGGTAGAGACAGAGGGGGAGGGGGAGAGAAGTAGAGACAGAGGGGGAGAGGGAGAGAGAGAGGTACCCAGTATGCCGTCTGTCAGATGGAAAGTAAAGCCTGTGCCCCAAGGTGCATTGCCTAAGACGGGGGTGGCCAACAATTCGATCGCGAAGCCAATTTTGGTCGATCACTCGCGATGTGTTGAGTTAAGACCCGCCTCGGTGAAGTAGTGGCTCAGTGTTTCTAGGTCTGCGTCAGTGTTTCTAGGTCTGCGTCAGTGGTTCTAGGTTCGACACTGGACCGAGGTGGGTCCAGTATCGAACCTCCCCCTTCCCACTTCGACTACGCCTATGACAACAAGTCGATCGCGACACGCTTTTGAGATAAAAAGTAGATCTTATATACACAAAAGTTGGCCACCCCTGGCCTAAGATATCACCACTATATAGAAAAGAACCCTTACCACATGGAAAGTAAAATACAGCAAAACTAGCCGAAACCGGACCTCATATAAACCGGAAACCTGGACAAACGGAAAATAAATTTCGGAATGGAATACTTTCCTATTTAAAATAATGCCCTAAACAGTAAAACTACCTAACGCGGAAACGGAATAACTTTTGGGAACCGCTTGCAGAAATCATCTGACTAAGACGGATTATTTTATGCATAATACAGTACAAAGCAGGCATAATTTTGAGAGTGACTGTATACGCACCAAAGTTCTAGGAACCATTAAGGCCATATAGGCATACACGCGGGGCTACCCAATAGTGAAGGCATGACTGTGCATTTTAAAAGACAGGTGGGGGGGGGGGCAGAGTAACTTTTTTACTTACGGACTTTTATTTTAAATTTCATCATTCTAATCCAAAGTGATCATATTTTTTGTACTATGTTTTATTAAAACACAACCCTTTGTAAAACGGAAATCTGTGAAAACGGACAAAAATACTGGAATGATCCCGTTCCGTTTTAGACAGGTTTTACTGTATACGTCTAGACAGATGTAGCCCCTCGCCCCTGGTGTCGGTGGAGGAAAATTCCCCAATGAAACAAACCAGGCAAACGATAAAAAAAACATAGGGGGGGCTGCAGCATTAGGTTGGCAACTAGCTAGGAACTCCTAACCCTTTTCGCGCCTATGGCAGAGTCGAGTAACCATCTTGTCCCTCTGAATGGACACAAGGGCGATACATTGGTCATAGTTTTTCTGCAGCCGGTTGCTGGCCAAAGTTGGCAACTAGCTTTGAGTAAAAATATCGTCAACCAGTTCTCTCCTGCATGCCAATGGGTACCCGACCCTGCATGAGATGGGAAAAGGGTTAATGGTGGTCAGTGGCGTCGCTAGGATTGGCATCACCCGGTGCGGTGATGCCATGGTGTCACCCCCCCCTCTCCTGAAAAAAAGCTGCTTCTTCTGCTTTGGTGTCACCCCATTTGTCATGGTGCGAGTGGTGATGAAGATGATCACAACTTCTTCTCTCCACTCCTTTTCTTCACTCCACATCATCTTCATCTTCATCTTCCACATCAGCGGCCAAGTTGCGTTGGACAAACCAGTTCCCGTTAGATCACTGAAGTTAAGCAGCGCACACCCACGTCAATTCCAACTTGGGTGGTTGGTAAAGAACGTTGGGTGCTGCAAATTAACCGTCTTCCTCCTCATTTCACCTACCTCCTCAACTCCCGTGGGCAGCCTCCTAAGGGGTTGACCTGTTATGGCTGCCTGGCTTACACCCCAACCCACAAACTAATCAAAGTATACTTGTATCCCGCTTGTGGCAGGGTCGGATCTGCGGGTTCTAGCTCTCCACTTCCACCTATCTCCCACCAGGTTCCCGTCCACCCCACACACTACCATATCCTTGCTTACAACCTGCTCCCACATCTGCATTGGTTCTCTCCAGCCCCGGGTGCTTCCAACAACCTGGATTGAGCGGCGAGTTGCGTTGGACACACCAGTTCTCGTCTGATCACTGAAGTTAAGCAACGCAAGCCCAGTTAGTACTGACATGGGCGGTCGCTCGGGAAAGCTGGGTACTGCTAATACCCAATAATCGTCGCATTTGTGTAGTGTCTGTGCAGTATATGCATTAGAACTATGCAGTGGACGGGTCTCTAATGACCTTGTAGTTGACGGGACCTTAAACACCAACAAACAAACAACCCGGATTCCCCTAATGGACCTAACAAGCTCCTCCTCCTTTCGTCCCTCTTCTCTGAAATATTGCAAGTAAAGAAAATGTGGTTTTTTGGAGGTTCACGGAGATAGCTTTCCTGATATTAAAATACTTATCAAATTAAATAAAAGCATTATTTGAATGTTTGTAGAGAATGATGCCTGGCAGCTTTTCTACAAATTTTGCACGCGTTCAAAGAAACTGGTTCAAATCATTACGGTATCTTTCTCTTACTACTTTCAGTTACCATAAATTCAAATTAACAATTTTTTTTAGTATAAAATCTGAGTAGAAAGAGTTGAGAAAACGAGAAACAGCGAACGTCTTTCAAGAATCAATGCGTGACAGGACAACCACAAACACTTCATAGACAATTACAACCCTTTCCCTTCTATGTCATACTTTCACATTTAAAAAAAAAGGTTACATTTTCAATATAAAATGGTTTTACAATTTTCAACCATGCGATGAATGAGATTTTTTTTTTATGCAGGAGTAGAATTCTTTCTAAAGTTTTATTCAGAGGGAATAATATACTGTAGCAGTGACAAAACATCTCATGGTTGAATTTCAGATTTGCCATGGAAAAAAACTATTTAAGAGAAAATATTTCAATGTCCTTCACCTGTTATCATCACCTTTTGCATTTGAAAAGCTAATAGAAAAAAACACAGGGAGAGAACGGGGTGTCAGTAGTCCGATTTTGAGTTTTTCTTATTTTCAATTTGGAAAAAAAAAACTATACAGTATATATATATTTAAATCTATGTCACATTTTTTTCGCCTTGAAATCAATTTTACTTTCTCTATTTGTTACAGTCACATTATTACAAGACGAAAAAAAAGCACACCTGAATACTACTCAGCCTTATTCACAGCGAAGAAAGGTGTGCGAAATGGCAATAAATACAAACCTGGTAGTGATATCATCATTCTGTTATTTTATAATTTTTCAGAAAAAAACGTTTTTTGGGGGGGGGGCTTTAAAAAATTATATTTTCAAAAACCACAAAGTCAGTGAATAGCAATTTGTTACCAATGAAAAATCACCCCTCCTCCCACCCAATTTTAACCATCCATGTAATTGACTTCAATTATTTTCATATAAAAATAATCACTGTTGCAGTTGGTAACTTCATCTCTAGCGCTTTCCAATGTAAATTTTGCCCAAATCATAAATTTTTGATCATTTCAGTAGCGTGGCATGTACGAATATGACGTCAGTGGTTCCAGGTTCGATCTTGGATCGAGGTGGGCTGGATTCTGTCGAGCGAGAGACAGAGGCCCCGAGTGCTGTTGTTTCGTTGGCTTATTTATTTGTTGGAGTTTAAGGTCCCGTCAACTACAAGGTCATTAGAGACCCGTCCACTGCATAGTTCTAATGCATATACTGCACAGACACTACACTAATGCGACGATTATTGGGTATTAACAGTACCCAGCTTTCCCGAGCGACCACCCATGTCAGTACTAACTGGGCTTGCGTTGCTTAACTTCAGTGATCAGACGAGAACTGGTGTGTCCAACGCAACTCGCCACTCCCTTGTTTCGTTGGTGTTTCAGGGCCCTTCAACTGTAATTGCCATTAGAAACCCGTCCACTGCGTCGTTCTAATGCAGAGTCTGCCCAGACACTACGCTGCAAAAACAATTTTTTTTGTGTATTAGCAGTACCCATTGGTCCGAAGTGGTCGTTGTTGTTTGTCGGTGTTTTAGGGCCCTTCAACTACAAGGTCATTAGAGGCCCGTCCACTGCGTAGTTCTAATGCAGGAACTGCACCGATACTACACTAATGCGACGATTTTTCAGTATTAGAAGTACCCAGTTTTCCCAAGCGGCCATCCATGTTAGTACTAGCTGGGGTTGCATTGCTTAACTTCAGTGATCAGACGAGAACTAGTGTGTCCAACGCAATACAGCCACTCGCCCCCTTCCGCCAGATGGGAGACAAAGCCGCGGCCCAGTGTGGTGTACGATGTCATTTGCACTTAAACGAACCCTCTCTGCTATGCAACAGGTAGATGAGGTAAAATTATCAGGTGTAGGAGCTCGGTAGAGTGCCCCAACGAACAGCAGGCCAACGATAACTAAGCACGGGTGTTGCAGCGTTGGTCGGCAGCCGTCTGCGTCAAAATACCGTCCGTGTGTTCATCCAGAGGGACAAAGATGGGTACCCGACCCTGCCTATAGGGTTAGTAGATGCTAGTTTAAATTTCAGTTACAATGCTTCATACAGTATACTCGTAAAATAATCATGGATAGATGTGCTGCACATGCATGCTGAATTTACCTGAAAACGGGGGTACCAGATTGGTTTCAGCCACGGATCACACTTTCATGTGCAGTCTCATGTCGCGTCTTCAATAAGTAAAAGCCCTGAGGGTCGCACTTTCAACAAGGGAAATTCGCGCATGCTGCGTTTTCAATAAGGTCATGGGGGCCCGCATTTTCAAAACGGAGCCACACGAGGGCCGTCGTACTCCCAACAAGCAAAATAACGGCGGGTCGTATTTTCATCGAGTAAAATTAACCCAGGCTGCTGAATTTCTAACAGGAAAAGGTCACTTTGGACCACAATAGCAATAAGTAAAATTGACAGAGCTACATTTTCAACAAGTATAATTTAATCGGGGGTCGCACGATGTGCATGGCATTATTCATTCTGCTTTTCAAAGTTAGTTATTGCTTTTGGGCTCACAGCTACTATGGTCATTAGCAGGGCCCAAGGCAGCAGGCGATAGCGGGGCCGCAGTACCAAGGCGGCCGCCTCGGTCGCCGTGCCCTAAGGCCGGCCCTGGTCATTAGGGCCCACTGCTTTTCAAAATTCAGTCTCTTTCACTACAGATTTCTTTCAGGAACTATCAAATTGATTATAATAAAGAAACTATCATTAAGTTGAAAGAAAAATATACACTTGTTGCTAATAAATAATCAAAAGAAAATATGCAGCAGAAATAACAAACATATAATTAAAACTACTTATAATTGATTAATACCTAACAGGAAAGAGAGTTAGTACCAAATATTAAATCATAGTGATCTATTATAGGTTTTTAAGTCAAAAAAATATGCAATCGGTTGCCTACAGGTCATTTCTGAAAGGAAGTCAGTCCTTTTAAAGAGTCGTGACCGGCCGCCATTTTGACACCCTGTATTTATATGGCCAAGACTAGCCTTAATTAAATTGCTTTGTTCCAGGGTCTGCGGTGTCCGATTCATTTAAAAGAAACATTTTTATTACAATAATGCATCTCATCTCATTAACAAGGTCGACAAAATATGTTTTTCACTCCGAAATTGCGTATATAAAAATAGTGAAATAGTGTTGATGGCAGGCTATCAAGCCGACCGAACTCGAGTAACGAAAAAAAGTAGGTAACATTGAACCTGTTTTCACCCTGTTTACGCCCCAATATTTTATATACTGGAGTAATATGCGTGTCTCCTCCTTATAATGTTGGTCCTGGGACCTTTCCTTCTTCGTCTTTTCAACACAAACTAAAACTCACCTCTCATTTTTTTCTCCCTCTGTCAACGTCCCTTTAACCTCCTTCAGACTCGTCCCTACGCCATTGACGCCTCCTCCCTACCTAGCCTCGTTCAGAGTGAGGTTTACATTATTTTTTGTTCCTCTTATTTTCTCTCCCTCTCTCTCTTACTCACCCTAGTCACACAATTGATGACGCCAACAAACTAAATAGGTTGACCTCTCAGTTGTATAGTTAAACACACGCAAGTTGCTCTCTAATAACGCTTGAAAAACTGAAAAAGATTTACTAAGACATTGGACGAGGCTAATTCCAGGGTAAGGTCATGCTGACCGCACGCTTTCCATTGGCTGTTAGCAGCACGCCATCTTTGGAACGAAGCTGATTTTCAAAATCTTTCAAAGTTGTTGCGACTCACGAAGTTTTCTCACTCATTTGGTGTAGTGTCGTTGCCGGTAGTGTGTGTTTATTTTTATATACATATATATATGTTTTGTTGGCGTCGACATTTCAAATGTTGTGTATTACTTTTAAGACAAAACTAATCAGAGGACCAATGCATGCGTCTACTTTGTAAAACGTCAGAAATGGAATGCTAACATGGCTGTCAGAAGTTCTTCTAATTATTGGAATGTTTAATTGTTCGATTGAACTCTATGCTACAATATTATTCTCTAACTAAATTTCAGTGCATTTCAGGTAAGAGATGAACCCTTTTATATTTCTTTATATCATTACAAAGTGAATTGAATACAATATTGAATTGAAATTCGTTGCTGTATTGAATGACATGCTAATTGCATACTTTTCAAGGTGGTATATTTGATATAGGAGACGCATCAGTTCAGTGTTCGTATTTATACATCCACGAAAATCTATTCGGATGTCAATCGAAATTTGGGGAGGTGTACAAGTGATCTGCGTTCAAGTTGTCGCGAAGAGCCTCTTACACACACACAAAGCATCCGCAAACTTTGACACGGTAGTAAAGCTGATGATAGTAATGTCGTTTTCTTTAAAACAAAAAAAATGCATTTTTTTTTCTCATAGTTCACTGTTCGTTTCTTGTTTCCCGATTTGAAGATCAGTTATATTTTATCGGATCCAACTCTAGCACTATGCACTCGTAGCTGGGGTTGAAAGACCTTTTCCACTAGGTTTTACTGATAGGTCTTTCACCTCCCCTCTGTTCCGTAGATCCCCCTATCTCCCACTCTCTTGGCAACCTTTTTTTTACAAGACGACCCATAAATCCGCGTGGTACTTTGAAAACAAAAGGTCGTTAATATGAAATATGAAATTCATCTCTCCTTCCTCACTTTTTTTTTCTTCGCATGTCTCATTCTGTGCCTTCATCACCGATTATTTGTGACTCAAAGTTCAAAGAGCTTCTGAAGTGACTGCAAGTAGAACCTGAGGTCTCTCTCCTCCATGCCGTATCACGAGAGTTAAAATATTGATTTGCAGCACCATGCAAAGGTACATATGTTTGAGACTACAATGCAAAAAAGGCGTTAAAGCAGGGGTGTCAAAGTGGCGGCCCTAGAAGCCTAGAGTTGTGGCCCTCACAACCGATATCATGTAGTATACATATGCAGTTGGCTACTCAGAGGCGTAATGAGAGAGTGAGTTGTCCCCGGCATAGTTGGAATGGGGTGCCATGTGCCATATTTTGATTAAAACTATTGTTAATTAAATACCATTTCGACAATTGTCTTGGTACTTTTAAAAACAAATTTCCAAAATAAAAAAAATGTCAACACTGCATGGTCCTCATGACAACGCACATGTTACGATGTGGCCCTCGGAGTGCCACGAGTTTGACATGCCTGGGTTAAAGGACCTCCTCTTTCATCGTTGTCCAGACTAATTATTACATTGAACACTCTCCTAGATTGTTGGAGGTGCATCCGTTGCACCTCTCCCTATTTGCACATTGTCACCTAGATGGGAGAAAACGACACAAAAGCTATGCCCGACCTCTGACCCCCCCCTCCACTAACTTTAACTTCCATTGACCATTTATGACTGAAGGTCCCAGGTCAGTAGTCGAAACGTGTGTGGGAATCAAATTGAGAGAAATATCTGAATGAAACTGACCGACAATTACCCTCTGCCAAGCATTCCGCAAGTATCAATTTTAGGAAATTGTTTTTGAATCTCTGAAGTGGTGCGGAGGAGTATTTTTATCCCCGCCATTTATTTTCAGTCTTAAAAAGCATATTTTCAAAATATACAACACAAGGGGAAAAGAAGGGAAGGGCGATTTTATTTCCAGACGTTGCAAGTGACTTAACACTGGGTATGAATTTTTAAACCGCCCGGGTGTGTTTGTGACTTTTTTTTTCTCCTCTCTTTTAAAAAAATGACGATTCTGGGCGTTATTTTTAGTTTTTTGAACGATGGCAGTAAAATAATCTCACAGTTGGTGATAGATACAGACCAGGGACTAAAACGGATTGCAATTTGAATTCACCCAGCGTCGATCTCTTCTCCTTTCGCTCCCTAATAATTGATGCCTGTGTAGCATCGGGTGTTGCTGATGCCTCTGCCCCCATCTGGGTCTCCTTTGCACCTTTTTTTGCAAACGTGATGTCCGCATTAAATCCGAGTTATTTATGCGCTCCATGGGCGTGTCAATGTTTGTATGTTGAAGACGATATACATTAAAACTCAGCTATCAGACGTGGCACTGCGAGAAAAAGGGGATTAGTGAATACATTCAAGTTTATATTCTCTTCTATACTGACTCTTAATACTTTGCTGCAGTATAATCTGTCAGAAATCTGTTTAATAACACCGGTGTTTTACGGTCTGAATAGGGGGACCCCCTTTATTGCCGAAAGTACACAAATCTGTCCTACATCAGCCATCATAGTTGTTTGAGGATAATAATTCCTTAAACATTTTTTAAAAGTATCACGTACTGTTCACGGGATGTGTTTTGTTGTTATTATTGTTTGTGATTATAAAGTATTTTCCTCGTGTGTGTTCCGGGGTACAATAGAGGTCCACTATATCTCCATAAGAGGACTACAGTCTTTGCTAGCGTGAATCAACCACCGTTCAACATTTTGGTCACGAGTGCTCTTCTATCCTGTCAATTTCCTCCTCCTACTCTTCTGTTTCTGGCTTGAGATTCTGAATCCTGCCCTAAGCGGAAAGGTCTTAAATGTCTGCATTGTGTGTTAGGAATTGAAGGCGATTTGGATGGTCGTTAGAACTGGTTCGCGGCCTGACACGTAAAATTTATTCTGTTACAGTTTTCGAAATGTCCACCTTATCTGTCCTCCATTGCTGATAATATTTATACCGGATATCTCAAACTTTTGAAAAGTTGACCCCCCATTGCCTTTCTCAGATGGGAGACGAATAAGAATTCACATAAGCAATGTGCGTATGAGGTCACGCCGGTCATCCACTAACTTCCTGTCGGTCACTCACTCATTTATCTCATGTAAATCAAAGACGAAAAGTTTGTATCTGTCTCTCTACTGCAGTATTCAACTCTTCCCTGTCTCCGTCCTGGCGACTTTGGCGTAGGTGGAAGGGGTTTCTGATTAGTTTTAGCGTTGTTTTATTATCAAAGTATTTAATCCAATTGTTTTCAGTATTTCTCTTTGTCTAATTCGGGCGCAACCAGCAAAATGGACCTAAAGTAGGGCGATGAGAGATTTCAGGTTTGATACGTCCTTAGCTCAACTTAGACATATCTAAGGAACAGTGCTTCTTGCAGCAAGCTTACAGGGTCGGAAATTGTTCACCAAAACAGAGGAATTTCGACAGGAAGTACGCTGGCAGGTAGACTGGGAAGGGCAGCTGATGCCGCGTGGGACAGGGCCGCCTGAAAAACTAGAAAATGTGGGAAAGCCATTTTAGGCCAGGCTACAGTAGGAGGTTCATTCCAGGGCAGGCAGACATGGTGGTGGAATGACGAGGTAGAGGCCGCCATCGAACAATAGAAAGCTGCATTCCACAGGGTGTTTGAGGTAGGAGACCAGGAGTCTAAAATACACTGTAGAAAGGCCACGAACACTTCTGGGAGGATCACTGCCTTGGCCAAACACCAAGAGGATGAGGCCCTATGTGGTCAGTTAGAGACCAAGGAAGGGGAGAGAGTTTTTAAACTGGCCAAGGCTACAGATAGAGTAGCTAAAGATATATACCCCGAGCCATTAACAGTGAAGGATAGCAAAGGTAGGGTTCTGTTTCTCCGTACTGAGATAAAGAAGAGTATTTAGAGGCATCCTGGGTGTGGGGGGGGACATCGCGGAAAAAATGAGGAAGAGAAGGCTGAGGTGGTATGGACACGTAATGAGAAGATGGGAGGAGGAGCTCGTTAGGTCCATTACAGGAATGCAGGTGGTTGGAAGCACCCGGGGCAGGGGGACCAAAACAGACGTGGGAATAGGTTGTTCGTAAGGATATGGTAGTATGCACGGTGGACGGGGACCTGGCGGGAGTGGAGTCCCGACCCTGCCACAGGCGGGATAAGAGTATGATGATGCTTCTTGTAGCAAGGTTTGGGTTAAGATGGGTGTATTCTTTTCTTCTTGGTTCTCTGTTAATTTCTTTTTCCCAAAATGTTTTTGTGATCAAAGTCGGCCGTTGTCGTAAATTTTATTATCCGCATCGATATATACACTTAGCTTGAATTGGGAGCATCTGTGCGGGGTGACTTTTTAATTGGTGATACTTTCAGCGGTCAATAAAGCGGTGTCACATCTAAACCGTTGATTAATATAATAACCCTTTGAAATCTTTGTTTTTCTCGGTTTTAAAAAGAGGTTTTTTTTTCCTCTTCAGGTTTCATTGTTGGTGCATCTCTCTTTCTCATCTTTTGGGTTTTGCGTTTAGGTATTGTTATTATGATAGCAGAAAACACGAGCAATAAAATAGAAAGTGAAATGCTGAGTTGTCACGCCAACATTTCTTAACAACCACGCCACAAACGCCAAGTTAGTAACCGGACAAACAAAATTGTGTAATAGCCTGCCATTTCGGGAATTCTTAAAGGATAAGGGGGCTCCACGTGGGTGGTGGTGGTTATTAGTGGTGTGGTTCAGTGACCTATTCTATCTTTTTCTGATTATCATCCACCTCATCACCGTCCGTTCATATTTGAGCTACAGTAGGTTATGTGTTGAGCAGTGTACTTGGTCAGACGTCTTCACACTGTGCGGATATTGCTGCGTGTGCCATTTGGACGCATGGCACCACTTTGTACATTTGTGCCAAGGTTGAGGGACGGGTTCGCCAAAATAACTTCTTGATACATAATTTTGGTCAATCTAGAAAGTTGTTTGCTTTCAGCAGTTGATAAAATGTCAGGGGATGTGTTAATGTCGGTGGTGTATTTCTTTTCTAACGCAAAAGAAACCCCCCCCCCCCTTTTTCAGAAGACTTTGGGGTAGGCTATGCATTGAAAAACAGTACCTGTTAGGGGTTTTGTAGGACTCCAAAATATTTGCGAACAGAAATTCAGTTACCAACTTTTCTAAGGGCCTCGATCTCTGATCGATGTCTGAGCTGGACCTACTTGCAATTAATAGTTTCCCCAAAGAGAAATTAAGTGCTCATTAAACGGATATAAAAAGAGAATAAATAAGAAAGGGTGTGAAGATATTCGTAGGTAAATTATAGTACGACATACTTTTTTATACGTGTATTTAATTTTGTTAAATTGTGTGAAATTCTACCAAAATAATTTATATGTCTGAAAGAAAAATACATTTATTGCAGCCATTCGTTTGTGTCTTACTTCGCGCTATTTCATTAAAAAAAGAAACAAAAGCAGACATTTTGTCAGATATTCAAGTTTGGAAGTTGGTTGACCAGCTCCTAAATTCATGGCCTGCTTTACTAAATTACCGATAGTCCCATGTTGTTCTTATAACATTCTGTGATTGTGTGCTTTATCCGCCCACCCATAACAACAGACCTGTTTGCTATTTGACCCAATTGACGACGGTGCACTGTTTGGAGAACGAAAATAAATTATTCAGGTTTGGTTATTTTGTCAGGTCAACTGTGACAAGGCCTTTGGCCTGCCTGGGTGGTGCAGTGGTACCAGGTTTTAGCCTTCTTTTGGGCGAAAGCGAGGGGAGAGGCGAGTTGCGTTGGACACACCAGTTCTCGTCTGATCACTGAAGTTAAGCAGCGCAACCCCAGCTAGTACTGACATGGGTGGCCGCTTGGGAAAACTGGGTACTGCTAATACTCAAAAATCGTCACATTAGTGTAGTGTCTGTGCAGTCTCTGCATAAGAACTATGCTGTGGACGAGGCTCTAATGACCTTGTAGTTGAAGGGCCCTAAAGCACCAACAAACAGCGAAAGAGAGGCCCCCAAGTGCGCCTTCTGGGATAGAAACTCTTACTACATGGAGTAATGATACGTGCAGTTCGCAAAATTGACGGGTGCAAGAGCATGCCCTCCTTGGCGTCGGTCGACTGCCCCAATAAACAGTAGACTGATGATAAATAAGTACAGGGGTTGCAGCTGGCTGTTAAAAATACCGTCCAGCAGATTACTCGTCATGTGTTCAAAGGGGGTACAAATGGGCACCCAATCCAGCTTAAGGCGGACAACGGCTTAGTTATTAATAATGATTAACTCCTAAAGCCTTTGCTCAGGACAGTTTCTAGGTGTAAGTTATGCTTGGGGGTTTTGGGGAAGGTTGCTGCTCTACACCATTTAAATGTGATCCGTTTACAAGGTTGATTCGCCTTTTTTTGTCCTGGCCCATCCTGAAAACCGTTTCTGTTTCTGGAAAATAGGGGCAGTCACAGCTGCATTCGAAGTCCTCCTTCTGCAGTAACGTGAAAATCTTACGTTGCTGGTTTTTTTTTTGGTTTGAAACTTGCATATGGATGAATGTTTGCGACACTCTTATTCCCTTGTACGTGTGGAACAGGAACATGGGTTTGTTAGCCCTTTGGGACATTTCAAATGCAAAGCAGAAATGCCATTTAAGGAGTGAAAATTTTTTTAGCCCCTCACCTCCTCCCCTCTTCCTCATCATTTGGCGTTTTTCCAGGCATTAGCCTAGCGGTCGACTAGTGGAAGAATAAGAATCTAACTAAAAAAAAAAGAGTCCCTGGTGTTTGGCCTGCGGTGTTTGGGATGGAGGCAGGGAATGCATTTTTCGGTCTGTTAAATTGAGTGACACCCTAGTCAGTATTTGTACTTATCCATGCACAACCCCCTGTCCACCCTCCAACACTTTTTTTCCTTCCTGTCCCCACCGTTTTTCTTTTAGCGTTGCCCCTACGAATTGTGGAGGGGCTCGCATTAAGTGCATTAGGATAGCCACTACTTCTAGGGATTCATTCCAGCCCTCTCCCCTTTTCCCGCTCTCTTTCTCTGTAATCCCCTCCCCCTTCCCCCTTTACTAGTCTCCTTTTATTTCCTAACTGCTGGATGCTATCGATTGAGAGGAGTCATTTTACAGGCCCCTTTTTTTTTCGGTAAGGGGAGAAGAATGATGTGTAGTTAGTCAAATTGTAACCACACCTCTCTACCTTCTCTTTCCCCCTCTTTTCTCTCCCCCTACCATCCCCCTGCTCTATCAGTTTCCCAAATCGACGTATGTTCACATCGAAATGTTCCAGAGATGGATGGATGGATTTCTTCCACTGCTGTAAGTTGGTAGAGGTTGGCAAAAGCGCCATTGCACCCCAACTCCAAGGCTCCCCAAGGCTCAAATGCTGACCTAACAGTACAGTTTTTAACAGAGTTGTATTACATTGATGGTATCTCCTGTGAATAGATGTGCATTTTGGGGATCAAAAAAAGGTTAGGGGGAGGAAAGGGGGATGAGGGGGGGCAAGCTTGAGTTAGTAAGCACAGCAACATGTCAGTCTGTAGGACTCATCATTTACGAGGTTTGAGGTGAATAGGTCACCGTGAAGAAATTTTTCTTGTTTTTTTGTGCGTGTCTTCAGAGGGTTACCCACCACAATACGTGACTTATTGAATAATTGTATTTTATAGTTGACATTTTGTCCTACCTCATGTTTCTCCCCCAAAAATAATTTTTCTAATGTGGGCTAGTAAGTAGGTAATGTACTCACTTTCGGAGGTTTGGTATTTGTTTATCATAAATCGGCGAAAGTACAAATTTTATGAGCGAGGAGGATTTGCTTTCAAAGGGAGTAGTAGTGAAGAATTAATTTCTATGTCAAAAAAAATATTCACCCAGGGTGGGGAGGGCATTGTGCACCCATCCCATCAGTTAATAATGCACATGATGGGATGGTTGAATGATTTCTATGGTGACGAACTGCTCAACTAAACCTTGACCTAGTCCATTAATAAGCTAATGTTAATGAAAAATAACTAACGCTACAACAGAGGAGTACCACAGGGTTCCTCCCCTTTGCAGAAATGATAGTGATCACACTTGGGCCGATCACAGTCCCGTTGACGTCATCTACTCGAAATTTGGCATGGTGACACTGGCTGACTACTTTCGGGTGGAGTACATTTTCGAAGTCATACTGTGCAGGAGGGACTGTAGGGTTCTTCTCTTACTCCCTCCTGTGGTGCGAGCACTGTCACCTGAATTTATTGGGGCCCCCCCTTTTTTTTCTGTGTCGAAAATGTTTACGGCATAGTTTTCAAATTAGCAGAGATTGCCAACCCAATATTGGTCAATAAAGGGACCTCCTCTCATTATCATTACTGACACTTCTCACCTGTGGCAGACTTAAGGCCCCCTTAAAGCACAACTTTTATTTATTGACCATCGTTGGGCAGGGTTGGGCGCCCATTTCTATCCCACTGGAACACGGGGGGGGGCGATATATGCGACAGTATACTAAAGCAGCTGGATGTTGACGTAATGCCGCAATCACCTTTGCTCATTTAGCGTCGTTGGAGGACTTTTCCTCTACCTACACCCGGGAATTTTGTAGTGATTACGTTTCATGTAGAAAGGGGTCTTTGACATGCAGATGACACCAAACGGGGCCACGGCTTCCCGTCATGCGGAAGGCACATTGGCTGTTTCTCTATTTCCTAGGCACCCACCTAGGCCAGGACCACGTGCTACAACCCGTTGCCTTTTTAACAGCGACCAAATGTTGTCTTCGTGGTGTCAATTTCGTTCGGGGAAGCCAGGGGTGAGCTCTTACCCCTATATTTTGCTCAACATAGAAAGGTTTCTTTTTAACGTGGTGATATGGTAAACATCACACGGTTAGGGCACCGGTTTTAACTCCCATCCGACAGAAGGCGCTTTGGGGACCTTTTCCTTCTCACCCGAAAGAAACCATAGAGATGTCAACGTCCACCCGGATGGATCTTGCAGCCACTGGGCTCTAGTCCAACACGCTACTCTTGCGGAGTTGACAGGTGGAAAGAATCAGAAAAATGGTGCAAGCCAGGGGGTCGGGATTGGGGAGCAGGAGTAACGTTTGTAATATTATGGTGAATTATTGAAGTATTACAACAAGCGATTCTGTTTGCTTTCTGCGTGTTTTAGGGCCCTTCAAACTACAGTGGTCATTAGAGCCCCACCCACTGCGTAGCTCTAACGCAGAGCCTAGACAGACACTACGCTGTTACGACGATTTGGGTATTAGCAGTACCCAGTGTTCCCAAGCGGTCACCCATGCCAGTACTATCATTGGTTGCGTTGCTTAACTTCAGTGATCAGTCCAGAATCGAACTTGGAACCAATGACCCTCTGGTCAAGCAGGCTACTGCTTGGCCTCTGCACCACCGAGGCAGGTTTTTTTGTTGGTGTTGTATGGCCCTTTATCTGCAATGGTCATTAGAGCCCCGTCGTCTGCGTAGTTCTAATATTAACATAGTCTGAACAGACACTACGCTGTTACGACAATTTGGGGATTAGCGGCACCTAGTGTTCCCAAGCGGTCACCCATGCCAGTACTATCTGGCCCTGTAATCTGGGGTTGCATTGCGTAACTTCAGTGATCAGACGAGAACTGGTGTGTCCAACGCAATACAGCCGCTCTACCGTAAGTTTTGACAGACACGGGAGCGGCGAATTTGCTTTGGACACACCAGTTCTAGTCTGATCACTGAAGTTAAGCAGCGCAACCCCAGCTAGCACTGACATGGGTGGCCGCTTGGGAAAACTGGATATTGCTAATATCCAACAATCGTCGCATTTAGTGTAGTGTCTGTGCAGTCTCTGCATAAGAACTATGCTGTGGATGGGGCTCTAATGACCTTGTAGTTGAAGGGCCCTAAAACACCAACAAACAATCTTTGGATCCAGCCCCAGGGCCGTAAGTTGGTGAATCTCAGATCGACCAAATGTCATCAGTTATGGTACAGTAACGCTGACCACTGACTGACTCTATTAAGATCAAAAAGATTGAGTCACGTGTTATTTCATTCCACACTGCGCCTAATTATTCCGTCCCACCACCTGTTCCACAGTTGCCAAATTAATTAAACAAGGTATTCGAATCTATTGGCGGGTTTTATTGATAGGCTGGGGAGATCATTGATAAGGGGCACAGATAATTAATTAAAAGCGGGGTAACAAACTACATTTGGTGTTATTATTTTTTTTGGTTAGTAAAAGAGGGATCGATAGATATATTTTAATAATAAAACTTTCGTGTCGTGTTATGGGGACTGTCAGTGGCCCCCTCGTTCCCCACCACCACCAAACTCCTAAAATTCCTATGATTTGTTATTATTTGCACTCGTTCGTGTAAAGCCCTTTGCAACAAGTGTATATATAGTTTAATAGTTTCTTGTGAGGTAAATTTTAAGAGAGTCGGAAGAAAAATTCGCGTGAATGACATTAAATTTTAAGTGTCGCCGGAGGAATGTACATACATGGGTATATCGTAATGGTTTTTTTTTTTGGAAATATTTGCTCCCAATCTGTGTCACACCGCATCCACCGCATGTTATTGCTTTTATTCACGCACCCTTTCTAACTCGAAGAGGCTTCTTCTTCTTCCTAGATATTTTTCTTCACCCCTCAGAGAGGTAAAAAAACATTTTTTTGTGCGTCAAAGTGGTTTAATAAAAATGTTAACTAGGTATGCAAGTGACCGCGGCTCCACATTTCAGATTACTTTGATGACTTACAGGTAAAAAAAATTATATACACGTCAATAATATAGTGATGACCACGTTGAACTTTGCCAAAAAAAAAAAAAGCCACGTGGTTCTCTCAATGGACGGCCGGCCCATCACCATCAGTCTCCTGTCCGCGAATAAAAGGCCTCTTGGTTCCGTAATTATACAGTATTCTAGCGAACTTCTGATTCATTTTAAATTAACATACGCATTCCGATGTGGGACGGTTGTTTTTAATGAAAGGTGAGCTACTCATCAAATTCCCTAACCCCCCCCCTCCCTCTACATTATATTTATTATATAAAAATTGATGGGCACCCTCGTGTTGGTGTCCCTTCAAGGCGTGGATATATATAATTGTTTTGGAGAGGACCCAGCCCAAGCAAGAAATGGTGGGTGGATAGGGTGTGTACAACCTTCGTTTTGGTGGTACACGTTTTTTTTTTCACCCCTCCTTCTCATATTTCGTAACTTGCAAATTTGTTAATAAAACAGTTCAGGCGAATCTCACACGGCATGGCGTGTAGATTTTTGTATAGAAAAGCCGGTCATGTGATCACATTTGCATATTTCAGTGAAATTTGAGTTTGGCATCCTCTCTTCCTTGTCCTCATCGTGGTGGACGGTGTGCCAAAATTTAGTAACACTGGAGTTATTTTTCAGGACGGGACACATGGCTGGTCCATCCACCACTTCCCCACCTACCTCTACACTAAGAATTAAAGAGAGAGGAAAGGGTTGAGCATTCAGAAATTGTTTTTATAATACTAACACCATCGACCTGTGACCCGCCTCGATGACGCAGTGGGTAACGTGCTCGGTAACTGCGTCTGGTCCTAGGTTCGATACTGGACAGAGGTGGGATAGCTTCGTTCTGGCGATAGTGATGCCTCGAGTGCGCCATCTTTTGGATGGGAAGTAAAAGAGTGTAGGAGCTTGCTTTCCCTGCCGTCGGTGGAGTGCCCTAACGAAAAGTAGGCCGGCTATAAATAAGCATAAGGGTTGCAGCTTTGGTTATCAACCGGCTGCGGAAAAATACCACCCAATATTGTTGTTTAAGGTCCCATCAACTACAAGGTCATTAGAGACCCGTCCACAGTGTAGTTCTTATGCAGAGACTGTACAGACACTACACTCATGCGACGATTTTTGGGTATTAGCAGTCCCCAGTTTTCCCAAGCGGCCACCCATGTCAATACTAGCTGGGGCTGCGCTGCTTAACTTCAGTGATGGGACGAGAACTGGTGTAAAGCAACTCCTAACCCTTTTCCCGCCTATGGCAGGGTGGGGTACCCATTTGTCCCTCTGAATGGACACAGGGTGATATATTGGACATAGTTTTTTTCCGCAGCCGGTTGCCGGCCAAAGCTGCACCCCTACGCTTATTTATCGTCGGTCTAGTGTTCGTTGGGGAATGCTAGCGAAGCCAGGGGGCGAGCTCCTACACCTGGAAATTTTTGCCTCATGTACCCGTTGCGTAGTAGAGAGGGTTCTTTTACGTGCAAGCGTCATCGTACACCCACACGGGACCTCGGTTTTACTTATCCGAAAGAAGGCACACTCGCGGCTTCTCTCCCGCCCGAAAGAAGCCGACCCACCACGGTCCAGTATCGAACCTAGAACTACTGGCGTAGTTGCCGAGTGAACTAACCACTACGCCACCGCGGCAGGTCGGACGAGAACTGGTGTGTCCAACGCAATTCGCCGCTCCGAAAAAGGGTTTTTTTTAACCCTATCGGCCTGTTTCGGTGGAGCAAAGGTAACGTGCTCTGGAATAGACCAGACCTTTTCTCGATGGAGAAAAGGGTTGTAATATTTTTATAGGACACCTCCTGTTGAAAATTAAAAAGTATAAGGGCGCGTATCGGTTAGTTTTGGCACCTTTTTTGATCGTTTATACAGTAGATGCGATTCGCTGAAGAGCCACAATGCGCAACGTACGTCGAGTTGTTTCACCTCACTTACTTTCAAAAGATGGATCATTATTCGGAGAACAAGAGGTGCACACAAAGCACCACCTGACAATATGCGCTTGTTCGGTAGATGCTAGTGATCTTTTATGTGGTCCCGGGTCACTACTTTTTTGGTAGGAGTTTGAGAAATTCTTTTTTTCGTTGTTGTTGGCGGTTTGCAAAGTGTGTAACTGTGATTTGAGTTCAAAGATATAGAAACGCTTGAACATATTTGGTATAACTTGCGAAACAAGAAGCTCCCCCTTGCTCGTCCCTCTTTTGGAGGGGAGGGGAGATGGGGCGCCGCTGAACATATAGCGTGTTCCTGTTTTGTCATATTTGATATTATTTTTGCTGTTGCAAAAATTGCTTTTGTTGTCTGCATTGGTCAGCGGTGTGATAAGAAGGTGGAGTGAGTAACCTATCTGATTGTCACACTGGTTTAGTTAAAAATATTTTAAAATACTATATTCGCCCCTTCCCCTCCTTTCCGCCTCTGCTATCTTATTCCGATATGGGACGTTTAAATTTGACTGATTTACTATCCCTTTTCCCGCATCGTAACCCAAAATAATGAATAATTATATCTTATATGTAGTCTGCAAAGGCAACTCCCAATCGTTTCCCCGCCTATGGCAGAATCGGGTACCCTTCTTGTCCGTCTGAATGGACACAAGTCGGTCTATTGCTCGTTTGGGCACTTTACCGACGCTAGGGGGAGAGTCCCTACACCTGAGAATTTTGTCTCATCCACCCGCTGCATAGTAGAGAGGGCTCTTTAATGTGCAGATGTCATCGTATACCACACGGGACCTTGGTTTTCCTTCTCATCCGAAGGAAGGAGCACTCGAGGCTTCTCTCACGCCCGAAAGAAGCCAACCCTCCCCCCCTCGATCCAAGGAGCGGCGAATTGTGTTGGACACACCAGTTCTCGTCTGATCACTGAAGTTAAGCAGCGCAACCCCGGTTAGTACTGACATGGGTGGCTACTCGGGAAAGCTGGGTACTGCTAATACCCAAAAATCGTCGCATTAGTGTAGTGTCTGTGCAGTCTCTGCATAAGAACTATGCTGTGGATGGGGCTCTAATGACCTTGTAGTTGAAGGGCCCTAAAACACCAACAAACAACAATCCCTCGATCCAGTATCGAACTAGGAACCACTGGCGCAGTAAATCGAGCACCCTACCTTTAGCCCCACCGAGGCGGGCTATACAAGCAGCAATAGCAGTAAAAACGCGAGGACTTTTGTGTTGTAGCATTGGGAGGGGGAGAAGGAGGAGCTGGTTAGGTCCATCGCAGGGATGCAGGGTAATGGAAGCACCTGGGGCAGGGGAAGACCCAAGCGGACGTGGATGGGAACCATCCAAGTGCAGTGAAGAGACGAGAACAACTGCTTGTGAACGAATTCACAAGGACATTATTATCAGTAATACTATCAAAAATGATGATAATTAGTAAAAACTTACACTTGGACCTTCAACCCTGTCCGAAAGGGTTAATAAGCATTAATGTGAACAAATTTTTAGTTAATTTAAGATTATTTAAGGCGCCCTGTGTAATAAGTCAACTAATTGGGGGCTCCACCTTAGAAAGGCGTCATCTAGTAACTGTTTCTTGGGCTCTGGTACAGTATGTAGCTGACAGTTCCCTCTAACCCCAGGTTCAATTTCTTCACGGCCTTGGCCATGGTGTGGCGTCAGATGACCGTGTGCACAGCTGACGTCAAAAAACCGGAAGCTGGGTGAAATGGTGCGTGAATTCTACAAATTCGGTCATTTTTTAATATTCTTTCCGCCCTCTCTAGGATGGCGTGCAACACAGAATGACCTTTTCATTCATGTTAATAATGTCAACCATTCATTCTTGAGAAAGTTTATTGAGACGTCAGATTGTGTAATTAGTATTATCTTAATAGCCGTCAAAAGAAGTTACAAGCAGGAAATGACGTCAGAGGCAAACCCCAGGACGTGAATGCTGACTAGTGCCAGCCTTCATTATCATTTGTATTCATAATTGTTAGTATAATGTGGATTATGACTATGACGTTCAGAACCTCCTTTCCTAGTTTAGGGAAGTGGGGAGATAGAGAGGGTGGGGGTGCCAGTTGGTTGGTTTAAAGGGGCCACACCTCCTAGTTCGGTACCGCATGATGTGAAGAGCAATTTTGTCTCATTCTCGTCAATTTAAAAATTTTATTAAGTTCTATTAACTCTTTATTCATCGTCCTCTTTTAATATCATTTAAGAAATTCGTCTCGAGAACCTCGATAGTCCCCCCTCCCCTTGGCCTCATTTTCCTCTTTTGGGAAAGTGTTGAAAGGGCTTAAGGTAATTTCAGATGGTTTTTCTTGTTTGTGTTTTAGGGCCCTTCAACTACAAGGTCATTAAAGCCCCGTCCACACAAGACTGCACAGACACTACACTAAGGCGACGATTCCTGGGTATTAGCAGTACCCAGTTTTTCCGAAGCGGCCACCCATGTCAGTACTAGCTGGGGTTGTGCTGCTTAACTTCAGTGATCAGACGAGAACTGATGTGCCCAACGCAATTCGCCGCTCTCTTCCGGATGGGGAGGGTCAATTGTAAATAGAAATTCAGTCAGTCAACCTTTAAGTGAGGTTCCTGAATAGGGTTGCATCTGGTCGGTTTCCAAGTGTAGGAACTCGCCCCCTTGGCGTCGGTGTTGTGCCCCAACGAACAGTAGACCGAGGATAAATAAGCATAGGGGTGAAGCTTTGGTCGGCAGCCGGCTAGGCAAAAACACTGTGCAATATATCACCCTTGTGTCCATTCAGAGGGACAAGATTAAAACCCGACCCTGCCATAGGTGGGAAATAGGTCCTTTGCTATCAGTTGCGTAGTTGAGAGGGTTCTTTTGCGAGAGGGTTCTCATGCGGGACCGCCTCTAATGAACTTGTAGTTGAAGGGCCCTAAAACACCAACGAAACAAAATCCAGCATGGTGGTGATGATAGTGTCAGGGGTCAGGTGACCCAGGCGCACCTTCAGCGCCACAGGCGAAAAAGGGAGCGGTAAATTGCGTTGGGCACATCAGTTCTCGTCTGATCACTGAAGTTAAGCAACGCAACCCCAGTTAGTACTGACATGGGTGGCCGCTTGTGAAAACTGGGTACCGCTAGTATCCAAAAATCGTCGCATTAGTGTAGTGTCTGTGCAGTCGCTGCATCAGAACTACACAGTGGACGGGGCTCTAATGACCTTGCAGTTGAAGGGCCCTAAAACTCCAACAAACGAACAAACACAGGCGAAAAACTTGTGATTAGGATTGATTATATCTTACAATTGTTAATTAAGGTTGCGTATTTGCATCACCCCACCTGAAATGACCTTAGGCCGTTGAATGATTCGGAACTTTTTGATTTCTCCTTCGCCCGAAGGACACCTCCGGATTCAAACCCACGCTCATTTCAGCTAACATTGAAGTACTAATCGCTTGAAATGGCAGTAAATTAGTTGCAGGTGCTTGGCTTCTGCATCACTTTGAGACTCGATGTCAAAACACGTAAAGGGGTGGGTTCGTGTCCCCCGTCAATCTAACGATGATTTTTACTTTCAGCAGAGGTGAGACGTGTCCTTTTTTTTCAGAAAATGCCACACCACTAACAAAAAAGCGGATGCGTATTTTGGTACTTTAAGACTCTCTTTGCATTTTCTTTATTTTTTTCACCGGAAATGCCCCTTTAGGGTCGTTTTTTTTCTTTCAATAGTTTTTTTGTCCCACGGTGGGGCTTGGCTTAGGAGCAGAAATATGACGGCAGTATGCGTCTTTAACCTGAACACCGAGTGTTTTGTTTGGCATAGAGGGGTGTAGAGGAGTTGGGCGGTGGGACAGTTCGAGGATGTGATATGGTGTAACATTTGGCAGACAATAAATGACGTCAGCAAACTGTTTTTTTTCTTTTGGAATCACGCTTCAGAAATTCGAGTCCTAAACGATGATGGGGGTGGGGTTTCTGGGTAAAACTGCTTGAGACCGCCAGTAATGGCCGCTTTTCTTGGGAACCCAACTAATAACTTTTGCTTTCTTTGAAATAGTAGGCGGGAAAAATTAACTCGTTGGCGCAGAAGTAGTGTACTGGTTTTTACAGGGTCAGTGGTGGCCGGTTCGATCCTGAACTTGAGAGGAGTGTGCCCAGTAGTGCGTCTTCCATTGGATGGGGAGTAAAGTCGTGGGGTCCAGTGAGATGTGTACAATGTCACCACTTCACAGAGTAAAAATATACATGCAGATCAGCAACATTTCCTGCTGTAGAAGGTTGCCCCCCCCCCCTGGTGTCGGTGGAGGAGAAGTGCCCCAACGAAATCAACATAGGCCGACGATCAACTTTTGTTTCGTTTATGTTTTACGGCCCCTCAACTACAACGGTCATTAGAGCCCCGTCCACTATGTAGCTCTAATGCAGAGTCTGCACAGGCACTAGGCCAGGGGTGGCGAACCTATGGCGCGCAGAACAATTTTATTGGCACGTGGCAACTCCTAACCCTTTTCCCACTTATGGCAGGATCGGGTACCCATGTTGTCCCTCTGAATGGACACAAGGGCGATATACAGTATATTGAACTGCCGGTTGCCGACCAAAGCTGCAACCCCCACGTATATTTATCATCGAACTACTGTTCGTTGGGGCATTCCACCGACTCCAGGGGGCGAGCTCCTGCACCTGGAAATTTTGCCTCACCTACCCGTTGCATAGTAGAGAGGGTTCTTTGAAGTGCAACTGCCGTCGTACACCACATGGGACCTTGGTTCTACTTCTGATATAAAAGGAGGCGCACTTGGGACCTCTGCCCCCTGCCACAAAACAATCAACCCACCTTGGGCCAGTATGGAACCAATCAACTGGTGAAATTTCCTGTAACAAACCGGAAGTAAGGATACCCTACTATCTGGCACGTTAGTACATCAAGCAGTGTACCTTTTTCAATTTTTGGCAGCTAAAATAGGTTCGCCACCCCTGCACTATGCTGTTATGACGATTTTTGGGTATTAGCAGTAACTCAGTGTTCCCAAGCGGTCACCCACACTAGTACTAACTGGGGTTGCGTTGCTTAATTTCAGTGATCAGACGAGAACTGGTGTGTCCAACGCAATACAGCCGCTCCCCCCCCCCCCCCCCCCGATTAGGGTGATAGCAAGCTTCGCATAAATGCCGTCCAACAGATCACTTCTGTGTTCCAATAGGACAGCGGTCTTCAAACTGTGTTCCGTGGAACCCCAGGGTCTAGCAATGCATCTCTGGGGGTTCCGCGAGTCAAAATGAAAATTCGTTAGCAGCGGCAAATATACTTTTCGAAAGGTGGGATGGGGTTCCCCCAAAGCATCTTATAGTTCTAAGGGTTCCGTGAGTCGACAAAGTTTGAAGACCACTGCAATAGGACAAAAGTGGGCACCCGACCCTGTCATTGGCGGACAAGGGGAGGGGGGTTGTCATGATGAAATAGGCGGCGAAATTGAAGCGATATTTCATTAGAGAGGCAAGCGGAGACTTTTGGGATAGGCCTCAAAACCACTTGCGGGAGTTCTTGGTATGTGACGTCATCTTTCGGTTTTTCAAGGCCGGTAATGATTGGCCTTAGCTTTGTTCTGAATTACGTCACTCGTCATTAGTATTGCTAGTACTGCTGTGTGTACCTCAGGTCGGGCTTACGAAAAGGGGGAGAGCGCGCCCCCCGCACCCTCCTCTCGCGGACAGTTGAGGGTAGGAGATGCCTGGGGTGTAATGAATGGCGGACTGAAAAGTGCTCTGTTGAAAGAGTGTACGTCAAGTGGTCTGTTGTGAATGCTTGAGTAGTACAGTTAATAAGCAATCGTTAAAAAGTTGTCTGGTTTGGGAGCCAGTTATTTAACTGTTGGCCCCATTTTGGGGTGTCATATCCAGTGAGGACAGTGGCAGTAGGATCAAGGAGTTTAATCAGGCTCAAGGTATTTGCTGTTTATTTATAGTAGTTATATTTACCGAGTGCCGGTTTAGCTGTCGATAATGTTTACTTTCAAGTGCTTGATTCTTTTATTTATTGCCTACTCGGTGTTTTTACCGCCTCCGAAAGGGTTACGAGGAACGCCAAGGTCTCAAAACGTGAAAGCCGGTTTCCTGTATTTCAATGGACCTACTGAATAGTCACTTAGGGTCACCTGTGAACTCTTACGATTCAATCAAGCAGTCTCCTGTAGCTCAGTGGTTAGACCAGTTGTTTGTTTGTATTTTAGGGCCCTTCAACTACAAAGGTCATTAGAGCCCCGTCCACTGCATAGTTCTTATGCAGAGGCTGCACAGACACTACGCTAATGCGATGATTTTTGGGTATTCGCATTACCTAGTTTTCCCAAGCGGCCACCCATGTCAGTACTAGCTGGGGTTGCGCTGCTTAACTTCAGTGATCAGACGAGAACTGGTGTGTCCAACGCAATTCGCCGCTGCCTGGTTAGAGCAGGATTATTTCTTGGCCGAGAGGCGAGCCCCAAATACCAATCTGGTTTCGAATAGGGAAGTAAAGAGGTAAGAGCTCGTCCTGAACCCCGGCAACTGCAAGGGAAAAGTGCCCCAACGAATAAACTGCACCAACGATTTTTTTTGTTGGTGTTTTAGGGCCCTTCAACTACAATGGTCATTAAAGTGCCATCCCCTGCGTGGTTCTAATGCAGAGTCTGCACAGACAAGCTGCTCCGACAATTTGGGTTATAGCAGTACCCAGTGTTCCCAAGTAGTCACCCACGCTAGTACTAGCTGGGGGTGCGTTGCTTAATGTCAGTGATCAAACGAGAACTGGTGTGTCCAACGCAATACAGCCGCTCTAGACCGACGATATACAGTATGAGCATCGGAGATGCAGCAGGAGGTTGCCAGCCGGCTGTGTAAAATATCGTCCAATAAATTGCGTGGCCGTGATGATGATGATGAATAAATCGTCCGTGTGTTCCGTTAGGATAAAGTGGTACTCGACCCTGCCATAGGCGGGAAAAACTGTTAATGACGGTAGCATTAATTTGTGGTCTACGAATTGCAGTACGAGGTTGGCAGCTTGCTGCATATGAAGAGTGTTCGACAGTTTGCCCTGTGCTCCCAGTTTCGATGGGCCAAGTGGATGCCCGACCCTGTCACAGGCGGGGAAAGGGTTAGGATGATGATAATGAGCCACCACTACAATTTTCGGGAGTGATTCAGTCACCAACGCCACCGGACATTCGTTTTGTGATATTAGTGTGGAGCCTTTTGTTTGGAGATTGTCGTTGTTGATTCATTTTCCTGGTCATATGTACGGAAGCTGTGACACTGAGATTGCAACAGACCTTTGGGTTGAATTTTTTTTTTGGTTTATATCTCCCCTTATGTTTTCGCCCCCCCTCTTTCCAGTGAGTCACTTGCATTCCACTAGTAATGAGATTAGATCCACTGTGTGGTTTTGAACCAACCTTTCAACTTTAACCAGTAGAGTTCTAAAAATGTTCCACGATTATTTCTTGGCCTGTTCAGGGGGCATGCGGAATGCTGACTCATGGCAGTGGTGACTGACCGACGAATAACAGCGGAAGTGAACAAAAAAGGAACCAAAATTGCGAATTCCTTACTTTGAGAAAGTTGGTCCACTTGCATCGTCGGTTTCCAATGAAACCTGCCTCCGTGGACCTTAAAAACTGGACTGTTTGTGAATGGGGACATTTTTAGACTGGTCAGCATAAGTGCCCGCTGAAGGGGGCAAACGGATCACTCGCCACACTCTCCCGGGATCCCTAGAACACCGTCTTCAAGTTTTGTCCCCCCTCCCCTCCTCTGGATTGTTTGTTGTTGTTTGTTTGTTGGTGTTTTAGGGCCCTTCAACTACAAGGTCATTAGAGCCCCATCCACAGCATAGTTCTTATGCAGAGACTGCACAGACACTACACTAATGCGACGATTTTTGGGTATTAGCAGTACCCAGTTTTCCCAAACGGCCACCCATGCCAGTACTAGCTGGGGTTGCGCTGCTTAACTTCTCAGACGAGAACTGGTGTGTCCAACGCAATTCGCCGCTCCCCCCTCCTCTGGAACAATCAATCTAACCTTTCTCCCCTCCCGCTGGAAAACTTTCTACTGAATCCCATGCTGTTGATGAGGCTCGACCTGTGACTCACTTCCTGTGACAAAATTCGGTAAGAACCCTTTTCCGATCAAGGGGCCAGATCAAAGTCAGTGATGAGATGGCGGGCTACATTGATGTAGTCTACTGAACTTTGGTGTTTTAGGGCCCTTCAACTACAAGGACATTAGAGCCCCCGTCCACTGCTTAGTTCTAATGCACAGACTGCACAGACACTACACTAATGCGACGATTTTGGGGTATTAGCGGTACCCAGTTTTCTCAAGCGGCAACCCATGTCGGTACTAACTGGGGTTGCGTTGCTTAACTTCAGTGATCAGACAAGAAGTGGCGTGTCCAACGCAATAAGCCGCTCCCTCGTTTGGTGGACTGCAGGCCGACTGCATCCAGGAGACCGTAGGATGCAGAGTCCTACCCCATGTTTTGAAACGAAACTCAAATTCTGATTTAGTTTCCTCACGGCGCAGAGTGCACAAGCAACATGCTGGACTACTGCATTAGTGGTTCCAGGTTCCATCCTGGATCAGACAAGGGAGTACCCCTGCAATGCACCTTCCTTTGGATGGAACGTAAAGTCGGGGCCCCGTGTGGTATGTACGATGTCACCGGAGCGGAAAAGTACCTAGGAGTAAAAATAGGCGTGTAGTTCAGGAACGTTTCCAGGTGTAGGAGCTCGCCCCGTGATGGAGGAAAAGAGTCCTCAAATGAATTAAGATAGGCCGATAATAAATAAGCAGCCGGCAGTCGTCTGTGTCAAAATACCGTCCACCAGATTGCTCATGTGTCCCAATGGGTCAAATATGGGCAGAAATGGCCCTACCCTGCCATAGGCCGGAGTTCAGGGTTAGTGATGATGTCCTCTTTTTCGCTTGCCCGCTCCGTCCTCTACTTAAGCCCTGCAGTTTCATTTGCTTGTCCTTGGCTGTACTCTCCATCATTTTCGCCTGCCTTCTGGTTGCAGGAGGGGAGGGGACCATATCTCTTGCCTCAAAATTGACGTTTTTTGATAGATTTCGTACAGTTTCAAGACGTTGGTTTCAATTCATTTGAGCCAAGGTCTTTGAGATGTTAATTTATGAGGAGGGCACCAGTACAGAGGGAGCGGGCCACATTTATCAGAGTTAAGTGCTTTTTCTTGGCTTAACTGCTTTTTTTTATCATCTTGAAACTGACTGGTGGAAGTTAGTGACTGCCCCCTCTCCATTTTGGGGTTTTAGTAGCAAACTTGTGTCAAAATTGAAACCCTCAACGCTTCACCCTCTTGGTCGACAGGGCGCCATCTTGCAGTCGTTTTTTTGTTAAAGGAAGGAAAAATTTAGGGAACAAGCCACTTGACCCGTTGTCTTTTCGCGAGTATGAGGTTAATCTGCCACGTGTGGTGTGACATGCCGCACGGGTTTGTTTTATTTGGGAGGTTAATGAGGAAGATATTTTTTTTTGGCAAATTTGATGTTCTTAGTAGCCGCCTTTGTGGCGGAAAAAAAATCGTGATCATTTTGACCTCCCTCAAAATGGCGGCGGCGTCATATTATTTTGAAATTCACTCAGTGGCTGGAGTCGTGAGGAGGGAGGGAGGGAGTCAAGAGACAGGCAAATATACCTTGACCCCAATGAGTAACCCCGGATTTTTCTTCTTCTCGCATTAGATTTACTTCAACAAATTGATTCTGGGAAGGGGGGACAGAGGGCCTTTATTAGACGAAAGTGTCCATGCTGAGATGTTGGAGACCTCATTACGTCCCATTGATAAGTGAATTCTTGCTAGACAGGTGTCGCAGGTAGCCTTGATTATGTCAGTGGGGAATCTAATTAGTCAACGACAACGTGGGGGAGATAAAGTAGTTAGTGGACAGAATATGACAGATTGGGAGGGGTCAGATACCAATTTCTTTTTATAAATGAAAGCTCCGTCCTACTACTCCTGCGTACGACCTATTTTTACCCTCCTAATGAAGGGCTAATCACCCGCCCCGGTTGTGCTGGAGGTAGCCCGCTCGATTACTGTGGGGGAGCGGATTATTGCGTTAGACACACCAGTTCTCGTCTGATCACTAAAGTTAAGCAACGCAACCCCAGTTAGTACTGACATGGGTGGCTCCTTGGGAAAACTGGGCGCTGCTAATACCCAAAACAATCGTTGAATTGGTGTAGTGTCTGTGCAGTCTCTGCATTAGGACTACGCAGTGGACGGGGCTCTAATGACTTTGTAGTTGAAGAGCCCTAAAACACTAACAAACCAAATCGATTACTGTGCCTGCTGTTCCAGGTTCGATACTGGATCGAGGTGGGTAGGCTTCTTTTGGGTGAGAAACAGGTCTCGAATACACCTTCCCTGATATGGGAAGTAAAGCCGTGGCCCCCTATGTTGTTCGATGCCATTTGCGCGTAAAGGAACCCTCTCTACTATGCAACGGGTAGATGAGGCAAAATCCCTAGGTGTAGGACAGTGGTGGCGAACCTTTTTTTGAAGACGGGTCACATTAACACGAAAAATAAACAAAAAGTTGTCCGCGGGTCAGGTAGAAGCGCTAATTAATTTTATGCACTACCTCCAATCAGGTTTCCCGTCCACCCCACACACTACCATACCCTTCCGGACAACCTGCTTCCATTTCTGCTTTGGTCTCCCCCTGCCCTGGGTACACCACGAACTCCTCCTCCTCACTTCTCATTACGTGTCCATACCACCTCAACCTACTGCCCCTCATTTTTCTGCGATGTCCCCATGACGATAAACTCGATATGATCATGCTCGGGTCACTTAAAATTGATCGGTGGGTCACTTTGTGACCCGCGGGTCGCAGGTTCGCCACCACTGGTGTAGGAGCTCAGCGGAGTGCCCCAACGAACAGTAGACCGACGATAAATAAGTGTAGGAATTGTGGCTTTGGTCAGCAGCTGGTTACGTAAAAATATCGTCCATGTGTATATTCAGAGGGACAGAGATGGGTACCCGATCCAGCCACAGGCGGGAAAAGGGAGTAGTTGCTTGATGAGGGGCTAAACAACACAGAACCCTTTCGTAGGTGGAGGCTTTCCTCTTGCCAACAGTCTTAATCAACCTTGCCGCAATATTTTATCAATAAAGTGGAAGTACCTCTTCGCCTGTGTGGTGGATGTTCTGAGGGTAACGTTATTGAGTCCATGGTTGAAGGATCGAATCTGGCCTAGGCAAATGGACTCTTTCTAATGAGAGGGAAGGAAGCCCCAGGTGCCCCATCTCACAGATGGAACGTAAAAGAGAAAGACCCGGGAACTGGTCTTCGTGTGTCTATAGCCCTGACAGAGAATGAGGAATATCCCAAGTGCCACTTGCGGCCCGAGTTGGATGCAAAGCTAGTGCCCTACTGTGTGGGTTGTACGGAGTCACAACTATCCGGAACAGAACCTTTTTTTACATGTAGGACCTTGCCCTCTACCGACGGTGAAAGAAATTCACCTGAGAAGAAATTCGAAAGAAATTCGTAACCCCAGCTAGTACTGGCATGGGTGACCGCTTGGGAACACTGAGTATACTGATAATACCGAAATCGTCCTAACAGCGTATTGTCCGTGCAGTCTGCACTAGAACTACGCAGTGACGGAACTATAATTACCATTGTAGTTGAAGGGCCCTAAAACACCAAAAAATATGGGGCATCGTAATCACTACACGGGTTTATTTCCTATTGGAACGAAGGCACACTTGGTTCACAGGTCTGGAAGAAGCCGCTGTCGTCGACCAGGACCCAACCTGAAAACCTGGTACACCAGTTCAGCAAACCACTCGGCCAAAAGAGGTTAGAAATGATACTAACGAGGCGAATTTATTGGTGTTTTAGGGCCCTTCAACTACAAAGGTCGTTAGAGCCCCGGCCACAACATAGCTTTTATGCAGAGACTGCACAGACACTACACTAATGCGACGATTTTTGGGTATTAGCAGTATCCAGTTTTCCCAAGCGGCCACCCATGTCAGTACTAGCTGAGGTTGCGCTGCTTAACTTCAGGGATCAGACGAGAACTGGTGTGTCCAACGCAATTCGCCGCTCCCTAATGAGGCGAAACAATCCCTCTATTCCTCAGAAAGAGGCCATACTAGCCTCTATCGAAATTAAACGCATAGCATGCGACCTACTTTAACAACACTCGGGATTACGCTGACGGTCGATGATTCCACCATCACGAGGTCATCATCAAGAAATGGAGCCCTAGACGAGGTCCACCCCCACACTTCATCTACTATTTGTCGATTAAGCACTGATGTTCTGCTTTTGAACTGGTTTCAGACATTGTTTAGGAATTTTAAGCTCTTGAAAGTGATTAAGTTGTAGGTAGGCACATGATAAACAATAATATGGAGATGCAAGTGCCTTCTCGTGGGCGACACACTCTAATCGATAAGTGGAAATTCGGCGTCACTTTTCCTCTTAAGTCTATTAATAAGTAAGTAAGTTGTACCCCTCATCTGTCCCCTGGGCAGTTTTTGGTTTCCGAAATTGTCGATATCGACCCGCCTCGTTGACTAAGAGGTAATCTACTCAACTACTGAATTAGTCCCAGGATGCATACTGGATCGAGGTGCGCCCACTTCTTTCGGGCGAGATAGATCCCGCCAGTGTGCCCTCCGTCTGATGAGAAGTAAAGCCGTGGTCCCATGTGGTGAACAACGGCATTTGCACGTCAAAGAACCCTCTCTACTATGCAACGGGTAGGTAAGGCAAAATTCCCAGGTGTAGGAGCTCACCCGTGGCGTCAGTAGAGTGCCCCAAAGAACTAGAGGGGAACGGCGAATTGCGTTGGAAACACCAGTTCTAGTCTGATCACTGAAGTTAACCCCACCGAGTACTGACATGGGTGGCCGCTTGGGAAAACTGGGTACAGCTAAAGGAACTCCTAACCCTTTTTCCCGCCTATGGCAGGGTCGGGTACCCATATTGTGTCTCTGAATGGACACAATATTTTAGTCATAGTTTTTTCTACAGCCGGTTGCCGGCCAAAGCTGCACCCTTGCGCTTATTTATCGTCCGTCTAGTGTGCGTTGGGGAATGCCACCGACGCCAGGGGGCGAGCTCCTACACCTGGAAAGTTTTGCCTCATCTACTAAACTGGGTACAGCTAGTATCCAGAAATCGTCGTATTAGTGTAGTGTCTGTGCAGTCTCTGCATCAGAACTATACTCAGGACGGGGCTCTAAAGACCTTGTAGTTGAAGGGCCCTAAAATACCAACAAACAAACAATGAAATAAGCACGGGGGTTGTAGCTTTGGTCGGCAATCGACTGTGGAAGAAATACTGTCCAATATGCCACCCTTGTGTCCATTCATACCATTCACCTTTGTGTTCATTCCGACCCTGCCATAGGCGGGAAGGGGTGAGGAGTTGCTTTATTTTAAGAGATCAGTAAATCACTGGGAATATCCTCGGACGTTAAGCGGGCTGATCCTTGGACGTTTTTTTCGCTACAATGCTGATACTTTTAAAGATTTTCCTGCGGATTCCTGGCGCGTGGCGGGACTCCCCCGTCAGAGCATGTTCAGTGGACTCGTAGACCCGACCCTGCCACAGGCGGGATAAGGGCATGATGATGATGATAATGAGACAAAGCCCGCTTGACTTTTGATCACAGCGCTTTTGCTAACGGCCTGTACACGGATATGAAAAACCCCGCACCTAATTATGTCCTGAGAGAGAAAAGGGTATTTAAACATTCTGGACACGCACCACGTGGGTACAAAAATATACATGACAGTGCACGCTTAAACTAAAATGTTTATATTTTGGGGTTAGGTATGAGGTAATATTGAGAAGAAGAGGACTGTAATTTTAAAGGGAAGGATTAGAGGGGAGAGGGCACGGCAAGAGTGGGAGCAGGAGAAGGGTTGTTGAATCCCGGGGAGGGGGTGGGCCCACACACCGTTTACCCACATTCTAGTAACATAATAGGCACCGCGAGACAATTTTTGACCATCACGAAGATCACGCAAATAAAGACCTCCTTACAGAAACAACAACGACTAGAGTTTTATTTTGGTTGTCAGAACTAACACAAAATTGCATATTCATCCCCACCGATTGTCATTAGCGATGCACAAACGCACCTATAGAGGCCCCAGGGCCCTCCAACCAAGATTTGGCAAAGAGCCATTCTTGGTAGAGCATTTCTTTGTCGCCCCCTCCCCCCTTTTCCTTCACCTCTCATCCTCCTCTGCTCTCCCTAGAAACTTCGTAGGAGCCTACAACACTGCCGACCAAAACAACAACAACAACGCCCTGTTTTTGAACATTCACTCTCAGTAAAATGCTCGCGGCGGGACAGGTCCACCTAGGAAGGTGCGCGCGCAACGCTAAGAACCAGCCTTAAGATGGGTGAGTCCAGTACCTGTTCCTCTAAAGAAGTAGACTACGAAGCACAATGCATTCGTTAAAAGAAAAAAATAAAAAAAATGGGGGAGGGGGCCAAGATAACGACTCTCCATCCCCTAATCGTCGGGCGGTCAATTCACAGAATAACATTGCCTGATAATACTCAATTATTAAGAAAAATTTAAAGTTCACTACACGAGGGTGCTGTCCAGTGAATCTTGGCCCGTGGCAGGGTCGAGTACCCATTCCATTTCGGACACGTGGACAACCAAATGGACAACATTTGTTTGTTGGTGTTTTAGGGCCCTTCAACTACATCGTCATTAGAGCCCCGTCCACAGCATAGTTCTTATACAGAGATTGCAGAGACATTACACTAATGCGACGATTTTTGGGTATTAGCAGTACCCAGTTTTCCCAAGCGGCCACCCATGTCAGTACTAGCTGGGGCTGCACTGCTTAACTTCAGTTATCAGACGAGAACTGGTGTGTCCAACGCAGGTCGCCGCTCCGACAACATTTCTTAGGCAGCCGACTGCCAACCTAATGCTATAATAGCAAAAGCATCTACTAACCCCTTTCCCAACTATGGCAAGGTCGGGTACCCGTCTTTGACCCTCTGAATGGACACACGGGCGAACTATTGGATGGTATTTTTATGCAGCCTGCTGCCGACCAAAGCTGCAACCCCTTAGGCATATTTATCGCCGGTCATCTGTTCGGTGGGGAATTCCACCGACGCCGGGGAGGGGGGTGCGAGCTTCTACAATTGGGAATTTTGCCTCATCTAACTGCCTAACCGACTTAACCCCTAAAATTAAGTGTGTAATAAGTCCCTGACAAGGTGCCCATTTGTCAAACTGCAGGTCGTTCTCACTTCGGGACATCACCCGTCTTTGATGACGACGCGGATTTCTGCGCGCATGCGGTACTACATGTGATCTTCCACGGGATCTCTCCAGTGTATTAAGAATTTGGACATTTTATAGGAAATTTGATAGGAACAAAAATCCGCCCCGGTGCCGCGGACGGCAGCGTGCTGCTATTCTAGGTTCGATGCTGGGTCGAGGTGGATTGACTTCTTCCAGGCAAGAGAGGCCCCGAGTGCGCCTTCCTTCGGGCGGGAAGTAAAGCAGTGTGGTCCCCATGTGGTGTACGGTAGCATTCGCACGTAAAAGAACCCTCTCTACTATGCAACAGGCAAATGGGGCAAAAATTCCCAGGTGTAGGAATTCGGTGGAGTACCCCAACGAAGAGTAGACTGACGATAAGTAAGAATAGGGATTGCAGTTTCGTTAGGCAGCCGGCTGCATAACAATGCCATCAAATCGATCGCGCCATGTGTCCATTCAGAGGGACAAAGATGGGTATCCGACCTTGCCGTAGGCGGGGAAAAAGGTTAGTACAGTAGTTGCTTTTGCTATTTATTACAGCATTAGGTTGGCAGTCGGCAGCCTGAAAAATATCGTCCATGTGTGCCATTTGGAATGCGTACCCTGCCATAGGCGGAAAAAGGGTTTGTTGTTTGTTGGTGTTTTAGGGCCCTTCAACTACAAGGTCACTAGAACTCCGTCCACTGTGTAGTTCTGATGCAGAGGCTGCACAGACACTACACTAATGCGACGATTTTTGGATACTAGCGGTGCCCAGTTTTCCCAAGCGGCCACCCATGTCAGTACTAACTGCGATTGCGTTGCTTAACTTCAGTGATCAGACGAGAACTGGTGTGTCCAACGCAATTTGCCGCTCCCGGGGAATAGGGTTTAGTAGTTGCCTTGCGATAGAGGAGGGGGTAGACTCGAAAAGGTGTTGGAAAAATATCTGATATCAAATTCTCCCCTCACTGGCGTGGCGGTTGTAAGGGTGTTAACCCGCTCCCCCTTCTCAATTTTCTCACGAATCATGTGGCACTATTGTGCGTTTTTTTTGTTGCTGGGGGAGCCATTGTTCCCTTCTCCCTCACACGCAAATATTTCATTTGGGGAGGGGGGTTTTTTTATGATCAACTATTAGAAATAATACAACCTACAATTGAACAAATACGCGGTATTTGAGCTGATATCCTCAGAAAAGGATCTGATTTGAGACCTGGAGCCCAAATATTGACATGTTATTCACCTAGCAAAGTATTTACAACGTTTTCAGCCCCCCCTTCCCTCTCCGGGTGGGCCTGGGATCTGCTTTTAACTTGCGCTACTAAAAATAGACGGAATTTTTATTCATTCTGCCCACTCTTTCCCCTCTCCCATTTTTTAAAGTTATTGACAAGTTAATAGTTAAGAAGAAAGGGTCGGGTGCAAATTTGTCCCATTGCGATGTGCTGGACCATCATTTTACACGCAGCCGGTTGCCAACTTGATGATGCGGCCCTATGCTTATTGAACTTCGTTGGGGCACTTTTCCTCCGGTTTTTTTCGTGTTGCTGGTGTTTTAGAGCCCTTCAACTACAACGGTCATTAGAGCTCCGTCCACTGCGTAGTTCTAATGAGTCTGCCCACATACATCACGCTGTTAGGACGAGTTTGGGTGTTAGTAGTACCTAGTGTTCCCAAGCGGTCACTCATGTTAGTACTAGCTGGTGTTGCGTTGCTTAACTTCAGCGATCAGGCGAGAATTGGTGTGTTCTATGTGCAGGTGACACCGCAAACATCATAGGGTCTCTCTCTCGCCCTAAAGAGCAAACGAACATCGGTCCAGGGTCGTACACTGCTGACGCTGTAGTCCACTGAGGAGGGTCAAAAAGAACATTTACTACATCATCACACCCTTATCCCGCCTATGGCAGGGTCGACTCTTCGGGTTCTGGCTTTCCACTGCCGTTCTTTACTCACCAAGTTCCCATCCACCCCACACACTATCATATCCCTTCGTACAACTTGCTCTCACGTCTGCTTAGGTCTTCCCCTGCCCTTGTTTGTTGGTGTTTTAGGGCCCTTCAACTACAAGGTGTACACAGTGTAGTTCTGATGCAGGGACTGTACAGACACTACACTGTTGCGTCGATTTTTGGATACTAGCGGTACAGCTTTCCCAAGCGGCCACCCATGTCAGTACTAACTGGGGTTGCGTTGCTTAACTTCAGTGATCAGACGTGAACTGGTGGGCCCAACGCAATTTGCCGCTCCCTTCCTCTCCTGCCCCAGAAAAAAGAACCTGTGTTACATGGAGTAAAATATCGGGCAAGTTTCAAGGCTTGTCTGCCGACGTCCGAGGACAAAAATAGGCCGACGGACCATAGGCAACGAAAGGGGCACTGGGGAATTGTGTCTCCTGCAAGAAGCCAGTAGCCTCGGGTAGGATTGAGCCTGTAGCCACGGGCGTTGGAGTCAAACGCTGTAACTCGAAGCGAGGCAGGTGCAAGATCGTTCGCCACGGGAGCACCGTGTGGGTCAGCTGGTTCATTCATAGGCCGGGTAATGAACCTCAGTGATCATCATCTGGGTGAAAACACGACATTAGAGTGGTTTTGTCACAATTTGACCCGGAAATGTTCCCTTCCTAATTTTTCTCAGGGACTGCACTGGACTGGGCGGGGTGGACGCTTGGAACCCTTTACCTTGCCGAAAAAAACTGCCCATGTTATTGTTTTTGGTACTACTTTTCCAAGCTGACCTTGGCACCAAAATTATTCTACATAAGACAAATATTTAATTTACATTTCATACTGGGACAAGAAAAAAAATTGAATATTTGGGCGTCGTATTTTATTCATTCAACCCTTTGAATGCTAATAAAGTTGAGTGCTGTGGCGAGCAGTTGGTTCGACCCCACACGACGTTATCCCTCCCCGAATTTATCCCATAAATTCTTTTTTCGGATTGAAGCTGTGGGCAAGTCGATTAGAAGAGAACACGGAAACGGTGTTGCCGTCCATGGGATATTCCTAATCCCAAAAATGCACTCTTTTATTTTTAGAAACGACCCATGCAGTAGTAGGCCTACGGTCGCTGTTTAAGAGCATTTCATCATCATCATCATCATCCTTAACCCTTTCCCCCGGCTTACTACAAGGCGGGGCATCCTTTTGTCCCGTTAGCACCCGGAACATATTTTTATGCAGTAGGCTGCCCAGACCTAATGCTGGAACCCTTGGATCTATTTTGAGTCGATCTGTTTTCAATGGGCGGGCAATTTGGTTCACCCCTCCTATACCTGGAAATTCGTTGGTGCTTTAGGGCCCTTCAACTACAAGGTCATTAGAGCCCCGTCCACTGTGTAGTTCTGATGCAGAAACTGCACAGACACTACACTAATGCGACGATTTTTGGGTATTAGCAGTACCCAGTTTTGCCAAGCGGCCACCCATGTCAGTACTAGCTGGGGTTGCGCTGCTTAACTTCAGTGATCAGACGAGAAGTGGGGCACCCAACGCAATTCGCCGCTCCCTGTACAGTCGGGACATCTTAAACACCCCAAGGGGTATCCGGTACGGTGCGCACACTTGGGACCTTTCTCTCTCACTCTTTCTGCCGAAAGTAGCCATCAGCCTCGGCCCTTCTAATGTTTCAAACTTTAAGCTCACGGCCCATACTCATGACACCACAGGGGAGCGAGCTGCTACACCTGGAAATTGTCTTTCCGATGTCCAAGAATATTTCACACATAGAGTTCTTTTACGGTGCAGTCAGTGGCGGACTGGCCAGGGTGCTAGCTTGTCCGATGACAAGTGGACCCTGTGAACCCTTGAATGGGCCCCATTTGTCATCTGGCAACCAAACGGCTAGTGGTGACATGGTAAACACCACACCTTCCCAGTCGACGGAAGGGACTCTTGGAGTATAGTGCCCTGAAGGAAGCTGCGAACTTTGATCAACCCAATGCTGCGAACTCCTAACGATTGGGGGAGGGGGCATTTTGGTCCGCTGCCGTTAGGGAAGGGGCGAGCTATAACACCTCTGGATTTCATACTGAACTACACGTATATTCCAACTCCATGTTGAAATGGTTCTTTAACCTGCAAGTGGCATAGTACACATCACACGCGGTCCCGTCTTAGGACCTCTCAAACTCTCGGATCCACCAGGATTGACGCACGATTTAAGCACGCCGCCACCGAGGCGGATTTCTCTTGGTACAATCTATGAAGGTCATTAAAGCAGTTCATGGATCTTATGTTTTGTGAACCCCCCTCCTAACTCCTTCATCGTACCCTTATCCTGCCTGTGGCAGGGTCAGGCCCTCCACTCCCGTCTGTTACCCACCAAGTTTGCATAACACCTCACACTTTCATATCACTTCGTACAACCTGCTCCCATCGTCTGCTTAGGTCTTTTTCTGCCCCGGATGCCTCCAATATCCTGCATCCCTGATAATTGGACCTAACCGGCTCCTTCCCATCTCCTCATCACATGCCCATACCACCATCTCACCTAACACTTTCCCCGTCAAGGTGTTTTTTATCAGAAGATAAGCTACTTTGAACTGAATGTCGTTAAATCGAAATTAACTTATGAAATCCTAAAAAGTTGGTGCCGCCGACCGAGTAGGAGGACGTGTCGTAGGCCCACATACAAAATTTTGGGTGGCGGCGACGGCTTATTTGTCCCCCCCCTTTTTTTTAAATATCAATTTATGACTTGTAATTAAATGTACTATTAAATTGCTTCTCAGGGTCTGGGCAATCAACCGCAGGCTTGTAATTTATAAGACATCATTTCAAAGTCGCTTATGCAAGAGGCCGCATCCCCGCCTGTTTTTTTCTCCAGGAGCAGATGGAACCGCAAGGGCCAAGTGGGGAGAAACTGAACGTTTTTATGCTTCATAAATATGGAGTTTAATATGTTACGAGCTATAAATCATCATTCAACCAAATTAGGTCGGAAGAGAGGTTTTTTGTTGTTGGTGTGTGAGAGGCACGCGTTGCGACAACGAGTAAACTGCCAAAAAACGTGTCAAAAGAGTAGCGCTTGCGCCGTGGAAGACGATTGCAATGTTGCGTAAATAAGTTAGTGGAACTGATGGCAGTTTTGTCGGTCTATTTACTCCTATCATCCCTTTCTTGTCAGCCCACTGCCATCTTAAGAGAATTATAGGCCCCTGGGCAAAGCCGTGTGCTGGGGCCCCTACGGCAACCACTAACAGGAATAATAGTAAATGGTCACTTGACATACACAGATTAGCATGCGGCCCCTGGGCAAAATAGTAAGCTAGGGCCCCTACGAGAACCACTCAAGGCGAGCCGCGAATTGCGTTGGACACACCAGTTCTCGTCTGATCACTGAAGTTAAGCAGCGCAACCCCAGCTAGTACTGACATGGGTGACCGATTGGGAAAACTGGATACTGCTAATACCCACAAATCGTCACATTAGTGTAGTGTCTGTGCAGTCTCTGCATAAGAACTATGCTGTGGACGGGGCTCTAATGACCTTGTAGTTGAAGGGCCCTAAAACACCAACAAACAAGAACCACTCAAGGATAATAGTAAATGATCAGTTGACATACACAGATTAGCATGGAACCCCTGGGCAAAGGAGTGTGATGGGGCTCCTACGACAACCAATCGCAGGAATAATAAGTAAATGGGCGCTTAACATACACAGATTAGCATGGGTCCTTCAACTACAGTCATTAGAGCCCCGTCCACTGAGTAGTTCTAACGCAGATACTACACATATGCGACGATTTTTGGGTATTAGCGGCACCCAGTTTTCCCAAGCGGCCACCCATGTTAGTACTAGCTGGGGTTGCGTTGTTTAACTTCAATGATTAGGCGGGATCCCAGATTAGCATGGAGCCCTGGGCAAAGCAATGTGCTGGTGCCCCTACGACAAACACTCAGGGGAATAATATGTAAATGGTCACTTGACGACATCCACTGATTAGCATGGGGCCCCCGGGCAAGTGCTTTGCGGACCCATGCGTTAGGAAAGCACTGCCCCTCTCTCCTCTTCAGCTTTTGTCTGTCGTTATCATTCCTGCGCAGGCGCAGCGGCAAAAAATTCGGCAATTTGACGCCATTTTCATGTGGTTGGAAATCTGTAGAGCGTCGCCGTAATAGAATGATGCGCCTGTTGAGTTTTTAATGCCTCGTTTAATTGAGTTAAAGATTAAAAGCGGCTTTTATTTGGCCCCCCCTCCCGGCCTCTTCCTAAATTTTCCCCCTTTCTAGGAGGAACGCGCCAAATCTCAGCTGTCCACTCATGTAATCGATTTGGACAATGATATTTATTATGCTTAATTTTTTTTCTTCACTAAATTGAGGACGAGGGTGACGATAATGGCGGGAGGTCTGAGGGCCAAGCACGACAGAGGTTCACCCAAAAATAAGTTGCCGTGTAGACTTAATTACTTGTTTATAAAAAAACCATCCCGCTATTTTTTTTTTACGTGAAATATTTTTATTTTAATATTTTACTAATTTTAACGAATGATTAAAGAAAGGAATGTGGCGGAATCACTGACCATGATCCATCTTTAGTTGGGACGTCCCGCAGATGTGCGTGCCTGTTTGGTGGGGGGAGGAACCTGGTGCAGCCATGACCTCAGTGTTACAATCCACGTATTCCTTAAAAACCGACCAACGTCTTATTGAATGTAGAATTATGGGTCCGATTCTAGTCGTAAACGACGTGGGGCGAGTGACAACCCCGTGGAAGGGGGAAGAGTAGCCCGAGTTGACCCCATCAGCGGTTTTTAAATTTTTTTTCACACATGAAAACCTAAGAAAACTTTCCATAAAAGTCACTGATCCCATATCCGGACATAGTCACCCGTCATCAACACCACTCCCAAACTAGGAGCGGCGAATTGCGTTGGACACTACAGTTCTCGTCTGATCACTGAAGTTAAGCAGCGCAACCCCAGCTAGTACTGACATGGGTGGCCGCTTGGGAAACCTGGGTGCCGCTAGTATCCAAAAATCGTCACATTAGTGTAGTGTCTGTGCAGTCTCTGCATCAGAAATACACTGTGGACGGGGCTCTAATGACCTTGTAGTTGAAGGGCCCTAAAACACCAACAATCAAACCACTCCTAACGCTTTTCCCGCCTATGGCAGGATCGGGTACCCATTTGTCCCGATAGAACAGCGATCACACGGACAATCTGCCGGACGGTATTGTTATGCAACCGGTTGCCGGCCTAATGCTGCAACCCCCTTACGTATTGAACACCGGTCTAACTTGATTTGTTGGGGCACTTCCTCCAAAGACGCTAGGGTGAGAGCTCTTACACCTGGGAATTTTACTGATCTACACTTTCCATGTAGGAAGAGCTCATTTCCTTGTAGTGGTGACATCGTACACACCGCATGGGGCCACGGGTTTACTTTCCATCTGACAAAAGGCACTTTTAAGATCTCTCTCTATGAGTCGGAAGAAGCCATTCACCTAGGACAGAATCGAACCTGAAACTATGGAGGCAGGAGGTGTGAGCGGCTGTATTGCGTTGGACACACCAGTTCTCGACTGATCACTCAAGTTAAGCAACACAACTCTAGATAATATTAGCATGGGTGACCGCTTTGGAACACTGGGTACTGCTAATACCAAAAAACCGTCGTAACAGCGTAGTGTCTGTGCAGACTCTGCATTAGAACTACGCAGTGGACGGGGCTGTAATGACCTTTGCAGTTGAAAGGCCCTAAGACACCAACGAAACAAAAAGGAGTCAAACATGTTACTTCTCTGAACCACGGAGGATGCGGCTGAGGATAATTCCCCATAAAGTTTATTAAAGGTCACCTTGTGGAATCCGCAGAATTGCGATGTGTCCTAATAAGGCCCCGATTGAGTGACGCTGGTTTGTACTACAGGTCCTGTCATCGTCATGCGTGGTGTTTACTGTGTTTTGAGAAACAGCCTCCGGCGGTCGGGGGAGCGGCTTATTGCGTTGGACACACCAGTTCTCGTCTGATCATTGAAGTTAAGCAACGCAACTCCAGCTAGTACTGATATGGATGACCGCTTGGGAAAACTGGGTACTGCTAATATGTACCCTAAAATCGCCGCATTCGTTGGGGCAGTCCGCCGAGTTCATACACCTAGGGATTTTGCCTCATCTACCCGTTGCATAGTAGAGAGGCTTCTTTTACGTGCAAATGAACGACATAGGGGGCCACGGCTTTACTTCCCGTATGAGGGAAGGCGTATTCGGGACCTGTGTCTCTCACCCAAAAAGAAGCGCAACCCCGGCTAGTACTGATAAGGGTGGCCGCTTGGATTTGTTTGTTGGAGTTTAAGGTCCCGTCAACTACGAGGTCATTAGAGACCCGTCCACCGTATAGTTCTAATGCATATACTGCACAGACACTACACTAATGCGACGATTATTGGGTATTAGCAGTACCCAGCTTTCCCGAGCGACCACCCATGTCAGTACTAACTGGGCTTGCGTTGCTTAACTTCAGTGATCAGACGAGAACTGGTGTGTCCAACGCAACTGGCCGCTCCCGGCCGCTTGGAAAAACCGGGTACTGCTAATACCCAAAAAATCGTCGCAATAGTGTAGTGTCTGCGCAGTCTCTGCATTAGAACTACGCAGTAGACGGGGCTCTAACGACCTTGTAGTTGACGGGCTCTAAAACATCAACAAACGAACGAACCATGTAGTTGAAGAACCCTAAAACACGAACAAAACAATCCGGGGGTAGGGAGCGTGGGTTGAGCGAAGAGGTTCATTTTTGGGTTTTGTAGAAATAAATGTAGTAATGATGACCTTCATTTCAGCGCTGTTTGATGACGGTTTAACTACTAACCGGAAATAAAATATCATGAGAATGTTACGAGTCAAATTTCCGCCACGGGCTCACCATGTTGCCAAATTTTTAACTGTAGGGATGCTAAAAGGAGAGGAGTCATTACATTAATAGTGCACTTCCCCGCTAGGAGGCTCATTAACGTTTGATGCTGACGAGATTGGAAAGGAATTGAGGTCACTGTGGCAATTACGAAATGACCTCTCCAATATCTTATAACTGTTTTGAAGAAATGGAAGTTGGTTTCTAGGTGGTTAAGTCGGAACGGAAGCAGATTTATTACCTCTCCCCCCTCCATAATTCGGCGGGACGTCCCATCACGGGAACGCTTTTTGGACGTAATAAATGGTCATCTTGTAGGCGATCGATTTTCACCACTGATGTCATAAATTATCTTTTTTTTGTGTGTGAAGAATCTCACGTGCCTTGGGCCCAGGATGGGGGAAAGAAAAGAGGGGCCACCAAATTTTGCAAAACGTTCCGAAAAGTAGGACAAGGGTCGCTCAAGGGAACTGGTTCGGTTACAGAAGGGATGGGGTGATGGCTACCAGTGGATGTGGATTGAGAATTATGCTCATGTTACTGACAGTGCCCAGCATTGACGTCCCGTAGAGGAAAGGGGCAAACGAGACACTTGCCCCACCTGGGACGTAAAAAAATTCCTTAGGATACACCAATTCATATCCAATTTCTGGAACATTGCTTTTGCACCGTTGGAAAATTTAAGGACGCCCATGGTGCCCAGTTTGACAGACAGGCAGGCCCATTTATAAATCTTGCCATGAGATGGAAAACAAATGTTCCTCACCTCTTGGGGTCACACGTGCTGACCGATGATGGATTTTGGTAGTGGACCAGAAAAGCTCAGATGGAGTGGTAGAGTCATTAGGAAGCAGTCGCGTGCTTAGGGGGTACGGACTGCATCGAGTAACACTGTCAGGGGGTGACACCGGTACAAGGAAATTACAGTAGAGAGGGGTGGCACCAGGATTGACCGTTTGCAAAAAAAGCATGCTTATGCAGCACCGGGTGTGCACCTGTCGCACCAGTGCTCCACTGTTAGGAAGTACTGCACATGCGCATAATCTTCCCCATCATACGTACTATTCCGTGTTCCATATCCCGGAAACGTCCGCTCTTTCCCCCTTTCATCATCATTCCTAACCTTCTTCCCCGCCTATGTTAGGGTCGTCTGGTATCCATTTCGCCGGGGGGGGGGGGGGCGAGCTCCGATACCTGGTAGGGTTGCCTTCCGTGTAGTGGTGACACCATACAAACTACACGGTAGGGCACTGGCTCCATCAAACGGAAGGCGCATTTGGGACTCTTCTCACCCGAAAGTCGGTCGCCTCGGGAAAGATTCAACCTGCAACCACAGACTGCGCTACCGGGACGGACGCTCACTCATCCCCCTTTTGGATGGTTATTGGTTCTCCTCTAGTAGGGTTGCCAAGTAACGCCTGTATCCAGAGCCAGCTCAGTTTTTCGAGCGTCAGACCGATAACCCTCCACTTTCAAAAATGCTAGACCTTCATTTCTACGATTGGTTGTTGTTGTTTGTTGGTGTTTTAGGGCCCTTCAACTACAAGGTCATTACAGCCCCGTCCACTGTGTAGTTCTGATGCAGAAACTGCACAGACACTACACTAATGCGACGATTTTTGGATACTAGCGGTACCCAGTTTTCCCAAGCGGCCACCCATGCCAGTACTAGCTGGGGTTGCGCTGCTTAACCTCAGTGATCAGACGATTGCAATTCGCCGCTCCCTCAGCAAAGCAAGCAAGCAACTCCTAAACCTTTTCCCGCCTATGGCAGGGTCGGGTACCCATACATTGTCCCTCTGCGATATATTGGTCATAGTTTTTTCTGCAGCCGGTTGCCGGCCAAAGCTGCACCCCTACGCTTATTTATCGTCGGTCTAGTGTTCGTTGGGGAATGCTACCGACGCCAGGGGGCGAGCTCCTGCACCTGGAAATTTTGCCTCATCTACCCGTTGCGTAGTAGAGAGGGTTCTTCAACGTGCAAGTGCCATTGTACACCCACACGGGACCTTGGTTTTACTTCTCTTTTCTTCCGAAAGAAGGCACACTCGCGGCTTCTCTCTCGCCCGAAAGCAGCCGACGGTCCAGTATCGAACCTAGAATTACTGGCGTAGTTGCGGAGCGTGCTAGCCACTACTCCACCGCGGCGGGTAATGCCAACCCACCTCGATCCAGTATCGAACCTAGAACCACTGACGCTATTACCGAGCATGCTACTCACTGTGCCACTGAGGTGGCGTAATTCGCCGCTCCCTCAACGATTGGTAAATCATCTCTAAATCAATTTAGGGGGGCTATTTCCTCCGGAGGTGTGCTCGCCCTTGGACCGTTTCCACCGTTCCTGTGGCACCTTTCTGACAGGCTATTATTAGAACTCATTTCAACGCAGGAGAGGACCTATGCAACGGGTAAATAAGGTAAAATTTCCATGGTGTAGGAGCTGGTCCCGTTTCCTCCTGGTGTCTGTTGGAGGTGGAGTGCCCCAACGAAGGCGGACAAGATGGGTACCCGACTCTGCCACAGGCGGGAAAAGGGTTAGGAGCTGCTATTTCCATGCGGGAAAGGTGGAGAGGGGAACGAAAATCAATGGGGCGTAGGAAATACTGGGTAAACCAAGTAACCATCACCGGTCTAAATGTTTTGCACCTGTCTCATTCCAAACAGGTAATACAGGAAGGGGAGGGGGGGGGCCTGTCGCACTCCTCGAGGTGCTCACACAGTGGACTTTTTCCCTCCTCGAAATCAGTGATCTTGGACAACAGTCTACCCCTTTTCTTCTTGTCGTAAACAAATACGAAGATATCAAATGGTTTGCAAGCAGATCGTCGTCGTCGTCACTGCCGACGCTGACACCACCACCACCTTCGTATGGTCGATGTCCGAGGGCGTTTGATCAAAATTTGGGAAGAGAAGGGAGGAAAGGGGCGAGGTAGACCTGTAGCGATAACATTCCGTAAACTGAACACGCTTGTCGCATAAAATATTGCAATTGGCACGTCTTATGAAGACGGAGAAGTAAAATATCAAATGATTGTAATTCGATAAGGGGGCTAAAGGGGGAAAAGACAATAAAAAAGGTTAACGATCTTTTTAGTTTTCATTTTTTTTTGGCAGAGTAGGAAAGTCTGTGTCCTCCAAAAAAACATATTAAATCTGTAAAGTAGTTTAGATGCAGGTTGCCAACCACCCCCTCAACTGGTCTCTCACCTTGTCACCAAATGTATCATTACCGGTAACTAATTAACCGTGTTTACAATGTCTTAATTGGTGATGACCTGAGAAAAAGCTTTGTCTCTCCTCCCCGTTTGCTTCAGATGTCAACAACTACTGACCTTTTTCCCGCCTATGGCAGGGATTGGGTACCCATGTTGTCGCTCTGAATGGACACAAGGGCGATATATTGACAATTGTTTTTCCGCAGGCGGTTGCTGACCGAAACTGCAACCCCTACGCTTACTTATCGTCGGTGTACTGCTCGTTGGGACATTCCACCGACGCCAGAGGGCGAGCTCCTAACACCTGGAAGTTTTGCCTCATCTGCCCGCTGCATAGTAGAGAGGGTTCTATGACGTGCAAATGCCATAGTACTTCTGATCCTCTCTATCGGTCCTAGAACTACTGGGGTGCGGCGAATTGCGTTGGACACACCAGTTCTCGTCTGATCGCTGAAGTTAAGCAGCGCAACCCCAGCTAGTACTGACATGGGTGGCTGCTTGGGAAAACTGATGCGTCCTAGAACTACTGGAGAGCGGCGAATTGCGTTGGACACACCAGTTCTCGTCTGATCGCTGAAGTTAAGCAGCGCAACCCCAGCTAGTACTGACATGGGTGGCTGCTTGGGAAAACTGGTGTGTCCTAGAACTACTGGGGAGCGGCGAATTGCGTTGGACACACCAATTCTCGTCTGATCGCTGATGTTAAGCTGCGCAACCCCAGCTAGTACTGACATGGGTGGCCGCTTGGGAAACCTGGGTACTGCTAATACCCAAAAATCGTCGCATTAGTGTAGTGCAGTACTGCATAAGAACTATGTTGTGGACGGGGCTCTAATGAACTTTGTAGTTGAAGGGCCCTAAAACACCAACAAACAACTAGAACTACTGACGCAGATACCGAGCGTGCTACCCACTATCCTACGATGGTCATTCAAAATGTTTTGAAACTCCATATCACCTTCGGACCTGTTACCGGTATCTTATCAGTCATGATAAGATGCACCTTTAAAGCAGAAACTGGCAACATTTCCCAACAAATGATGAAACGTTTGAAACGCAGGTAGGCGACTAACAATTTGGTGGTTGAGGCCATGACGCTTCTTCAGGATTGTTTTGTTGTTTTAGGGCCCCTCAACTACAACACTCAATAGAGCCCCGTCCACTGCATAGTTCTAGTGTAGAGATGGCACACACACTACGCTGTTACGACGATTTTTGGGTATTAGCGGCACCCACCAAGCTTTCCCAAGCGGCCGCCCATGCTAATACTAACTGGGGTTGCCTTACTTGAGAGAGCGGCAAATTGTGTTGGACACACCAGTTCTCGTCTGATCACTGAAGTTAAGCAACGCAACCCCGGCTAGTACTGACATGGGTGGCCACTTGGAAAAACTGGATACTGCTAGTATCCAAAAATCGCCGCATTCGTGAAGTGTCTGTGCAGTCTCTGCATAAGAACTACACAGTGGACGGGGCTCTAATGACCTTGTAGTTGAAGGGCCCTAAAACACCAACAAACAAACAAGTGCAGTGATCAGACGAGAACTGGTGTGTCCAAAGGAATACAGCCGCCCCCGCTCCTAGAAATAGATGGCAAAGGAAGGGGCAAGGGCAGGGGTGGGTAATGGTTTCGGTTCTGAAGGCCGCCTTCATGTAGTTGACTGTGGTCTGTAAGGGCTAGTACAGTAGCCAAAAGGCCTCAGGTTCCTCACCCCGGGGTAAGGCAATAATGTTCCAAATTCATCATTATATGGTCTTCGCTAATTATCGAACTGATTGTCATTACTTTCTAATGTCATGTCTGACTTGTATTAACCTTTTGTTTTCTTGATATTTTTGGCAGAAATAACGTGTTGGCGGAATCGGCCGATCGGATCATTTTGAGAAAAGGATGTCTTCAAGATTCGTCCTGGGAGTGGAAGAAGAGTAAAAATCGTCACAATATGACCTCGCTAAGTGGTGCAATTTGACAAGGAGGAAGGAAAGGGTTGACACGACAGTTTTGGATATCATGAATTTCAAAATTTCGTGACGGGGTTTATATATGACTTCAATTTCTTAAGTGTCAAGGATTTTCGTTTCTTTTTTTTTGAGAACACGAGATAAGATATCAGTTTAATTCTTCTGTTGTGGATAGCCCTAATCTTCAGGACTACTTCTGCAAGCCTACAGTTAATTTCGACGTTATTTATTTTTCGTTAAAAACTGTGTTTTACCGAATCATCCGTCAAAACTATGCATTTAAAGGCTGATTTCGTCTTCCGGTTTCGTGGGTGTCGTGTTTTGGTGTCACTAGTGACTTTATGTGTCTTTCAATTGTTGACGTGGACGGCAGCAATCCATTCGTCGTCTCATCACAGAAAACATTCGGATTTTAGACACGTGTCCCATACAGGTAAGTTTTTGTTTCGCCTGCAAATTTGGGGGGGGAGAGAGAGAGAGAGAGAGGATTTCGTGGCTGACGAAATCACCTTTGCAAGCTTAAAATTGTTAATCTCCATGCACCTAAACACACACACGAAAACCAGAGAATAACTTGTTTGTCCACAATAATAAATAAAACTATGCTAACACCGGAAGGACACATTTGTACCCCAGTGGGCTTACCGGTTTCCGCATTGCATTAAGCAGCAGAGCGGCTAGTTACTAATTTACCGTCGACTTGTTGATACAAAGGTCGGCTAAGAAAATATTAGGCTATTCCTCATCCTGTTAGCAGGTCCATTGTTGTTATTGTTTGTTGGTGTTTTAGGGCCCTTCAACCACAAAGGTCATTAAAGCCCCGTCCACTGTGTAGATCTGATGCAGAAACTGCACAGACACTCCACTAATGCGACGATTTCTGGGTATTAGCAGTACCCAGTTTTCCCAAGAGGCCACCCACGTCAGTACTACCTGGGCTTGAGCTGCTTAACTTTAGTGATTAGACGAGAACTGGTGCGTCCAACGCAATTCGCCACTCCCTACCAGGTCCATCTCGGTGACACAATGCGAAGGGGTCCAATCTTGAGCTTAGGGATGCATTTTTTTTTATTTTGTTGGTGTTTTAGGGCCCATCAACTACAAAGTCATTAGAGCCCCGTCCACTGCGTAGTTCTAATGCAGAGACTGCACAGACACTACGTCAATGCGACGAGTTTTGGGTAGTAGCGGTACCCAGTTTCCCCAAGCGCCCACCAATGATAGTACTAGCTGGGATCGCGTTACTTAACTTCAGTGATCAGACCAGATCTATGGTCAGGTCCCTCATAAATGGACACAAGGGTGATGTATTGGACAGCATTTTTCCGCAGTCGGTTACCGAAAACAACTGCTCATTTATCATCGTCTGTCTACTGTTCGTTGGGCCATTCCACCGACGCCAGAGGGCGAGCTCCTACCACCTGAGAATTTTGCCTCATCTACCCGTTGCATAGTAGAGAGGGTTCTTTTATGTGCAAATGCTATCGTACGCCACACGGGTGTGTGTGTTGTTGTTTTAGGGCCCTTCAACTACAAAGGCCAGTAGAGCCCCGTCCACAGCATAGTTCTTATGCATAGACTGCACAGACACTACACTAATGCGACGATTTTTGGGTATTAGCAGTACCCAGTTTTCCCAAGCGGCCACCCACGTCAGTACTAGCTGGTGTTGCGCTACTTAACTTCAGTGATCAGACGAGAACTGGTGTGTCCAACGCAATTCGCCACTCCCACGCCACACGGGACCTGGTGCACCCGGGGCCTCTGTCACCCGAAAGAAGCCAACCCACTTCGGTCCAGTATCGAACCTAGAACCACTGAGGCTGTTACCGAGCATGCTACCCACTGCGCCACCGAGGCAGGATTAAAGTAAGGCGCTATCATTTTTAAGATTTTCCAGGTGGTCGCGATCCCACGACTCTAATCGCCTCATACCAGTTGTTTGCCGGCTTAATTTTCAAGAAAATCGGTATTGGTTAGTTAGAAGAGTGTTCTAACGTGACCTTTCTTCCGTCAGGAATTCCCTACTTTAAGAAAAATACTTGTCAGGTAGAGATGTAGCATTCGAAAGGTGGAGACCATTTTTGGGGACATTCACACCATGAAGACACAGAGAGAATAGCCGTTGCAAGTGGAAGATCAAAGTTGGAGCCACCTGAACCATAAAGGTGTCACAACCACATGGAGTCCCTAGGAGGACACTAATGGCAGCTTGCCTTCTCTTGTTCCTTTCGTTTCACCCCTTCCTAGTCCCATTCTTCCCTCTTCTCTTCGGGCGTTTTTGAGAGTTGGAGGTGCCAGCTATGACTACCTTTCTCACCACACGGGCACCCGTCTTTTCTGACTGACCTCTACCCTTCCAACATGAATTTCAAGAAATCCGGACGCCTGTCTGTCGATTGACGCATCAAAATTAAAAGTATTGCATTGGGAGAGGGGGGAGGCGAAAAAATATCGCCCATAACCCTTTCTTTTTCCTCCCAAGGATTAGCAGGAGGTTCACTGAGGCTCATTAATATGCACCCTGGCGGGGTCATCGTCTGTCGTCTACTCTCTTATAATGTTAATTTATATGCTTACAACTTGGCCTGTTCTCCATCTCATAACAACCCTGTCTTTCCATTCCCCCATTGACACCTGTCACCCCATTACCCTCTTCTGCTAGGTTGTTGTGCGCGTCGCCGAATCAGATTATCTGGACATATAGGAAGGGCGTTATCCGAAAATGAGATTCTGGCAAGACTATGGCCCACGCCCATATCCATCTCCTATAATTTCGGTAACCCTACTCTCAACCCTTCTTTTTTATGTTTTGGACCCCCCCCTCCTGTCCCACGTTATCTTCGTTATTACACCTCTATTGGTGAACAACAATTCGGTAATCTCACCGTAGTACCCTGCCTTGAGAAGTCCGGGGAAAGTACATTTGGCAGGGTCGGGTGCCTATTTTTGTCCCATTGGGGCACACGAGCAAACTGTTGGATGGTATTCTGACGTAGCCGGCTGCCAACCTAATGCTGCACCCTTTACGTTTATTTTACGCCGGCGTCGGTTTCCCCACCAGCTCCAGTTGTTTTTGTTGGTGTTTTAGGGCCCTTCAACTACAAGGTCATTAGAGCCCCGTCCACAGCATAGTTGTTATGCAGAGACTGCATAGACACTACACTAATGTGACGATTTTGGGGTATTAGCAGTACCCAGTTTTCCCAAGCGGCCACCCATGTCAGTACTAGCTGGGGTTGCGCTGCTTAACTTCAGTGATCAGACGAGAACTGGTGTGTCCAACGCAATTCGCCGCTCCCCACCAGCGCCAGAAAGGGGTGTGACGTGGATGAGTCTAGTCGAGTATAACAGGGTGGGGAAGATAACTTGCAGATCTGGCGTGCCCCTGCCATAGGCGGAATGATCTGCTGTTGTGGTCCTGCCGAGTAAAATGAATGGTATTATCGTAACTGAAAGTTTTGATTACCCTTTTCTCTCCTCCTCTCAAAGGTCCGGTTTCACTTCAGGGTGGAAGTCATAATTATGGCTGCCCATTTCATTCTTCCACCCTGTCCCTCAGCGAAATTTGAAACCACGCCTCGACCCCTCAATTTACAGGAAAAAATTTAATGTAATCATTAAATTAATTGCAATTTCTCTGTGATGAGAAAAAAAAAAGGACAACAAAGGGTTGGAAGATGGATGACCATCGCTGTTTTGGGAGGGGGAGGACTGCACGTAATAGAGTGAAAGAGGCAACAACCTTGTAAAGTATGCAGTGAAGGGGAGGTTGAGGGTTCCATTCCTTCTCCTCCTCCTCTTTTAGTATCGACTTAATGATGCACTTGAAGAATTTTATAAAAGAGTCCACTTCATATTGGAATGTGACTGATGGCAGTAGAATTCAAAAATGCCGTTTCTTGAGTGTCCCCCAGCTCCTGTGCGCCACTCTACCTACTGGGGAAGGGAGAAGAGGGTGCTGGAGTTCTACAGAGGTTTTTCTGTCTTCCGGAGACTAGCAAAAGCAATTCCTAACCATTTTCCCGCCTATGGCAGGGTCGGATACGCGGACGGCGTTGTTCCGCAGCCGGCTGCCGACCAAAGTTGCAGGGAGCGGCAAATTGCGTTGGACACACCAGTTCTCGTCTGATCACTGAAGTTAAGCAACGAAATCCCAGTTAGGACTGACATGGGTGGCCGCTTGGGAAAACTGGGTACCGCTAGTATAAAAAAATCGTCGCATTAGTGTAGTGTCTGTGCAGTCCCTGCATCAGAACTACACTGTGGACGGGACCCTAATGACCAAAGCTGCAACCCCAATGCTTATTTATCGTCGGTCGACTGTTCGTTGGGGCACTCCACCTTCAACCAACCCCAGGAAGGAGAGAGGGGCATAATAGAGAAGGGTTCTTTTCCGTGCAAATGCCTTCGTACACCACACGGGATCTCGGCTTACTCCTCATCCAAAGGAAAGCGCACTCTGGGCTTCTCTGTCGCCCAACCCACCTCGAACCTGAAACCACTGGCGCAACACGCTGCCTATTGCGCCACCGAAGGGGGGTCTGTCTTCCGGATACTGAGAGCGTTATACTTTGATTGACAGCAGCACTTTTAGGCACCCTTTTGACACCGGCCTGTGGCATCGGGTAAAGCGGATGGATGGCATCCTGGTAATTTAAAAGGCCTTGGAAATAAATGTCCTCAGGATAGGCGAAAAGTCACACGACGAAGACGATTTAGTGGAGCATTTTTTCTCCGCCTGTGCCAGGGTAGGGGGAGCTCCTACACCTGCCAACTTTGCAGAGCTCGAGTGAGTGTCCATGTAATAAGGGTTCTTTTCCGGTTTTACTTCTCGTCTGATGTAAGGCGTACATGAGACCGCTAGGGCGCCCTGAAAGAGGCCAAGCCCCCTTCGGTTCAGAGTGGAACCACTGATGTAGTAGTCCAGAACGCTACCTCTGCGGCACCGACGCGGGTCATCCACATCTTTAAGAATAAAAGAAAGTCTCTTGACAGCAGTTTGCTGGCATCATTGGGATGAGGCGGGCGGGCGGTCTGGAGGGAGAGAGGGATGGAGGACACTACCCGAAATACCACCACCACCACTCTTAAGGCTCACCTGACCTGAGTGCAACTTTCCCAGAACGAGTATGCAGCGTGATGCGATCAAAAATTGATGAAGATGGTAGTCAAGAATTGACTGGTGGGTTGCAGGTTCCCCTCCCTCCCTCTCCTCACACACAGTGCTGAGGGTGACAAGTACGAGGAAGGAGGGGTGCAAAAAAGTTGTAGAAAGATTCTCTAGAGGTCAATGCTCAAGAGAGCCTTTCGAAAACATGCAACAAACCCCTAAGACAAATAACGACAACGCCTTTCTTTTCTTTCAAGAGTTGCTCCAGTCCAAAAGCGGTGAGCAGCAGCAGTACCCTCAAGAGTAAGATGGTCCTGTGTAAGTTTTTCTTGTCGCCGTCTGACTTGTGAGGGTGGAAGGGAAGGGGGAAGCCCGAGCGACAATGAAGGTAACTCCGCCCACTCTAGACAGTTCGGAGGCGCAAGAAAGAGAAGGGGAGACGACTCCGGACAAGTAAGAAAAACAGGAGAAACCACATTCCCGTAGTCGTGGGACAGGCAACTTGTAGAAATGTTGTTTAAGCATAATCACCACAATCACCACCCTCACCAGGCACCTCACGGAACACTCCTATCTGCCCTTTTAACCCCTGCTGCTCCTCCTCCTCCCAAACCTTCCCGAGCCTGATGAGAGAGCACTGATCTTTGAAGTGGAAGAGACCCCCTCGGTTAAGGAAGTTCAATTGATGTACAACTAAAGTTATTGAGCATCATTTAGCGATGGCTCCTCCCCTTTCCTCTCCTCCCTCTGCCGAAAATCAATCTTTTCCCCTGGTTCCGAAATTCCCCTCTTCCCCTTCCCCACTATGCAGCCCACAAGCACAACCAATTGACCAATGTCCACTTCAGAATTGCCACTGCATTACACCGCTTTTAAGCGCAGAACAATGGATGTGCTGAAAAGGTAAAAGAGGAAGTAAGCAAAAAAAATCCCTTTCATCTCGAAGCATTTTTTTTTTTGTTTTTCGAAATTATGACATTCGAGGCCCGGCCTGCCTCGGAAACGCAATAGGTAGCCTATGTTCGATTTACTGTGCCGGTGGTTCCAGGTTCGATACTGGATCGAGGTCGGTTGAGTTCTTTCCGGCGAAAGAGAGGCCAGGGCCCGAGTGCGCCTTCCTTCGGTTGACAACTAAAACCGAAGTCCCGTGTGGTGCACGATGACATTTGTACGTAAAAGAACCATTTCTACTATGCAGCAGGTAGACGAGACCAAAATCTCCAGGTTAGGAGCTCGCCCCCTCTCCCTCCTAGGGTGTGGTGGAAGTGGAGTGCCCCAACGAACAGGAGTCCGACGATAAATAAATATAGGGGTTGCAGCTTTGATTGCACTTGCACGTAAAAGAACCCTCTCTACTACGCAACGGGTGGATGAGGCAAAAGTTTCCAGATGTAGGAGCTCGCCCCCTGGCGTCGGTAGCATTCCCTAACGAACACTAGACCGACGATAAATAAGCGTAGGGGTGCAGCTTTGGCCGGCAACCGGCTGCAGAAAAAAACCTATGACCAATATATCGCCCTGTGTCCATTCAGAGGGACAAGATGGGTACCCGACCCTGCCATAGGCGGGAAAAGGATTAGGAGTTGCTTTTTTTTTTGGTTGCAGCTTTGAACAGCAGCCGGCTGTGGAAAAACACCGTCCAATATAACACCCTTGTGTCCAGAGGATTAAGATGGATAACCGCACTCTGCCATAGGCGGGAAAATGGTTGAGTTGCTTTATAGCAGGGGTGGCCAACTTTTGTGCACATAAGATCTACTTTTTATATTAAAAACATGTCGCGATCGACTTTTAATCCTAAAAACGTGTTGCGATCGACTTTTTATCCTAAAAACGTGTTGCGATCGACTTTTTATCCTAAAAACGTGTCGCGATCGACTTTTTATCCTAAAAACGTGTCGCGATCGACTTGTTGTCATAGGTCTAGTCAAATTGGGGAGGGGATGGTTCGATACTGGACCCATCTCGGTCCAGTATCGAACCTAGAACCACTGACGCAGACCTAGAACCACTGACGCAGACCTAGAACCACTGACGCAGACCTAGAACCACTGACGCAGACCTAGAACCACTAACGCAGACCTAGAACCACTGACGACGAGCTAGAACCACTGACGCAGACCTAGAACCACTGAGCCACTACGTCACCAAGACGGGTGTTAAGTCAACACATCACGAGTGATCGACCGGTCGATCGCGATCGACTGGTTGGCCACCCCTGCTTTATAGCGTTCGCGGTCCGACAATATGTCACTCCACACCTCTGTAATTCGTGTAATCACACGTGGTTTTTGAGAGGGGTAACGGACGACAAATCGTGACATGCCACCAGTCAGACACCTCACACCAGGAATGCGAGGTGCCCCCTCGCCACCTAAAGGGGGCGTCTAAAGGGTGGAGAGCGTCCTCCAAAGGGGATGCGTCGGGGATTGAGTGTGGCGCAGTGATGGCACCATGCCTCCACGGATGAAACCTTGTAATGACTATGACTACTGGGTCCTCCTGTAATTCCTCACCTTCCCTTCTCACCTCAACGGCACAAATGTGTGACGGATAAGGGTCAGGGATCAGCAGAGCCTTCCGAAAAACAACTGCATTCCTGACTTGCGAATCTAATCCAGTTAGAGATGTGCCAGGCTCTTTAGGTCACCTCAGTTCCTAATTAACATGATGGAACAGGTCACGATAGGTGACCTTAGGTGGACGAAAGAAGCAATAAAAGAATGACAAGGACACTGAGGTGGACTTCCACGGGCCGACCTGTCATGCATTCTCCAAAACAGGGTCACGTGTAATGGCGCTACTTGAACGACATGGCGGGCGTCAATGTCCATGTGTTTACAAAAAAATAATTGTTTTCCTAAAAATGTGGTCACCACCAGCCAAGACCTTCCAAATTTCTGTCGTCTAAAATACTTGACCTCAAGGAGTTAATGATATGCGATGCGAAATGCATTTTGACATCAGTGATCTATTGTCCAAAGAAAAATATTCGAGATCATAATACCGGCCCCCTCTTTCCTCTCCCCAATTGTCTGTAGGCCTGAAGAGGCATTCTAGTTCAGGACAAGTGTGCAGGACACACGGGATAGAAGAGGAAGGGGACGGACCAGCAGAAGGCGTTTCTCCCCAAAGTGTTATTTTTTTTATATCAAATTGCTGGACATAAATTTCAAGAAAATTACAACTGCTAATGAAACATCTGGGATGGTTTGCGGACAAAACCAGGCAGAGGAGGAAGAGGGTCACGTTTTCCGAAACCACGAGCCGTAGCAGTCCAAACAACCAGCTTTTACCCACGCTTTTTAAGACGAAATTTGATGCTAGCACGCAATGACCTCTTCTATTGACGGGACACGGGACAGCATTTCTCAGAAATCTGCATGCCTATGGTAAGAATGGCCTACAATAATAGCATGTGGGTTGTTGTAAGATCAAGTCAATTAACCCTCTCCCCATTTGTGACATGCTCGGAGGGGGGACAATTTCAAATTTAGGAATGAGAGGAGGTAAAGGAGTTCAAAAGAGAATATCAGGACAACGCGTGATTTGCATAACCGAGAAACATTTCCCATCCCCGTCTTCTGATTTTTCTGTCCGCATTTAGCCCAGTATACCAACATTATTACCAAGGCAAAGACTCCCGCCTCCGTGGCGTAGCGTTCTAGCTTCCAGTCTGGATTGACTTCTGTATCTATCCTGGAACAGTGACATTTTTTGTTGCTGATTTAGGTCCCACCACTACATCCGTCGCTAGGCTCTAAGAACGAACTAAGGCCCTAGTGTTCTAAGAACGAATGGGTATCAGCAGTACCCAGTGTTCCCAAGCGGTCACCCATCCTAGTACTATCTGCGTTTGATTGATTTGTTGGTGTTTTAGGGCCTTTCAACTGCAATGGCTATTAGAGCCCAATCCACTGCGTAGTTCTAATGCAGAGCCTGCACAGACACTACACTATTGCGAGGATTTGGGTATTAGCGGTCACCCACGTTAGGACTAGCTGAGCTTGTCTGTTGCTTAACTTCGGTAATCGGACGAGAATCAGTGTGTCCGACGCAATGCGACCGCCCTTCAACTACAGAGGTCATCACAGCCCCGTCCACAGCATAGTTCTTATGCAGAGACTGCACAGACACTGCACTACTGCGACGATTATTGGGTATTAGCAGTACCCAGCTTTCCCAAGCGACCACCCATGTCAGTACTAACTGGGCTTGCGCTGCTTAACTTCAGTGATCAGACGAGAACTGGTGTGTCCAACGCAACTCGTCGCTCCCGGTGAACGATGGCATTTGCACGTCAAAGAACCCTCTCTACTATGCAACGGGTAGATTAGGTCAAATTTCCGGTACAGGAGCTCGGTGGAGTACCCCACCCAACAGTAAAAAACTGATCCGAACGCGTTTCCCGCCTATGGCAGGTTCGGTACCAATCTTGAGCGGGCGCTGTTGGACATAGTTTTTCCGCAGCCGGTTGCCGACCGAAGCTGCAACCCCTATGTTTATCGTCGGTATCTACGGAGTGTTATTCGGGACACTCCACCGACGCCAGGGGGGGGGGGCGAGCTCCTACACCTGGAAATTTTGCCTCATGCCGTTGCGGCCGTTGCGTAGTAGAGAGGGTTCTTTTACGTGCGAATGCCATCGTACACCACACGGGACCTCGGTTTTACTTCTCATCCGAAAGAAGGCACACTCGGGACCCCTCTCTCGCCCGAAAGAAGCCACCCACCTCAGTCCAGAATCGAACTTCGAACTACTGACGCAGTGACCGAGCGTGCGAACCACTACGCCACCGAGGCGGGTCTACCCCACCCAACAGTAGACCGACGATAAAGAAGCATAGAGGGTTGCAGCTTTCGACGACAACCGGCTGCGGAAAAACGTTGTCTAATAGATCGCCCTTGTGTCCATTCAGAGGGACATGATGGGTACCCGACCCTGCTTAAAGCCGGGTTTACACTGCGCGAAACATACTCGCCGCAACTGTTTCCACAGGCTTGCGGCAATCTCGCCCGTCTCGCCCTCCCTGTGTACATTGAGCGAAATATTGCGCGAAGCAAGCATGCAAAACGTATCTAGAGTACCAGTACACGAAGTGGGAGTGGCGAAACCCTTTGATGCGTGTCCAAAAACCGACAGTGCGGCGGCTCACCACGAGGCTGCCTCGCGCAGCAAATTTCGGGGCGAGTTCCCGTTTACACTGCGCGAGTCTTTTTTAAGGAAACAGTTGCGCGCAGTGTAAACCCAGCTTTAGGTTAGCAGCCGGCTGCGAGTAAAAGAACCGCCCAATAATCACTTACCTATATGTCCCAATGGGTACCCGATCCTGCTATCGACAGGAAAAGGGTTAGTGATGACTAAAGGGGTTTAATTATTTTCTTGTTGCCACCTTTAAGCGGAAATAAGGTCGCATATTCGGAGATTGGCTCCTAGGAGCAAGTAAATAACATATGCTCCCCCATCGTGCGTCACAACGATATCGCATTTCTAAATAATTGTCGAGGTGTTATTTTTATTGGAAAGAAGATAACGAGTCGATTGCCGAGCTAAAAATGTGAAAAGTGGCACGTACACCCATTCGCTTTCATTTGCCTAATGCCCTGGCCTAATGGGTTTTCCTTCAAGTGTTTCTTCTCACCCTTAGTAGCGTGCCGCACTCGGGCTCACCTGGGAAGCAACAGCACTCCAAAAAGTGCAGTGGGAATCCAAGGGTGGAACGCGTAATTCAATTGTATCCACCTTTTAAATCGATTACGTACTTAAATATCTCTCTGACATTGATCCTCGACCTTTGAGACCTCGGTGGGGTTATCCAGAGTAGAATGCTGATACCGTTGCTCGGTTTTGTTTTTGTTCGTTGGTGTTTTAGGGCCCTTCAACTACAAAGGTCATTATAGCCCCGTCCACAGCATAGTTCTTATGCAGAGACTGCACAGACACTACACTAATGCGACGATTATTGGGCATTAGCAGTACCCAGTTTTCCCAAGCTGCCACCCATGTTAGTACTAGCTGGGGTTGTGTTGCTTAACTTCAGTGATCAGACGAGAACTGGTGTGTCCAACTCAATCGAGCCACTCCCTGTTGCTCGGTGTTGATGTCCCTGAGGCAACTCGTCAAAAGCACACCATAAGGTCTGATTCTGGTCAAGGCGGATGACTTCTTAACTGGATAAAAAAAAAGAGGTCCGAAGTAAGTCCATCTTTGTTTTCTTGGTGTTGCAGGACCCTTCAACTACAATGATCATTAGAGCCCCGTCCACTACATATTTCTAATGCAGAGTCTGCACAGACACTACCCCAGTAGTAGTACCCAGTGTTCCCACGCGGCTACCCATGCTAGTACTTTGGGCCCAAGAACGTCTATCGTCCCGGAAGTAAAGACGATGACCTATCGTGTGGTGTGTACAATGTCACTGCCAGGAAAAGAGCCAGTTTCGTTGATGTTTTAGGGCCCTTCAACTACAACGGCCATTAGAGCCCCGTCCACTGCATAGTTCTAATGCAGAGACTGCACAGACTAATGCGACGATTTTTGGGTATTAGCAGTACCCAGTTTTCCCTAGCGGCCACCCATGTCAGTACTAGCTGGGGTTGCGCTGCTTAATTTCAGTGTCAGGCGAGAACTGGTGCGTCCAACGCAATTCGCCGCTCCCTTCTAATGCAGACACCACGCTGCTCAGACGATTTTGGGGTATTAGCTGTACCTAGTGTTCCCAAGCGGTCACCCGTGATAGTACTAGCTGGCATTGCGTTGCTTAACTTCAGTGTTTAGACGAGAACTGGTGTGTACAACGCAGTACAGCCGCTACCGATTTTTTGTTGTTTGTTGGAGTTTAAGGTCCCGTCAACTACAAGGTCATTAGAGACCCGTCCACTGCGTAGTTCTAATGCATATGCTGCACAGACACTACACGAATGCGACGATTATTGGGTATTAGCAGTACCCAGCTTTCCCGAGTGACCACCCATGTCAGTACTAACTGGGCTTGCGTTGCTTAACTTCAGTGATCAGACGAGAAGCCGCTACCGAGCCCTTTCTACGTGGAATGTGTAAATCGGGATAGGAAGTCCTACAGGAGCTCGGTAAGGGAAATTCACTCCAGAAAAGAAATAGGTAGATGTTAAGTAAGGAAAGGGTTGTAGCACAAGGTCGACAGCCGGCTGCCTAAAAATCACCTTCCAACAGCTCGCCCGTTTCTATAAGTAGTGAGAAGCTCGCCCCACCTGGCGTCCGCGGAGGAAAATTGCCGAACATTAGCATAGTTACCAGCCTTAGGTTGTCAGCCTGTCAAGCGCTTGTCAAGAGTGCTACCATTTGCAATCCCACAGAAGCGGGCAAATAATCGCCCGCACTTTCCCCGGCACCTTTTTTTCTTGGGCTACTCTGCCGTCAACTTTACCAAATAGGAAATGGCCACCTGTTCCTTCTAACCTCTGCTACTGTCCCAGGAATGATGCCGGCAACGGAAGATGAAGCGCCATTCTACAAGTTCCTAGTATTTTCGTTTTTCAATTTTACCTCTTTCCTCTCCTTACTCCCTCTCTTCACTATTCAGTTTTTATTTCAAAATTCCGGACACGTGAATATCCGACCTTGCCAAGGACGGAAAAAAGGGTTAGATAAAAAAACAAAGAGCAGACCGGTAATAGATACCATGTTATCAGCGCGGCCTGCTCTGTACATAGCTGGGTCACAACAACAAAAAACATGGCTGAAGGGTCATTCAACTATTGTCGATCATTAAATTCGTGCTCATCTTGCTCTGTTATCTAGCGTGGTTGCGGTCACCAACGACCACTGTCGACCCCCACCTCCCGCTATTTTTTGGACAAAAGTCTGCAGAAGTAATATGGGGCAGTTCTATTCTATGTGGTCAAGTGGTGAACTTTATGTCTAGTATTTGCTGACCTTCCCATTGCAGTCAATCCTGCTTCTATTTATCTTGCAGTTTCTCGCCTGACTCTCAATTTAGGGCATAAGTTGAGGACGTGTCCTGCTCCCGTCACTCTATCCCTCAATTTCACAATAAAGGTGATAAAAGAAAAGCTTATGACCTTTTGAACGTTGTGTAATATTATCATAACCGCTATAAATTGTACCGTATTTGTTATCAGAACAATTGGTATTTAACGTCAGCTTTTTTGACAGTTGAAAGAGCATCGTAGTTCGCAAAGACGTCTATCGTCATCATTTCAAACTTTTCTCGCCTATGGCAGGGTCGAGTACTCATTTGTTCTGCTGGTAGCACGAACACAGGAGTGTACTGTTAGACGGCATTTTTACGTAATCGGCTTCTGACGTAATGCTTCAAACCCTTACTTAGTTAACGTCGGCCGATTGGGGAGATCGGGGACTACGTCACCCAATTCCTGAAGTGGACACGGACGGGTACTTCTGGGGCGTCTACCCTATACAGGGCGGGGAGGTACGCAGACTCTGCGTTGTGCTCGGAGACGGATGACGATCCCCACCATCGCACGTTCTTTGCCTCTAAGGCAAGGCACAAAATGAGGCCGCAGGGTGACGCAGCGTAACGCAGCCCTGCGAAGTTCTGCTAGCAGGCAATCACCACACATTAAATCACAGTTTTTCAACATACTGGTTTGCAATTTGCGTCAACTAAAATGGCTTTCAACGTAACAGTGATTGCCTGCTAGCAGAATTTCGCAGGGCTGCGTCATACTGCGTCACCCTGCGGCCTCATTTTGTGCCTTGCCTAACAGATGGGCCGCCCAAGGAAGAGACCTGGATGTGGATTTTGTTTCGTTGGTGTTTTAGGGTCCTGCAGCTACAATGGTCATTAGAGCCCCGTCCACAGTGTAGTTCGAATGCAGATACTGCAAAGACTACACAAATGCAACGATTTTTCAGTATTAGCAGTACCCAGTTTTCCCAAGCGGCCACCCATGTCAATACTAGCTGGAGTTGTGTTGCTTAACTTTAGTGATCAGACGAGAACTGGTGTGTCCAACACAATTCGCCGCTCTCTGTTCGTTGGGACACTCCGACGATGCCAGGGGGTTCATCGTACACACACTGGACCCCGGTTTACTTCTTATCCGACGGTGCACACCGGACTTCTCTGTCGCCCGAAACGAGCCAACCCACATCGATCCAGTATCGATCCTGGAACCAGAGGCGCAGTAAATCGAGCACCTCCTTTGACCCGACAACTTCAACGCTAATCACGTCGCCACTGATGACATTTTGATGACGTATTGTGCTAGTGCCTTATGAAGGACCGCCAGCGCAATTCCTTAAGTGCAGCGCTTTATTTGGACTCACCGCACGCCGCCGTCATGTCTTACATTATCCTCCGCCATTTTTGAAGCAGACAGCTCAACCGCCAGCCAATCAGAACGCAGCGTGACGTGCGGGACGCTATGTGAGTTGACCACTGGTCAACTCAACTACCGTCACGCATAGCTACTCTGCGGCACCCCAAGTGGCAGTGTGACGTCACCATTTTTTGTGCTGTGTCGTCTGATTCAACGGTAATAGCGTTAGCGCGTGGGTATACGGAACCAGGCATTAGACTTTGAAGACAGAAATAGTGGACCGGAAGTACTTTGAAAAGGCAGCTTGGGACCAGATCTATTCCTAAGCCCTAGAATTTTATCGAAGCCAAATTTTAAATAGAGTGCTTTTGAAGTGTCTCCATTATCAAAAAAGTATCTTCTCTGCCTCTTAGTTGTTTATTTTTGACCCGATATCGTGGGGTGAAAAAAGTTTATTGACCTCTGGCGTTTTTTGTTGTGCCTAAAATATTTCTTTGCATCTATCGCTCCTCCGCCTCAGATCAACTTTTTTTTGGTCTTGTATAGACATTTATTTCGGATCTTTGACGGGACAAAAGCGTTGTTATGACCGATAATAAGGTGTGAAATAAGTTTTTTTTTGGCAGAGGGACGGGTCCTATTAAAAATTTAGATAGCGACGACAATTTCTTATTTTTCTTAGCTAAGCCGACCTTATCACTGACATATCTTCCTAAGTTTAGAAATTCTTCGCATTTGTCTGAATATCTCTAAAGTCAGACGTTGCTCCCGGGAACATTTTTTGACTGCCATACAGGAATTTACGTCCAGTGTTCCACTTCTTCCTCTTCCTGACGTCATCATCACCCCTACCTTTTGGGCACCAGAGAAAAAATGGCGGTTCTTTTACCCAGCCGGCTACCAGGCTAATGCCACAACCCCAACTAAGAGTTTATGGTGACCCTTATGGGACTGGATCGAGCACCTGTGCAGTGTGACATCGTACACGATACAGTAAGGCACCGGCTTAGGTTCCAATCCGGGACTAAAGGCACACGTTGGGCCCTTCTCTCCCAGGATGAAACGTGCAACTGCCTACGCATGAGTTCTACACACTACCTCAATGGGACCTCCCTTACGTCATCGCCATGGGGGCGGTTGTATTGCGTTGGACACACCAGTTCTCGCCTGACCACTGAAGTTAAGCAACACAACCCCAGGGGCGACCACTTGGGAACACTGCGTACTGCTATTACCCCAAAATCGTCGTAACAACGTAGTGTCTGGGCAGACGCGGCATTAGAACTACGCAGTGGACGGGTTGTTGTTTGTTGGTGCTTTAGGGCCCTTCAACTAGAAAGGTTATCAGAGCCCCGTCCACAGCATAGTTCTTATGCAGACACTGCACAGACACTACACCAATGCGACGATTTTTGGGTATTAGCAGTACCCAGTTTTCCCAAGCGGCCACCCATGTCAGAACTAGCTGGAGTTGCGCTGCTTAACTTTAGTGATCAGACGAGAACTGGTGCCCAACGCAGTTCGCCGCTCCCGGCAGTGGACGGGGCTCTAGTGACCTTCGTAGTTGAGAGGCCTGGAAACTCTAACGAAAGCATCATGGCAGGGTCAGGTGCCAATTTGTCGCATCAGAACACATGGGCGATCTATTCATTATCACTAACTTTTCTCGCCTCTGGTAGGGTCGGGTACCCATTTTTGTTCCATTAAGCGACGTGAGTCATCTATTGGTCGCGGCATTTTTATGAAGCCGGCTGTCAGCTAATGCTGCAATCGGTGTGCTTGTCTATTGGGGCCTAAATTGTCGTGAGGGGGCGACCTCCTACGCCCGAAAATTTTATTACCGAACTATTAACTCAGTGTAGTAAGGGTCGTTTTGTACACACCACACGGAAGGGCACCGGGCCTTACCAACTCGTCCGAAAGAAGAGAACAAACTGCGCCGGTTGAGGTCGAACCTAGAACCATTGACGCAGCAGTTCAGCCTGCCGACCTAAGTCACCTAGGCGACTTAGGACCTCCCTTACATCAATATTGATAATTTGGGGATATAAATTCGGACAGTTTTAACTAAGTCTTTCGAAAGGTCGTTTGGGCCTGTGGAGCATGTCGCCTCTCAGGTCAGTCGTTAATATGTGCTATTGTCTGCTTAGTGATTGGATACATGACAAGTTCAGTCGTGAACCTTTGCTGGTAAAATCCCTTGAGCCACCAAAATCCAAACGAGTGGCTGCTTTGCGTTTGGCACACCAGTTCTCGCCTGACCACCGAAGTTAAGCAACGCAACCCCAGGGCTGACCTCTTGGGAACACTGGGTAATATTCACAAATCGTCGTAACAGCGTAGTGCCTGCAGACTCTGCATTAGAACTACGCAGTGTCCTGGGCTCTAATGACCGTTGTAGTTGGAGGTTCCTAAAACACCAATGAAACAAAACCAAAATCCAATTTTTTGGCACCAGTGTCCAGAATTTGAGAAGATGGCATATTTCTAGGTAACAATGTGTCAAAATTTTCAAAATATGCTCTTTTTTACAGAACTGTTCAGCACTATCGAGACATTCAGAGCGGAGGGAGTGGAATCCTACTCTCAGCTCCAGTTTGACCTTCAGAGGTATCAAGTGATAGTAGGCGCAAGGTTAGTAGTAAAACGAATATTAGTGTTTATCAGTGAAAACTGAGGGCTTTTGGTCATTTCAGGCGGGCTGGGGCAAACGTAAATAGACAAAAATTCAGTCAACTTTTTACCTTGAGGTCCTTTCAGGACATCAGAAAAGGACAAGTCATAAAATATGAAATGACCTTAAGCCAAAGGTGATTGCTGATGGGCAAAATATATGCTAACCGACGACGAAATTCTCGTCTTTCGTGTTGACCTGTAACCCTTTCAACACAGGGATCATCTGTTTCGACTGACCTTAGAAGGTCTGCAAAAGTTGGAAGGAGTGGCATGGTCCTCTCCCAACCACACAATAGACATGTGTTTGCAAAAAGGCCAATCAAGGGAAACATGCCGGAACTACGTCATGGTCCTTCACCTCCATAACAATTCAATCTTTACATGCGGAACCAATTCTTTCAACCCAATTTGTACCAAACGAGCGGTAAGGGCCTAAAGCCATGCACTCATCCTTTTGTTCGTTCGTCAAGACGCTCAAATTTTTATTTCTTTACAACAATGATTAGATTGATAGCCTGGCCCAAGTGTCAGAGTCGGTGTCAGGAGTGGCAAAATGCCCTTACAGTCCACGCCAAAACGTCACATCCATCATTTCCAGAGATGGAAGTTTTTACGTGGGTTCCATGGTGGACTTTTCGGCCAGAGATCCAGCCATCTATCGTTGGGGAGTTTTACCGCCTATGTTAAGGACCTCTTCGTACAATCCAAAATGGCTGAATGGTAAGGGGGTCAATATTTTGTCAGATTTTTAACAAGATTCTCACTCTTCTTTACAATTAAAAAGGCCTCTAATCATTGGGTTCATTTCTGGGTCTTTACCTTCATTTTCAGAACCAAATTTTGTTAGTTCTGTTGAACTTGGCAGTTTCATTTATTTTTTCTTTCGTGAAATCGCCATTGAATTTATGAACTGTGGAAAGGTAAGAACAACATATTTTATCTCATAATCCAGTGGCGGATAAACACTTGGAGGCCCCAAAGCACATTCTAGGTGTAAGGGCTCTAAGCGCATCCAAATCTTGAGACCGAAGAGTATTCTAATCGTGAGGCACCGAAGAGCATCCTAATCGTGAGGCCCCTAACAGCATCCTCATCGCGAGGCCCCTAACAGCATCCTAATCGTGAGGCCCCTAACAGCATCCTAATCGTGAGGCCCCTAAGAGCATCCTAATCGTGATGCCCCTAACAGCATCCACATCGCTAGGCCCCTAACAGCATCCTCATCGCGAGGCCCCTAACAGCATCCTCATCGCGAGGCCCCTAACAGCATCCTCATCGCGAGGCCCCTAACAGCATCCTAATCGTGAGGCCCCTAAGAGCATCGTAATCGTGGGGTACCTAAGCGAATTTTAATCGTGAGGCACCTAAGCCCATCCTAATCGTAAGGTACTAATAGCATCCTAATCACGAGGCACCTCAGCGCATCCTAATTGCTAGGCCCTAAGAGAATCCTAATCGTAAGGCTGTCAAGCGGATCCTAGTGCTGAGGCCCCGAAACATCTTAGTTTTGCAGCCCCCAAGCGTATTCTAATGGTTGTCCGAGAACTGATGACGCATTTTTCCTTTGAGAAGCATAGAAAAATAAGTCCTGACTTTTCCGCAAGCGGACTCTAGTTTTGTGGGCCCCTAACTAGTTCTTGTTTTGAAGGCCGCCTTGCTCTACATATTTGATCCTGCCACCAAGTCCCTTTATTCCTCCATGTTCCACATCCTAAATCCTGCGACCAGGTCAGTTTATTACGTTAAAGGCCCCAAAGCACCCGCTTGTTGCGCCTGCGCGATGATCCGCCACTGTCTTAACTGCTTCCGTTATTATTATTATTAATACTAATCAACATGCCTTTGCCTACAGAAAATCTATCCAACAATCGCCAGGGTGTGCAAGGTAAGAATACCTAAATAACACTTTGATTCAATTCGTGTGAGGGGTCAATTAACATTTTTCTTTGATCCTTAGAATGATAAAGGCGGTCAAATTGTGCAGAAAGATAATTGGACAACCTTTCTGAAAGCCCGTCTGCAGTGTTCTGTGCCCGGTGATTACCCATTCTATTATAATGAGATCCAGAGTACGTTTTTCGTGGAACAAGACGAAATCTTCTACGCCACATTCACTACCCCACAGTGAGTATTAGCCCTTGTCCCAACATCAGCCGTGGATTCTGGAGTGTCTAATCCAGACGCATCTCGTTCTTCATGCAATTTCCAGAAACAGCATCTATGGATCGGCCATCTGTGCCTTTAATGTGACAGCTGTGAATAAGGCTTTCAACGGCCTGTTCAAATCACAGAGTAGCATCAATTCGATTTGGGAAACTCATCCTAATACACACAAATATTTTCAAGTAAGAGAAAGTTCCAAAATACCGCTTTAAGGAGAGGGGTGACATCCCTTAACACACCGTCGCATGTCTGCAACGTATGCTGTTTTTTTGTCTAAATATAGTGCGAGACACCTGGCAATCCGCCACGTCAAACAACTTCGGACAAATATTTGCTGATGGATGAAGCAGTGCAACCAACTCGTCCAACCCCCATTTTCACTGAAGAATTGCAGCGGTAAGTTATCTTCCTGCCAGTTTTTTGACCCAGTATAAGCCCAGTCTTTGGACCTGCCTCGGTGGGGCAATAGGTAGCGGGAGGGCAATAGTAGTTCTCGTCCCCGATCCAGTGGAGTCGCTAGGGGTGCGGGACGCACCGGGTGACACCACTCGCACCATGAGAAATGGGGTGACACCAAAGCAGAAGAAGCGGGTTTTTTTTCGTTAGAGGGGGTGACGCCACTGCCCCGATCACTGAAGTTAAGCAACGCAACCCGGGAGGGCAATAGGGAGGGAAATAGGTGGGGCAATAGATAGTTCTCGTCCCCGATCACTGAAGTTAAGCAACCCAACCCCAGCTAGTACTAACATGGGTGGCCGCTTGGGACAACTGGGTACCGCTAATACCCAAAAAATCGTCGCATTATCGTAGTATCTGTGGACGGGGCTCTAATGACCTTGTAGTTGATGGGCTCTTAAACACCAACAAAGCCCATAGATGCCAAAAAAAAGCCATAGGCAGCTTGCTCGATTTCCTGCACCGGTGGTTCCAGGTTCGATACTGGATCGAGGTGGGCTGACTTCTTTCCGGCGGAAGAGAGGGTCCGAGTGCGCCTTCCTTCGGGTGACAAGTAAAACCGAGGTCCTGTGTGGTGCACGACGGCATTTGCATGTAAAAAAAAACCCTATCTGCTATGTAACGGGTAGGTGGGGCAGGATTGCCAGGTGTACTCGTTAGGTCCTTACCCGGAATACACGTGGTTGAAAGCGCCCGGGGCAGGGGAAGGCCAAAGCAAGCGTGAAACAGGTTGTGCGTACTAATATGGTAGTGTGGGGGGAGTTGGACGAGGACCTGGTGGGAGATAGGCGGGAGTGGAGGGCTAGAACCCGCAGCCCCGACCCTGCCACAGGCGGAAAAACATTTAATGATGAGACCTGAATTACTAACGTCATTTATTGTTACAGGTACAGTCACATTGTGGTGGACATCGTACCTACCAAGATTCACGAGGGCCTGCATGTGGTATTCGTGGCCACCATGGATGGGATCATCAAGAAATTGGTCATCCTACCACGAACTCAAGAGACTTGCTTAGTGGAAATTATGCACGTGTTCACCAAGAACCACTCACAGCCTATCAAACAGATGAAGCTCCTAAAAGACCTGGTAAGGACACCAATTCCTTCAGTTTCTTTTTGTCTACGATGTGAGAGGTAGGGGCAAGGTGCATCATCAGAAGTGCCTAAAGTGTCTCCTGTCGTCATTTCCTGAAGTTCTTTCCTTGATATTCAGAAACACTACTTGGGAAGAGGCGACCTTGGAGTAAACGTTATTTTAGATGAATGTAACTAGACAAAACTTGTTAACCTACGCGTTGAAGCCCTGAACTCCTTGAGGTCCTTTGAATGGACAACCACTATCATAAAACTCCCAAAACCCGAAAATTCTATATTTTATGAATTGTCCTCATGACGTGATCTGAAAAGTCCGGAAAAGTCGAGAGCTTTATTCCTAAAAGTGACCATTATTTCCATTGAAATTGCTGCATTTCACGGAGTTTCTGTCTACGTTTGCCTCCGCCTGAAATGACTTTAACTGACTTTGGTTCGGAACCGGAAAACGGGCGGAACGGCTCTATTGCGTTGGACTCACGAGTTCTCCTTTTTCGTTTCGTTGATGTGTTAGGGCCCTTCAACTACAATGGTCATTACAGCCCTCACCACTGCTTAGTTCTCTAATGCAGAATCTGCACAGGCACTACGCTGTTAAGACAATTTTTGGGTTTAGCAGTACCCAGTGTTCCCAAGCTGTCCCCATGCTAGTACTATCTGCGGTTTGCGTTGCTTAACTGCAGTGATGCGAGAAACCAAATCACCTCAATTCAGTATCGAACCTGAAACCATACGCCATGAGGCGGCTATGAGGCCATGGGTGCACCTATGAGGCCATGGGTGCACCTATGAGGTCATGGGTGCACCTATGAGGCCATGGGTGCACCTATGAGGCCATGGGTGCACCTATGAGGCCATGGGTGCACCTATGAGGCCATGGGTGCACCTATGAGGCCATGGGTGCACCTATGAGACCATGGGTGCACCTATGAGACCATGGGTGCACCTATGAGACCATGAGTGCACCTATGAGACCATGAGTGCACCTATGAGACCATGAGTACACCTATGAGACCATGAGTACACCTATGAGGCCATGAGTGCACCTATGAGGCCATGAGTGCACCTATGAGGCCATGAGTACACCTATGAGGCCATGAGTGCACCTATGAGGCCATGAGTGCACCTAT
>JAAFCE010004209.1:19352345-19381135 GCA_013389805.1 Trigoniulus corallinus | reverse complement strand
ATGAGTGCACCTATGAGGCCATGAGTGCACCTATGAGGCCATGAGTGAACCTATGAGGCGGCTCTCAAAATACCTTTACTGCATGGTATCAAAGGAACTCGTCCAGTCCTTGGTGTCGGTGGAGGGAAGTGCCCTGAAGACGAAAAGAGCCGGATGTTGTCGTTGCAGCGTTATTGTCCAGCAGTTCGCCCGTGTGTTACCAATTGCGACGGTGACGACGACCCTGGGAGCGGCTGTATTGCGTTGGACACGCCAGTTCTTGTCTGATCACTGAAGTTAAGCAACGCATTTCCAGCTAGTACTGACATGGGTGGCCGCTTGGGAAAACTTGGTACCGCTAATACCCAGAAATCGTCGCATTAGTAGTCTGTGCAGTCTCTGAATTCGAACTACGCAGTGGACGGGGCTCTAATGATCATTGTAGCTGAAGGGCCCTAAAACATCATCAAAACTAAAACCGGAAAACGGTAAGAAGCTTTGAAGCTAAGACCTTTTTTTATTTCAACTAGAATTCTCTGTATCTTGGAACCCAGTCTGCAGTACTGAGGATTCCGCTCTCAAGATGTGAACGCTTCTTGACCAAAAGGTAAAAATGAGTACATTTTGTTTTTTCCCAATTAAAGAAGTGACCGTAGAGTTTAATTTCAAATATTTTTTCACCCAGTGCCTGCATAGCGTCCATGGATCCGTACTGTGGATGGCATAACGTCAACAACATCTGCACCACGCCGCCCAACAACAATCCACTAATGTCTGTTTGGGAACAGAATATAGTCGGGTGTCCAGTTCTCACAGAGCCTGGTAGGATTGAAATCACTACCACTAACGCAACCCTTTCCTTGGTCACTCATCATTTACATGCAGATGGTTTTCATTATTCTTTTCGCAGTGGATGGCGGTTGGGGTCCTTGGAGCCCTTGGAGTGACTGTGCTCAGACGGGTGTCCAGGCTTTGGGTGAACAGTGTTCTTGCCGATCGAGGCAGTGCGACAATCCTGCACCTGCTCAAGGTGGAAGAGACTGCATTGGCGACAAGCACCAAGTGACCAACTGTACCCGTCATGGACAATGGACCGAATGGTCAGCTTGGTCAGCTTGTTCGCAAACTTGTGGAATGGCGGTCAAAATGAGGAGAAGGACGTGTGGCAATCCAGAACCTGCTTTTGGTGGACGGTACTGCGACGGGCCTGACAAGAACGAAATTTATTGTACTCTGAATCCTCCATGTCCTTGTAAGTTTTGCTCAAGTGCGTCCCACTTTTCTAGTAGTCAAACACTTTCCTAAACTTCCGGCGGGATATTTTCATTGCAGCTCCTGTACTGCAGCCTATTGATGGAGAGTGGTCAGAATGGGGTCAGTGGGAAGAATGCAGCGTCCCGTGTGGTGGTGGAATCCAACGGAGAAAGAGACAGTGTGATAATCCTGTACCACAACATGGCGGTCGTAAATGTACCGCATGTGACGTGGAATACCAAGCCTGCAACAGAGGGCAGTGTAGCGAAGAGAGACGCTCGCATTGGACTCCATGGCTGACCTTGAACGTCACCAAAGATGGCAACTTCCAGCAAAGATTCAAACTCGTGTGCCGTGCTAATGTGCCTGATAACAGAATGATACGAGTCGCTCTGGTGAAAACCGATGAACGCTTCTGCACATCCCAGACTTGCCTGGATCCAGGTAAGGCGTCTCCAATGGTGGTGTTTCTAGACAATTTGGATCGAGTACCCCATTGGGTAACTACGCAGATTATAGAGACTGAAGAATATCCCCCGGGACCTTTAGGACTTCTCTAGTAAGACGATCAGTAGGTAGTAAGCCCGCTCAGTGCACGTTCTAACGAAGTGTCCGTGAGCTCAGGACAGAATTGGAAGTAAACTCTACCTCCCGATATCAATGGAAGTAGAGTGAAGCGCGAGGTCCTTTTCACGGTTCCTGGTAGATCCCAGGAGGGGCATGGTAGGTGTAGTCTGGTAGTCTGGCTACAACGGGAGTCGACACCCAATACGTAAACGCATTTCGCCTGCAAAAATGCTTGGAACTCCACGAGTTTGCGCATTTAATCATTAACATTTTGTAAGTTGTTATGACCTACCCTGACCACTAGCCCTGACCACTAGGAAGTGGCATTAAGCGAACTTTAACGATGAGAAAGACACTTTCCGGGTAATTTGAAACCTGTCTGAGAGTGAACATTGGGCTCTAAACCACATTCCAGTCTTCTCCAGGATGTAGAGGACAATTAACGTAAATCGGGGGTTCCAAACAGATTTGCGATGGAACTAGAGAAGTTAGGTAGTGAAAAGGTTGCAAGAATTCCGAGCCTGACAATGTACGAGCTTTGCTAGAGGACAGAAGTATAGGTCCTAGAGGGAGGTCGGTCGCATGCGCATGAAAGGTGTTATTTATTTTGTTTTTATGGAATGTTTGATGGACAGTCGCCTGACGTTTAATGAACCAGAATGACAGCACTGAAATACCTTGAGGTTCAACTAACGATTGCCTTTCACCTACGTATATACTGCACATTGCCCCATTACTCCCCTCCCCCGAAAAGCACTCATACAAATGATTTGTCAAACGTTTTCCAAAAATAATAACTGACGTGTTCGAGAGGTGTGTCCTGCTCTCTCGACGCACAATCCGGCGTCTCCTATTTGATTTGACACAACCTCAACTCTTGTTTACAGCCTTCCTTGGTAATGATGGTGGTTGGTCGGAATGGAGCACGTGGTCCACTTGTTCAGCTACATGTGGGAATAGTGTTCAAACCCGGGAACGAGCATGCAACAATCCACAGCCAACAGGAAGGGGGTCGGGCTGTATTGGGGAGAATGCGGAAAAGCGGGAATGCCACCTTGCTGCGTGCATAGGTGAGTTCACAAAACCATTTTTGGAAACGTTCGTGTCGAACTGCTGCAACACACACAACCATGGGGAAGGGCTTTCTTCTAAGAGTCCTTAAAGTCGCAGTTAGCTGCGATTGAGAGAATTCTTCTTTGCTGTGGCCTCGCCTCTTGTAGCACGCAGCTCCCTACTCTCAACCTTCTTGCTTGCTGCCTGTCTGGTGCCTCTCCTGCATGTCTGAACCCTTTGCCTCATGGTCTTCACAAATGCTCTCATCTCTGCACTATACTTAACTAACCTAACGCCACTCTTAAAGCAGAATATCTTTCCTTCCCCCTTGTTTGCTTCAGGTGTTGTCTCTGACTCGTAGTGGCTGATGCGCCTTAAGGTTTGTTGCATTCACGTTCACAACGTCTGTCTGGTTCTTGATGCTCCAATCGTTTGTTGAGAGTTCCTTGTGATCAGAAGGAGAGAGAGCACGATGCACAGCAAGCCTTACTAGCTTGTAATTAGTTCGAAGCTGCATGCTCTGATACTTGCTACTAAAATACTCTCCCCGCTATTGTTCAAAGGCTTTTCTAAAATCTCATTTTCTATTAGACTAACATGACCTTGGTCTCGCATCTTGCGGCGGTCTCAAAGTGTGGATGTGTGTGGTGTTCGCATGCCATTATAAGATTTTTACTTAAATTTTCGAGTTTTTCATGCCGGAAGTGCTGTCATTTCACTGCAACTAACTGGAACTTCCCTAAAACATATTGCAGATCCACCATCAGATGGACGGAACTGGACGGGACCTTGGAGTACATGGTCTACCTGTGATAACAACAATTATCAGCATCGACACCGATCGTGCAATGAAGGAGCACCTCCATCTTGCAAAGAAGATCAAGAAGAGTCCAGGCTCTGTGATATGCCAGGTGAGATGTGTAGGATTTAGTGACGGGCACAATGGTGGAAGATGTTGGACAGCTTGTTAAATCTATGCTTTCTGAATAGGTGTCAATGAAACGGCCACTCCTGTCAGCAGTGTACCTTGTGAGAATTTCAATATGGGAAGTTTGGCAGGTGGATGTGTGGTCAGCTTCATTCTTGGAGCCTGTGTAGCGGGTTTGGGAAGTTACTTGTACGTGACAAAGAAAAAACCAAAGCAGAACGTCAGTTACTTGCAGCAGAAACTTCCGCTGAACAGAAATCACTATTCCTCACCAGTCAGCACTAAAAATAATCACACGGCAAGTTTGAAACGAAATTCATCATATCGATCGAACAAGTTAGGAATCAATACAACCGGAAGTTCGGATATGGATAAATACGGTTAAGTTTTGGCAGCAGATTATTGTGTGTTTTTCGACCATGGTTTTAAAGACAGCAGTTACATGAAGCCAGTGTGCAACATCAAAATTCTGCAATGCCAGAATTTTAAACTGATGGCAGCAAAGAATGTGCTTCTGCTGGAAATTGCAGCAAAGGTGAGAATTGCCAAAGTTTTTTTTTTTTTGGCGATTGGCTTCAATGTGTACCTGAGGATTTATGTGTGGGAAGAGGATGAGTGCCAAAGAAGAACGTACTTTCCTAATCCAAAGTGGTAGTGTGCTTTGCTTCAAGGCGTCTTGAACAGCGTGCAGTAAAAACGCACTAAAAACAGACCCTGCAAGTTTAGTGAGTTGTGACATCTTTGTATCAAAGGTAGCATAACAACTAAAATCTGATGAAAATAGTTGGTTGACCAACCCCTCTCTCTCCCTTTCAGGAATGTTCATATTCCTTAAAGAAAGATATCACTGAACTATCAGGCCCATGTATGTTCTGTGACCATAACAGTCGATAATCATAGGCATTGTAGCTCCAGAAAGCCAAAGGAGTTGAAAACGTGAATAATGGAAGCAAAGAAATGCTCTTGATCAAGACCCGATTGTGCTTCCACCACTGGTTCAAACGACTCTCCAAAAAGGTAACAGACTTAAAAATGTGATGGGATATGGAAGAAAAAAAATGCCTATGATCGAGACCCAGCTCAAGTTTGATGGACACGTGACTCCTCAAAGACAATGGAGTTGAAAAAGGATGGAAGGAAAGGAATGCCTTTGATCGACCCGGTGCCATTTCTAACAGCAAACCTTAGTATGACTGAAGTATCCAGTGATGAACACTGATTATTTTGCCTGAAAGGTTGTTGTTGATATTGCCTTCAACAGGAGGATTTTACCAGAAGAACTCAAATGAAATCACGATCAGTTTTTGATTTTTTTTTCTAGAAGACACTGACTGTCCGTTTGAAACCACTAGTGTGTCTTTGTAAATAGATATATGTGTATCGATCATGATTGTTTCAAATTCTTAAGATTATCGGGGGTCCAATGACTACCTGTGGACTGCAGTGGTTGTTAGCGTCAGTTGACAAGCTGGTCATGTGATGACAGAGACTCAAATTGTCATGCAAATCGGCATCAAAATCATTCTGGCAAGTGTGTGCTCGCGCGTGTTCACGAACGTGCGGGAACAAACTGTAAATAATGTTTAAAGTCAACTATAAATAGTTTTTTTATATTAGAGAAAACATACCAAAATCATTACTGAAATGTCAAATTAGATCTTCATTTGCATTTTTTCTAACGTGCCAATTGCGTTATTTTTTTTTTTAGAGAATTTCTTTACGTGGGACTTTACTGACTTTTTACTGCATTTAAATGTGCATGAGCTCGAAGGACTTGAAATAATTCTAGTAGGCGTCAAGGAACTGCCTAAATAACGTGTGAAGACAGTTCACGACAAACAATTGAGGGGGTTAGAATCAAAACAGGAATTCTCCATTTTTGACAAAATTGAGATAGCAGCATATGCGGAAATATCACACTTCAAGCTATCACTTCAGAGCTTTTTCCAGTGGTTTTCACAATTTTGGACCCTAAAATTTCCAAAACTATCACTACATTTTGCATACATGCTGGCAAAACTCCAGAAGGTTTGTGGCGATTATCTCAGAATGAGTTTTTGGGAGAATTCCTGTTTTGATTCTAACCCCCTCAATTATCGAGTACTAATTGTTTATCCCCCTATGAAGTGGTAACCTAGAGCACAGGTGTCAAACTCATTTCAATTTCACGCCGGCCACAGGATTTCTATTGATATTGTTACCTACAAACAAAACATAAAATCAGTTTATTGCGGCAGAGTTTGGGGACAGTGTTCCAGGACCAGTAAAGCTCGGAGATTGTTTTCCCAAGCGGCCACCCATGTTAGTACTAGCTAGGGTTGCGTTGCTTAACTTCAGTACCCGCAATGGCATATGCGGCCATGACGAACTCCACATCGGGTCGTATAACTGCCTTACATTTTTGTTCCATAGGTGTTTTAGGGCCTTTCAACTAAAATGACCATTAGGAGCCTTCAACTGCTATGGTCGTTAGGACCCTTCAACTACAATGGTCATTAGAGCCCTGTCCACTGCGTAGTTCTAATGCAGAGTCTGCACAGACAGTACGCTGTTAGGATGAATTGGGTATTAACGGTATCCAGTGTTCTCAGCACTCACCCATCCTAGTACTATCTGGGGTTGAGTTGCTCAACTTAGTGATCAGACGAGAACTGGTGTGTCCAACGCAATACAACCCTTTTAAGCTATTTAACGATTTCAGACGATCCTCAAGAACTAGCAACTGTTTGGTGTTCTTTATAAATGTGGTCCCTCTAGTAGGGAAATGGTCAAAAGTTTTACACAGCCGTCCAGTGGATCCCCTAGAGTAGTGATGCACGATAGTAAAAAAATTAATAGCCCTATCGATAAAAAAACTACATATTCCTGCCACTCTTTATAAGAAAGATTGCTCATAAGAAGTTTTTACACACGCCTTGGGTCTATCCCAGGGTTGGGGAACCTGCGGCCTTTTGGCTACTGTACGAGTCCTTATGAACTACACCATACTTGTCAAACTGGGGGTACCCCGAGGGCCATATTGGCAATATGTGTATTGTCATGAGGGCCATGCAGTGCTGACTTTTTTTTTTTTTAGTAAGTTTTTAAAAGTACCAAGAGGCCCGGCCCGACGGAGTCAAGTTCATTTGAAATGAAAATTGCCGAAATGGCATTTAATAATTGTTTTAATCAAAATATGGCCCATGGCGCCTTCTTCCAACTGCTCCGAGAGCAACTGTTCCCCCTCTCGTTATGCTTCTGACTAGCAGACCGCATATGGTATCGATTGTGAGAGCCGCAACTCTAGGCTTCAAGGGCTGCATGTGGCCCGTGGACCACCAGTTTGACACCCCTGTACTACACTCAGATAAATGAATGTGGCCTTCAGAAATGAAAAGGTTCCCCACCCCTGGTCTAACCTATTTCTCTTCCGTGTTATTGTATTTCCTATTTTCGAAAATACCCTTTCAGAAGGAACAGACGCGCTTACAGTGCAAAAATACTTTAGGGCCAAGTTCAAGAGATCTGGATAAATCCGTTGGATTCACTTTTCGCTCCGTAATGGGCTGCTCCAGATATCATGGAACCAAATTATCATGAAATGACTGAATTCATTCTGTGGTAGCCTCATCGTCACAGGAAAAGAGACCCTCAAAGTGGAGTTTTTTTATATCTTGGATCCAGCATGGTGGTTTCTTTTTGGAGGGAATGAAGTCCATGGTCACTCTCCAGTCCAGAATCGGTGGAGGTGGGCATTTAGAGCCTGCAATTCAGGTGGCCTAGCACCCTCCTTCCTTGCTCCTGTCTCAAATTGGTTAAATTGGCGTTTTGAAATTTGGGTTTAAGATCAACAAGATTACCTTTGGAACTGGAACATTGAATGACAATTCACCAACATTTCTGCAAAACGGCCACCTGAAAGTAATGTCTCAAGAAACGTATTTTAGGAAATGGAAAAAGTCACTACCTAATAATTAATTGCTCATTGTAACTAACAATTGTTCCTAACACATTGGCAGAATTTCTGCCAAAATGGTAAACAAAAGTCGCGCAGCCAAATTGCAATCATTTTTTCTTAAAATTGAAGGGTGTTTTTTTACAATAACCAACGGGGAGGGAACTGAAAAAATTAATTCAGACATTGGTCAAATATTTGTCCATTTTGTTAGTCTGTAAATGAGACTTGTATTTCTGTGATACCGTTGAAAGTTGTTGCATTGTTATTACTAGCAATTATTCGTTAGGAGAAATTCTTAACGAAAAAAATGTATTTTTTAGAAATATCTCACATTTATTAAACATTTTCATTAAAATTATCAACTTATTTCCATTTTTCCACCTCAAATCAGCAACTACTAACCCTTTTCCCGCCTATGGCAAGGTCGGGTACCCTTTGGTTCATCTTAATGGACACAAAGGTGACAGGTGTGACGTCGGTCACAGGAAAATATGTTCACTATTTAAATTGTTTGACTTATAATTGGACCCGTACGTTTCAGTATTCCCAGGGCCGGCCATCCAGGGGGGTGCAGAGGGTGCATTGCACCCGGGCCTTACGATTGAGGGGGGCCCCATCATCAGTACCCATCAAGGCCTAGATCATTGCTAATATGAAAAGTTTAATACGTCATTGTAGGGGCAACGTCCCTCATTCGACCCTGCCAATGCAGCATAACCTAAACGTAGCCTAACAACCCTGCCATTGAACTACACCAGGGTTGTACAACCTTTCTGGTGTTGTGGGTCACTTTTCTGCTCCACGAACTGATTGCCAGCCACAGGCTGTCAAAACCGAAATGGGGGAAGATAACGTTAGGTGTTACATAGCAGGTAGGCTATAATGCATAACTAGAAATGATGCACCATGGGCCACATTACATGCCTCAATGGGCCACAGGTTGGACAACCCAGAATTAGAGGTTAAGAGCCAATAATTTAATAATGCTATTATTTTGGGGTTGTTAAAACTAAAATACCCTTAATAATCAGAAGTGTGATAAAAAATATAATGACACAGGTCCAACTGAAAATGTTCCAAGGTGTGGACGTCCACATAAGCTTTCAGACCAACTCATAAATGCATTGGCGACATATTAGGACACATGGCATCATCCAAAAATGTAATACCTTCCAAAATTAGGAAGGATCTCAGAATGGGATAGGAGGGCATCTAAGAGGAGTCCATTTACTCTGAATCCTTTTATTTTTACTTTTGGAAAAATATTTTGGGACCCCAAAAGGATTTTTGCAACCGGGCCCCTTTATAGAGAAGGCCGGCCCTGAGTATTCCCAAATTGTACCTATTTCGGGCCTGAATTCCCCGAATTCTGATAAACTATATCGAGGCCGTGTAATATTCCGCTTTATCAAAACTAGTCCAAATTCCTAAAAAAATTATACATTGATGCTTGTTTTATTATACATATCTTTTTATGGGGCCTACCAGGGACCTACTGACATCAATGGTTCCAGGGTTCTATCCTAGATCATGGCGGTTCGACTTTCAGGTGATCAAGGCCTCCAGTGGGCCTTCCATCAGATAGGAAGCACAGCCGTAACCCCGTGTAGGGTTTGTACAATGTGACCACTGCACAGAAAAGAACCCGTACTACGAATAATATATACGGGTAGATGAGGCAAAAATTACCAGGTGTAGGAGCTCCCCCCCCCGCCTTCGGTGGAGTGCCACAACGAACAGTAGGTCGACGGGTTTTTGTTATTTGAAAATTTTAGGGTGTTGAAATACTTTTTTTCCCTTCTCTGTACATAATACCTTTTAAGTATTTTAACAGCAGTTTGTCGCTCCCTTGGCGCATAATGACACCTCTATGACTCGCAAATGCAGGGTCGGGCCTGAGGGTCCTAGAACTCGCCTATCGCCTACCTGGATCCCGTCCACCCCACATACTACCATATCCTTACGGACAACCTGCTCCCACGTCTGCTTCGGTCTCTTCTTGACCTGGTTGCTTCCAACCACCTGCATTCTTGAAATGGACCTAACGAGCTCGTCCTCCCCTCATTTTTCGTCCACACGACCTCAACCTATTCTCCCTCAATTTTCCGCGATGTCCCCCACTCCTAGGCTACCTCTAATAATATTCATTCCTAATTCTATCAGCTCTCGACACCCTGCTCATATACCGCAGCATTTGCACCTTGGCTACTTGCATTCCATCTACGGGGCTATTCCTCACTGCCCAACACTGATCATTCTGATCATCTGGGCCTAACCGTTGCCCTACAAAACTTCCGTTTCAACTTGATTGGGACTTTCCTATTACACAGGACTCCACTTGCCTGTTTCCACTTCAACCATCCCCCAATGATTCTATGGGTCATATCCGAGTCTATCTCCACATTGCTTTGGAACGAAGTCCAAAAGTTTATACAGTGGTACACCCGGGGGACCCAGCCAAAGTGTACCCATCAGAGGGGTAGTAATAGCCTATGGATGAAAAATCGGTGCCTGAAGAATTTGTACCGATATAAGGGGTGTACCCATAGAGAGGTTTTACTGTAGCAGTGAAAACGCCCGAACGGAACTATGTGTACTTCTGGCTGCACTTCCCAGATGTAGGTGCAATTAGAGTTGACCTCTGTCCATGTTGGTAAGCCCTTTCACCTTGGAATGACTAATTTTCGAGATTATTAAATGAAAATTGTAATGCAACTAGTGAGACACAGTCGCATAAGGACTGTTAAAAATAACTTACATGGCCTGACGACCAATGGTCAAGGTCATTTTTGTACTTTATTACTGTCACCAGTAAACAACCGCACTATTGTTCATTCCTGCACCAGAGTCGCTATGTCGTTTGTAGAAGTTTCTGCCGATTGTGACTTTTCCATACACAACTTACCGTATGGAGTATTTTCTACACAAGATGATGTGAGTATATATATATCAATATTTGATAATTGATCTGCAATCACGTGACCGATAAATTGGGGTCCAATGGCCCGTGAATGTGCAAACTTTCAAACTCTAAACTATTGCAAGTTTAGGACCAGAACCTGTGAACTAGTTTCAAACTTAAGTTATATAACACCTGTTGAAATACTGACTTATTAATCCTGAAATAATTGTCTTGTATTAAATACTTAACTGTTTTTTTTCTTTCTTCGCGTCCCAATAACGCATTACAACAAAAAATCGCGACTGGGGATTTCGCGCAGCCTTTGCCACAAATCGGAGTAGCAATTGGAGATTATATCCTTAGTCTAAAGAAGATTAGACATTTATTTGATGGACCTGTTATGCGAACTAATCAGGATGTTTTCACCAAGGCAAGTAAAGAAAAATAAATCATTTTTCAATTTTGATATCGGCGTGTTCTATTTCCGCCATTATGGTAGCTTCAACCTCGTCACCGCTAGTCGCTTTCCCCCTTACAAGTACGCAGCGCTTCTAACGACTACAATTCGCTTTTTGCAGACTGTTTTAAATGACTTTATGGCGCTTGGACAACAAGCGTGGAGTGAAGTTAGAGCCAAGTTGAAAACTCTTCTCTCAAAGGACGAACCTTTGCTGAGAGATGACGCGGCTCTCCGACGAAGGCAATACTTTCAATTTTTTACCGGCGTTAAATTCATACCCTTATTTCGCCTGTGGCAGGTGTCGGGTCTGCGGATTTCTAGCCCTCCACTCCCGCCTATCTCCCACCAGCTTCCCGTCCATCGCGTACAACTACCATATCAATAACGAACAACCTGTTCCTACGTCCGGTCTGGCCTCCCCCTGCCCCCGGTACTTCCAGCCACCTGGAGAGGGGCGTATTGCGTTGGACACACCAGTTCTCGTCTGATCAGTGAAGTTAAGCAACGCAGCCCCAGTTAGTACTGACATGGATGGCTGCTTGGGAAAACTGGGTACTGCTAATACCCAAAAATCACCGCATAAAGCCCAGCGCAAAATGAGACGCAGTCTCCGCAGGTGACGCAGGGTGACTAACTATAAATTTCTGTGGTTCTCATGATAGTACGTAGTTGCGCATGTTAAGTCGCAGGGTGACGTGCCTGCGCCACGTGAGCCTGCGGAGTGCAGTGCCAATGCCGCAGTTTCCTGCATGAAGTTGGCGTGACAATAACAAAAAGCGGTGCGAAGCAGAGAAGTTCTCTCGTTATTTGATGCAAGTATGGTGAAAACTGGGATTCAATGTGCGGTGATTGCCTGCTAGCAGAATTTGGCAGGGCTGCTACACCCTGCGTCACCTTCGCCACCTGTGTCACCCTACGTCTCATTTTTCGCCTTTCCTTTCTCTGCAACAGAATTACGCAGTGGACGGGGGTCTAATGACCTTTTAGTTGACAGGCCTTAAAACGCCAACAAACCAAATCCGAACACCTGGAATCCTGTAATGGACCTAACTAGCTCCTCTCCTCATAACTTGCCCTATCACGTCAATCCCCCAATCCACAAGCTACCTCTAATATACTTTTTCCTAATTCAATCACCTCTCGTCACTCCACTCGTGCACTGTAGCATTGGCATCTATTTCCGTGGCGCTTCCTCACTGCCCAAACTGATCCGTACAATATAGCTTGCCTAACCACTGCCCTGTAAAACTTCCCTTTCAACTTGATTGGGGCCCTCCTATCGCATAGCACTCCACTTGCTGGTCTCTACTTCAACCATCCTCCACTGATTCTATGGGTCACATCCGAGTCAATCTCACCATTGCTCTGTAACACTGATCCTAAGTATTCTACCCCTTGCACCCCCCAGAGTATGTCACCATTATTTTCCTGTCCTTCCCAAACGTATGACAACATGCAGTTCTTAATGTTTCCCCTAAGTTCTTAATTATGCGTTGGACACACCAGTTCCCGTTAGATCACTGAAGTTAAGCAGCGCACACCCACGTCAATACCAACTTGGGTGGTTGGTAAAGAACGTTGGGTCCTGCAAATTAACCCTCTTCCTCCTCCTTTCACCTACCTCCTCATCTCCCGCGGGCAGCCTCCTAAGGGGTTGACCTGTTATGACTGCCTGGCTTACACCCCAACCCACAAACTAATCATACCCTTATCTCGCTTGTGAGAGGATGCCATCTGCGGGTACTGATCCTCCACCCCACCTATCTACCACTAGACTCCCATTCTCACTACCACATCACTTGCATAATCTGCCCCCCCCCCACTTATGCTTTGGTCTTCTTCTGCCCCGGGTGCCACCAATAGCCTGCATCCCTGTATTGAACCAAATCGGCTTCTCCCCTCTTCTCATTACATGGCCATCATCCTTTTCGCGATGACTCCCACCCCAAGACACCCCTAACAGATTCATTCCTAATATTTATGTTCTCTGCACCGGAACCGTCTTAACACTTTTTCCTTACCGAACAGAGAGAACCTTACGCATTTCCTTACCAAACTCCATACTAGTCCTAGCTGGAGTTGCGTTGCTTAACTTCAGTGTTCAGACGAGAGGCAATGCAGCCGCTCCCCGAGGTGGATGGGAAGCTGGGATGGGGTTGGCAGGAGTGGAGGGCCAGGTTTTTCGTTGGTGTTTCAGGGCCCTTCAACTAAGATGGTCGGTAGAGAGCCAGAACCCGGAGACTCGACCGTGCTACAGGCAGGATAAGGGTATGGTGATGATGCAAAGGATCTAATGCCTTCGTTTTGTGCAATTTTAGTGCCCTGATTCGCCAAGTGGACGCCACCATGCATTTGCCAGCTCAAATAGGTACACACCAGTCATTTTAGGTCTCGTCTATGGCTTTGCTCATACATATGAAATAACGTGATTCTCAGCGTGTAATGCAATTATAACCACCATGATGGGGTAATTTGATTCAATGCCAAGAATTAACTTAATTCCTATTGCACATTAAGGTGATTATACGGATTTTTACTCGTCGATGGAACATGCCACTAACGTCGGAATCATGTTCCGTGGAAAAGAAAATGCATTGATGCCGAACTGGTTAGTAGCATGTTGTCACTGATAATTAACATTTATGAAGACCATTTTCTCTCCCTCTCCCGGTCTTAGTTTTCTCCTTTATGATGGACATTTGGGACCAAATCATCTTAAGGACCGCCTGTCACCTAATGTGAAGCCCCTTCTGATACACCTCTGATATCATATTATCTTCCCCTGACAAATTCTAATGGGCTAGTGAAATTATTGAGTAAATTACAAGACTTTAGGATCTCCATTTGACTGCCATACCTGTTAGTAAAGCTGAAAGTGGCCCAATGAACTGCTCCGAATTTGTCTTCATTAATAAGCAATCAAAGCATTAAAGGTCCTTTATTGGGTCTTTAGGTGATCATACCCCCATCCCTTCCTCAACCTTTTTGGTTAATTTCTCCTGAAACGTCTTTACCAGTTTCTTGTTTTCAGGAAGTATCTTCCTGTTGGTTATCACGGTCGAGCTTCTTCAGTAGTCATTTCGGGAACACCTATTAGGCGCCCATTGGGGCAGACAACACCTGACGAAAGTTTGTACTGAATTTTCATTTGATTCCTATTATAAATCCATGGGAGAATTTCCTTACAGTTGAATTTTGGATGTTGGTGCAGGTAAGCCACCCATATTTGGACCATGTCGGCTGTTGGATTTCGAGCTTGAAATGGCGTTTTTTGTGGGACCGTCGTCACACTTGGGACACCCAATTCCAATTGCTAAAGCAGAGGAACATATTTTCGGAATGGTACTCATGAATGACTGGAGTGGTAATTAACCCCGAATTTTTATATCGCTTACTAGTTTGAGCCAACCGAAAAAAAATTCAAGTCGATAAAGTGACTAATTTCCCATAGCTCGAGATATTCAGAAGTGGGAATATGTGCCATTGGGTCCATTTACGGCTAAGAACCTCGGAACCACCATTTCTCCATGGGTTGTACCTATGGAAGCCTTGAAACCATTCATCGTTGGAAATTATAAACAGGTATACATCTGGGTCACAATTTGTTTAAAAAGGGCTTAAGGTCATCTGAGAGGGGGCCAATAGTAAATGGGCAGAAAGTCAGTCAACCTAGTAATTTCAATGGATGCGAACAAACGTCACGTTTAGGAATAAAATTGTCAATTACTAGGGACATGTCAGGTCATGGGACGAGGACAAGTCATAAAATATGGCTTTTATTCCTTGTGGTCTCTTTCTAGCATCTTTGTGCACTGCCCTAACACCGGGCAGTGCACTGTTTTGATACGTTTTCTGTCCAGTTTTACATTTTCTGCCCCCACTCCTGAAGTGATCATAAGCCATTAAAATATTGCCCTTTCTGATTTGCTTAACATCTCTAAAGGACCCAGAGCCATTTCCGTATTTGAAGCACGATGACTCGTATTCATTTGACATTAATTTGGAAGTCTCAATCAAAGGTGACATTGAAATCATGCACTCCTGTTTTTTACTAGTTCTAATTAAGATGACGATGCTCAAAATATTTTCTAGGAGAACAGATGGAGAAACCTTGCATCGTATCCAAAACAAATTACAAGGTATTTCGGCAGTATGCACATGACCTTTAGCAGTAGGCTAGTTGTTGTGTGCTAGTATTTGACAAATGGGGACCATATTTTAATTTCCTGCAGCACTTGTATTGGACTATGAAACAGCAACTGGCACATCATACGATTACTGGATGCAACTTAAATCCGGGTGATTTGATTGCATCAGGGACCATCAGCGGAAAGGTCCGACTCATTATCTATTTAAATGCTAATTTCAAACCTTGAATTGATCCAGTCATGGTGGTAGTGGTCAGTTTTCGTACTGCCCAGTGACGATAATTAATACAAATTGCAGTGCAGTGCCCCCTCCCTTTTATGTGACGGAGGACCTCCAGTGTCATTGTTGACCTTGCAGTTTTGTCACGCCACTTAAGTTGCAGCTCTAACGTCATAAAAGGGTTTTAGGCGGCGGAAGGAAGGGGTCTACGGAGCTTGGTGCGCTACGGATTGTAACTAGCAATGAATGAGTCGGGGTAGTGTGCTGTCAGTTGATGAGGCGCTTCACTGGCTACTCGAAACCTAGGGCCGGCTCAGACGTCAGCTTTTCAGGCCTGAGACTAAAGTCCCACACTCAAAAGAATCCTGCACTTTCAAATTTCTAATAGTTTTCGATAAAATGTTGGGCCCCACTCATAACTTCACTCCCCCCCCAAGGCCCCGCAATATCTCCAGCCGGCTCTGTTGGAAACCACACCCGCCAACGAAGATATCACCTAGACCAGGGGTGGCGAAGCTAACAGACCACAAGTAGGGCTACCCTACTGTACATTCCTGTAACAAACTATCTGTCACGTTAGTACGTCATCATACCCTTATCCCCCTTGTGGCAGGGTCGGATCTGCGGGTTCTAGCCCTCCACTCCCGCCTATTTCCCACCAGGTCCCCGTCCACCCTACACACACGTTACCATACCCCGACGGACAACCTGTTCCGACATCTGCTTTGGTCTCTCCTAAAGCAGACATTAGTACATAAAAAAAATATAACTTGTTAAATGTTTGGCGCGCCAGCAGAAATAGGTTCGCCACCCCTGACCTAGACAGTTGGGCCTAGGTCTCTTGCGTGCTAAACGAGTTGGGTTTTGGGCCCTTGAACTGCAACGGTCATTAGAGCTCCGTCCACTGCGTAGACACTACGTTATTAGCAGTACCCTGTGTTCCCAAGCGATCACCCATGCCAGTATTAGCTGGGGTTGCGTTGCTTAATTTCATCGATGACGAGAACTGGTGTTTCCAATGCAATACAGCCGCTCTTTTTTGGGAGAAGGGGAAATGTTTGATCTGAATTTTTTAGAACCAAAGAAGCCTCCAGGTGCTAAATAGTACCCCTTGAGCACTTACACAGCACTTTCCGGTAGTTTTATTGCCCTATAATTATGCAAACCTAAAGTCCCTTTAAAAAACCAAAAAAAAAAAAAACCAATCCCCCTAAAAAACCAAACCTCCAGTCTTTAAGCAGAGGTCCTTCAAAATCGGATTAAAGGGACAATTGGGCTAAACGAGGTGTAGTCAAATGAGAAAAATAATTTCTTAAACCACAAAGTTTCCTGATAGGACCGCCGCGGTGGCGTAGTGGTTAGCTCACTCGGCAACTACGCCAGTAGTTCTAGGTTCGATACTGGACCGTGGTGGGTCGGCTTCTTTCGGGCGAGAGAGAAGCCGCGAGTGTGCCTTCTTTCAGATGAGAAGTAAAACCGAGGTCCCGTGTGGGTGTACGATGGCACTTGCACGTAAAAGAACCCTCTCTACTACGCAACGGGTAGATGAGGCAAAATTTCCAGGTGTAGGAGCTCGCCCCTTGGCGTCGGTAGCATTCCCCAACGAACACTAGACCGACGATAAATAAGCGTAGGGGTGCAGCTTTGGCCGGCAACCGGCTGCAGAAAAAACTATGTCCAATATATCACCCTGTGTCCATTCAGAGGGACAAATGGGTACCCGACCCTGCCATAGGCGGGAAAAGAGTTAGGAGTTGGAGTTGAGTTGTAAAGTTTCCTAATAGGAAGTAAAATTTTTGACAGTAAAAAAAAAATGCTAGGAATTGGAGTATACGAGTCCAGATATTATTTGTATCCTTTAGCCAGCCCGGAAGTAATCATATAGCGGAAACGAAGGTGCAAAACTGAATTAGCTGGTTAATTATTGAAGAGGTCTACTCGCGCTCTCGTAAGAAGGACATACACATCCATCTCAGGTGTGTGGTGTATTTGATTAGATACCACCAAATTTGCAAAGTAAGATAAAAAAAAAACCTAGGGAAAGGGAAGAGTAAAAAAAGTAGACCTCCTGAAAGCCATGTGACTACACGGAGATGCCCATAAGTAAGAATTTTATGAAGCCGTGTGTTTAAAAATTCATTTCTGGTGGGAAGATTGACTGATGTTTCCAAAAACTAATTAAAATGTAGCACCGCTGTGTTAAGCTTACCTGCCAAAACTTCCCCCTTCCAACATAGGTTGTTATTCGAGATATAACTCAAGTGCTAAATAAATAACTAGCACAGAGGAGCATGTGTGTGTGATGTACTTCTAGAAAATACGGAGGTCCTCTTCGGAGCCTAAATATATATTGGAATGACACTTAAACTTGAGCATCTTTCTCTCCACACTCTCCCAGGAGCATTTGATGATGCCCAAATTATTTCCTAAACTTCCACCACGTACAGATCGGCTAATCTGTTAAAATATTTAATATCTACACACAGACTCCAGGTTCCTATGGATCAATGTTGGAATTATCGTGGAAAGGCACCAAACCAGTGGATTTGGGCAATGGACACTCAAGAAAATTTATTCAAGATGGTGATGAAGTCATCATGACTGGTAAACTGAATCTTTCTTTTTTTTTCCTAAAGATCTAAATTTGAAACATGAGCCAAGATTTGAAGTTGACCCCCGCTCCGGTGGCGCAATAGGTAGCGGGCTCGATTTACTGCGCCAGTGGTTCCAGGTTCCATACTAGATCGATGTGGGTTGGCTTCCTCCGGGCTAGAGAGAGGGGCACCGAGTGGTCACGCGTGGTGTACGATGGCGTTTACAGGTAAAAAAGAACCCTCTCTCCTCTGTGCTATGCAATGGGTACATGGGGCAAAATTCCCAGGTTTTGTTTGTTTGTTGGAGTTTAAGGTCCCGTCAACTACAAGGTCATTAGAGACCCGTCCACTGCATAGTTCTAATGCATATACTGCACAGACACTACACTAATGCGACGATTATTGGGTATTAGCAGTACCCAGCTTTCCCGAGCGACCACCCATGTCAGTACTAACTGGGCTTGCGTTGCTTAACTTCAGTGATCAGACGAGAACTGGTGTGTCCAACGCAACTCGCCGCTCCCAAATTCCCAGGTGTTAAGCTCGCCTCCCCCCTTGGGGTTGGTAGAGTGCCCCAACGAAGAGTAAAAAAAAACGGCTTTGGTCGGCAGCCGGCTGCGGAAAAAACTCTTCAGTATATTACCCTTGCATCCATTCAGAGAGATTAGATGGGCATTCGACTCTGCCAAAGGCGGGAAAAGGCTAGGAAGTGCTGAACCAGGGTTTGAAGTAGTTCTTACAGGACGCCAAACTCGGAACTATCGCTAATTATTTATAGTTGAGACTATTAGTGGTCAGAACCTTTCGTTACTGAAAGTGGGCCGGCGTTAAATAGGCATAGGGGTTACAGCATCGTCCACGTGTTCCAGAACCTGTGCCGCAGGTGGGGAAAGGGTCAGTAGGCCGTCGTAAATCGCCACCTCAAACTGTGCGCAGTATTCTTACATACAGGCAGCTGACGGAATGCTTCAGGATCAACTTCGTTCCCAGGCACCAGGAGGGGAGGAGGGGAGGAGGGGGGGCAACCGCACATGTACCGGTATTTTACTTCATGTAGAATGAGTTCTTTTACATGTAGTGGGGAAGCGCACTGAGCCAAGCCTTATTTTAAATGGTGGACAATTCAGGCCGACAGTGACAAACAGTCAGTGCCCCATACCTCAAGCACATGCCTCGCTGATAACTAACCCATCAAGCACCATCTTATCCGGTTAAAGAATTTTTTTCGTTGCATCTTCTTGCACAACTACCCTTTCTTGTGAGGTCCTGATTTTTTGGAGGCCCCCCCATCCGCCATCATAATGGAATTTCTCGCACCTACTCCTTGTTGAATGACAGGAAGCGACTAACTGCATGTCCACCTGCTCTACCACCTCTTTAATTTTCTGTCTGGTCCCGCTGACGGAGGTGGTTGGAAGCCCGCGGGGCAAGGGCAGACCAAATCAGACGTAGGAGCAGGTTGTTCGTAGTTGTTGTTTGTTGGTGTTTTAGGGCCCTTCAACTACAAGGTCATTAGAGTCCCGTCCACAGCATAGTTCTTATGCAGAGACTGCACAGACACTACACTAATGTGACGATTTTTGGGTATTAGTAGTACCCAGTCCTCCCAAGCGGCCCCTGGGGTTGCACTGCGTAACTTCAGTGATCAGACGAGAACTGGTGTGTCCAACGCAATTCGCCACTCCCAGGTTGTTCGTAAGGACGTGATAGTGCGTGGGGTGGACGGGGATCTGGTGGACGATAAACGGGAGTTGGGGGCTAGAACCCGCAGTCCAGACCGTGCCACCGATGGGATAAGGGTATGCTGATGGTCCCGCTGACAGAGAAGGGGGAAAATTGGGTTAACTAATTGTATCCGATTAAATTTCATTTACCTTTCGTATTTACACTGCAAATAAATTTATAGAGTTTATAAGCCGAAATAATTTCCTTTTCCATCTCGTCCTCTCCTCTTTATATCTCTATCACTAGCCCTCTTCCCTCCTATGGCAGGAGGTCCGGTGCCAATTTTTGTCCCATTGAGAGACTAGAAACTAGGTTGGACGGTAGTTTTGCGCAACCTGCTACTAACCTAATACTGCAAGCTCTATGCTTATTTCTCGTCGGCCTATTTTGATTCGGTGGGGGAGCCCCCTCGTACCTCTGTCATTACTTTAAAAAATATGCTGTTCCCGCCCCCATGCTTAACTCCTTCTTCCTCCACTAGACTGGTAAGTTTTATTTACTTTCCAGTTGGAATAAGTAGTAATTATAAACCAAATATTTCTGTCGTGGAGCGTCTTGCCTGAATTCATCAAGAGACCCCATAAATGCAATTTAATATTCCTCTAACTTTATCATTTCTCATCAAATATTTAATTGAAGAGTGAAACGTTAGATTCCATTATTTTATGAAGATATTTTTATTACATCGCCAAATGATGGAGGTGGAAGAAGCGCTAGCACAGGCCGGAAGAAGTGAGAGGAGGAGAAAGGAGGACACACTCTCATGCACCTCCCAGTACACCACCTTGATAGTTTGAGGCGCGTCCCATTCTGGCAACGCACATCTTAAGTGTCACTCAATGTTATATTCATAGAGTGAATCCTGATATCAATATAGGGCCCTTTCCTTCCTCGTTCTCGTCCTCCTCCCAAATTTAGGGAGGGGAAGACAAGAAAAAAAAATGTATTCGGCATAACTCAGCTGGAGTTAAGTAGCAATTATCTACATATTTCCTACTCTTACACCGAAATATTGATTTCACATTTGGAACATGAAACTACTGCACTGCCTTAATGCAGATGTCATCGCTTATTATCTTATATTTTGGGTGACTATCATATATACATATATACACACACAGCACCCCTGAACCTGCTCTGCCCTGCCCTGTTCCTTTTCTCTCTCTCTCTCTCTCTCCACCTTCCTCCACACACATCTCTTGCATATACAATGGAAGAGTGAGGTAGAGGGTCCCATCGTGTTTCAAACTTGAATCGACAGGGAATTGAAGGCAGAAAATCCCCTTCTTTCCTTCTCTCCCAACCTTACCCCTTTCCTTCCCTTTTCCGAAATGGCATGAGGAATCTTTTACATCATTTCAAGACAAACTAATTACAGTGATGGTAATTTTATTTGACTGCTATTGTTGGTGACCAATTGAGACAAGCTGCTGAGGGCCGCCGCCGCCACCACCACTGTGCATTATTGAAGATTATAGGGTTCTGTCTCTCTTAACCATCTTTTATTTCTAGGATATTGTCAAGGGCCCGAATATCGGGTTGGTTTTGGCATTTGCAGTGGTAAAGTGTTGTCAGCACATTCTTCCTTCTAATGACGATTAACAATTGATTCCGCACCACTATTGGGAATTGGCGAGGAGGAGATGCTCGAGGAGAATATGAAAGCAATCATTTCAAGAAAGTCTGGTTTTACATTTCACTGCTTCAACCATTTATTTTTATATTTCTCTCTCTCTCAAAAAAGTGTATAACTGTTTCTATTAATAATGGCTTGTTTGATAAAAGAAATCGATAAATTCATTTGGCATGAAAATATTACCGTTTCACATTGCTCTTTACACACACCCTCCCTCTCTCTCTCTCACTTTAGGGAGTATTCTAGCTGCACTCGTTTGCAATACTCTCCGAAATGATTTAAGAATGTATTCCAGAAGCTCCTCCTTTTTGACACTGGGTGGAAAGCACACGAGAGAAAAGGGGCAAGGTAAGTAGTGGTCAAGTGGTCTCGGTTGACAACACAAGAACGGCTGCCATGCCAACTCTGGACACTCGCGTGGTCTACCGGATCTCTGCAGCGTTCTGAAGGAGGGAGTTCGGGTGTTGAAACACCGTTTTCCAAGTTTTTAAAATCCAATCCCAGTAACTAAACTACCTGGAGACCATTTCTAAGGATTAAAAAGCATCATTATTTATCATTTATCTTAAGTGTGCCCATCGGTCATCGTCTTGGCAACTGTATGTTGAGAAACTTGCGCCATTTCCATACTTAACTGATGCTAGATGACCATTAGTTGGCTCAGACGGTATACGAGGGCAGGATGTGTTTCGTTGGTGTTTTAGGGGCCCTCAAGTACAATGGTTATTAGAGCCCCGTCCACTGCGTAGTTCTAATGCAGAGTCTGCACAGACACTACACTGTTACGACGATTTTGGGTATTAGCAGTACCCAATGTTCCCAAGCGGTAACCCATGCTAGTACTAGCTGAGGTTGCGCTGCTTAACTTTAGTGATCAGCCAAGAACTGGTGTGTGTCCAACGCAATACAGCTGCTTATGGGGACAGGAGATGTACTTAAAAAGGATCCAGGTACGGAGAGCAAGAACTCGACAGTTCACACCACTTTTAGAAGAGGGTTTTCAACGACTCTGAAGAGTTTAGGGCATGCACGGCGCTCGAGAAAGCAAGCAACTATATCTTGAACTAATCTTTTTCCCGCCTATGACGGCCGGGTACTCATTTTTGTTCCATCGGAACGCATGGGCGATCTGTTGGGCGGTATTTTAAGGCAGCTGGCTGCCGACCTAATGCTGCAACAACAAAACAACTGCTAACTCCTTTCCCAACTATAACAGGGTGGGGACAAGTGCCGGATTTACCACTAGGCAAAATAGGCTGAAGCCTAGGGCCTCAACATTTAGTGGGCTTCAGAGTTTAAGAAAGAGGCCTCAACATTTAGTGGGCTTCAGAGTTTAAGAAAGAGGCCTCAACATTTAGTGGGCTTCAGAGTTTAAGAAAGAGGCCTCAAAATCTCAATAGCCTAGGGCCTCTCAATATCTAAATCCGGCACTGGTGGAGACCCCAATCTTGTCCCTCTCGAAGGACACACGGGCAATGTCTTGGGCCGTAGTTTTCTGCAGTTGGCTGTTGGTTTATTAATAGTCGGTCTACTGTTGGTTGGGGCATTCTACCGACCTTCTACACTAAGGAATTTTGCCTCATTTACGCGTTGCACAATAGAGAGGGTCCTTTGACGTGCAAATGACATCGTTTACTTCCCGTCCGACGGAAGATGCTTTCGAGGCCTCTCACCCGAAAGAAGGCAACTCACCTCGATCCAGAGTTGAACGTGGAACACTGTCTACTTAGAACGTTGACGAACACATCACGTGACTTTGGTGCTCCGGCGTTGCAACTCTCGCACAGCAGTTCCTAAATTATTCACCGGGTGCTGTCGATCATCCACCTACTCTGAATCGAAAGTGTTGCTATGGCAACTAAAAACATGTCGTCTGAAGAGAAAGATATGCACTTACATTCCAAGAATTTGAAAGTAGCAAAGTAAAAAAGTGATGAGGTGTTAGTTTTTTTTTTGTAAATTGAGCGACAGATAAAAGTAAGTGACTTTTAGATTGATATTTAGATCGTCGCGATCAGCTTCTTTACAGCTCTTTTTTCCCCTGTCCATTTACTACCACCACCACCACCGCCGCCAATAGACAAGTCTTGAAATTCATGGCCGCCGACATGAAATGAACACAAAAGTCGTATCAAATTCTACTGCATTTTAATCAATTGAATTGAGCCTAATACAAGGAATGGGAGCGAACAGGAAAATGAGGGACACAAATCTAACAAAAGAAATTATTTTCAAACAAAAAGTTTTACACAAGTTAAGAAATAATACAAGTCGTCATCATCATCATCATCATTATCATCATAGTTGGTTAAATTTTAATGAATTTTTTTTTCTCTTGTCTAAATATGTGTGTAATAATTAACATGTGCATGGTGCACAACAACAAGTGCCACCAGGGAAAGTTCGTTTATTATTATTATTATTATTATTGAATTAATAGCCCAGTTACATAACAGTACAGACCAGTAAATAAATTTCCAGTTCTTATTTTGAAAAATACAAATTATAGCAAAACAAAACGAGATGTTTTTTCTCTTCCAATGATTATTCAAGATCTTATCATTTTAATAAATAAAATCAATCTAATTTTATTTTTTAAATCGCTATATATCAGATATATTTCGAAAATGAACTAGAGTTTTACGAATTAAAATCATTTGTGTATTTTTTTTTCTTCAAAAAATTGCATATTTGCCATTAATGGGTGTGTATAGATAGATATCCTCAGTAACATTCAAGTCAACATTTTAGGGCATTAGAGACTCAAGTGTGTGTTTGTTGGAGGTGGAAGTTTCATTTATATAAACGAATGCATACAAATTTTATTTTGCATATTATTAATTCAAATCAACTTGATCGATATATGTATAAAACATTTCGCCCCCTTCCCTCTCTCTCTCTCTCATTCTCCATTTATGAATTAGTTGGCGGGTGTTTGCTTTACCTAGATTTTTGTTTCGGTAGCCTCAATTGACCAGGTTAATAAATAAAACTGTTACTAGTTGCAGATAAATTATCAAGAACACCTTTAGAAATGAAAAACCTAAAACTTTCAGGAAAATGTTATTGCGGTGTGGTTATCAGACGTCGAAACGAAACAGTGGAGGATCAAGATCATGAAGAGCCCCAAGCGCAACCTAGTTTTGAGACTCCTTCTCCGATGCTCTAAATACCAAGTAATTCTATCAAATCAACTTATTAATAAATATATTGATCAATCAATCGTTTTCTTAAAACTAAGTCTCTATTTTTAGCTCTTTGTAGTTACAGATATGAAGCCGTTAAACTTTTGGAGGCCCCAAGCACTGGCTTGTTGCACCTGTGCGATGATGCGCTGCTGCCAAAATATTTGAATACTACTACTAAGTGCTGCTCAAAAGGTAAATCGATACACTACGAATTTTAATCAAAAACTAAATTCAACGTCTGAAGGATGAGCTAATTACAAAAATGTTCAATATTTCCTTTTTCGAAATTAAGGAATTGAAAAGGTTTCCAAAATTTTCAAAATAACGTCTAGAAATGGTATCCGAGATGACACAAATTTTAATTGAAATTATAAAAGACCCAATTGCCCGAGACAGAGAGAGAGAGAGTAGATCCAATTGTGGAGGAGAAAGAGAGAGAGAGAAACCCATCAACATGTCACAAAATCGATTCGCCCTTTTTTTGCGATAAAACATCACAAAACAAGGGGCTCTAAAATGGCTAACTTCACTATTCAAGCGCACTGACCAAACACACACACTCACACAGAGCACTTATTGACTGACCAGCCAAAAACTTAAACAGCACAGAGCAATGATGGGCATTTTTGTGATTCACACACAGAAGAAGGTGGTAGGAAGAGGGGGGGGGGGATGTCAGGAAAAAGAGAAGGCACTGCGAGGGAGTCCAGTTTTCAAAACGGAGGAGTCCGATTACCATGCAAATTAAGTCAAAAACATCTTCGGAGTCAACATTTCAATCATCCAGGGTTGGGTTTTATACTGATTTGCAAGTCTCATTTCAAATTCAGCAAGAAGAAGAAGAAGAATTTCATATTAAATCGACATTAATGACGCCAAATGACATCGGGTATGGTAAACATCCACATCAAACATGCCAAATAAATAAGAAGCCCCCTCTACCCACCCCAACGTACACCTAAGCAATGTTGAACATCAAATTTACCCAGAGGTCAAAAATATCATGATTAAAACGGATATCGCACATACATTGGGACTTCTTTAAAGATACTCATTTCAGAAATTGAATAATAATAGTAAAAAAGAGGGGAGGATTCAATCTCATCCCTGCCAAATTCCACCACGGGACGATAGGCAGCATCCAAGTGACACATTCCATTTCCCCACATCAAGAAGAGCATTTGCAACAACAGTTAGCTGCTGACCGATTTCACCTCAGTCAAATTTTATACTGCATTTGAATATTTTGCAAAGTCGATTAAATGTACACACACTGGTCAGTTTGCAACATCCTGCCACTGTCCTTTAGTGGGCTTAGGTCTCAACCTCCTCATTACAAACCCCCCTCGCAACAAACTGCTGTATCAAAAACCATGGTTATGTATTCCAGATCAGGCCCTGTCCAGATTCGCCCAGTCAGAAACAAGAAATTGGAAGTAAAGTACAACTATTTCATAATGGCCTTAAAAGGAGAACAATCCTAATATTTACACGAAAAAAAAACTCACATGACATGATCGGGAATCGACCCGGCAATGTCTATATGACATTCTGCAAAACCTAACACAAAAGATATCGATTTTTTTGTCCACATTATTAACTGCTGACCTCATAGTTCCAAGCCTACTTGCTTTTTCTAAAAAAGAAAGAAATAGTAGACGTCTAAAATCATAAACTCATCCAACAAAGTATTTAAACCATTTAACGAGCTTTAAAAAACTACACCATGCCGCAGAAACTATTTCCTGTTTCGTGCGCAGGCGCACCTTCATGTTTGCCTCAACTTCACCCAACCATTTTCTCAACCCCGTACACACATTTGGTAAAAGTACACAAACAAATTCGGGAAATTATATAAACACCACTGAAGAAATACATGATGATTTTAAATAACAGTAAAAATATATATATATAATATATACGAAAAAATATGACGTCAAAACTGAAGGAGTGAATAACAAAAAAATGTGAACTACTTAATATTATTAGTTTAAAATATTCTAACCATTTTACAAACATGAAATAAAAAGAGCGAAAATATGTGAAATGTAAATTAATCTTCTTAATGCCCATTCAGATTATTATTTTCATCAACCTCTTTGGTTCGTAAGATCTCTCTAAAGGACTAATCTCAAAGTGCAAATGGCGGCCTAAATAAATGTTACTTCTGACTGAAATTTTCTAATAAAGTAGCAGAAACAAGACTAGTTGATCAAATATGAAAACGAAATTATCAAAATGAAATATAAAATAAACGTCCCTTCCCTGAGCCTACACGTTATTCTTATCATCCTCATCATCCATTTGTAATTTTATTGCTAATGGTTGAACAACGTCATCAAGTGTCCGAAATACAGGGAAGAGAATCAGATCTTGCGAACCGGAACCGGACACTCGATGATGTCATGAAGGGGAATTCCTAATGCAACCACGGTTTAAATAATATTCAATCAAACACATGAACCATGTAGTATTATTACCAGGGCTGGCCTTATGCACTGGCAAAGCAGGCAGTTGCCCGGGGAGCCAATAATGCGCGCCATTTCATCAACTAATGGATTATAAGGAATTTAAAAGTCATTTTAAATAACTCAGTTTCAGAAGGGTATTTTGGAGTTTCATCACCGACGTTACGAAGGTCCGAGGCCTCCAAAATATACGTTTTGTCTGAGACGCCATTTGGGTCCTAAGGTCTACCCCGATTCTTAATTTTATGTTTCGGTGGAGGCCCACTTGCCTCACTTGCTGCCCAGAGAGCCTTCTAGCACTCCTTATCCAAAACAGCGATTCGCCAGTACAATGGTCAACAGCGCCAAGTTCATCATCCCCTTATCCCGCCTGTGGCAGGGTTGGGCCTAACAACGCCAACTTCATTATTGGAAATACAGCCGCCATTCGATTCTACTAGGCTATAAAAGGAATGCTATTACTGGAATGGGTTAACCCTTTTCTTGCATTTGTTGCAAAAACACAAGACAGGTTCCCTGATATGTTCTAGAAACACACTATCCCTATTTACGTTAGATATGCAAATAATTTACATGATATTAATAATAATAATAATTAATAATTGATCCACAATTAGAATAAATGATCTCTTTGGGTAAGAAACATTTCTTTCAACCTCAAAACAAGTATTATTCCAAGAAGAATAACTCAAAACTCGTAAATAACTATAATATTAATAATAAAGGTTATAAAATAAATCCTATATTTTTTTCGACAATGAACATTGATGGATTAACTGATCGGACAAAAAAAAATAAGAAAAACTCAAAAAAAGGGGGTAAAAAGAAGAGGTAAAAAGAGGGGCGCCACCAAACGAGGGTTGAGGAAGGGATTCCACTGTCCCATAAAAGGAAAGAAACTGCACAACACGCTCACAATACTAAGTACTAAAATCACAATGGACGAAATAAACACAGTTGAAACTGGTCTTTTATTTTAAAACTATGAAAACTGCACACAACCACAAAAAAAGAAATTTCTAGATATATACACGTGTGTATATATATATTTATTTATGTATAATATATATTCGTATTTATAGTAATAATAATAACGCTATATTTTATGCAAGTCTTCACAACATTGACCGCCGAAAAAAAGTTTTTTTTTGTAAGATAAGATGCAGAGCTTATTCATATAAATAGCTTATAAACAACACTAATCAGCTTTGTACTTAAAAGCTTATTTTTCTGATATGAAATAACGACGACACACACTGTCGTCTTACGGACAAATGATCATTCAAAGTGAAGGTAGCTAGGGTAGGGAAGAAGGACAGACACAGGTCTACTTCAGGTCTGGACAAAAATATGGGACCCAAAAGAAGGTGAACCACCAAGGTCAACGAGCGAAACGCTATCCTCGGGATACCAACACACACCACTTCACCCTGCTTAGGGTCGGCGCTATATTTTGCGGGGCCCTGTGAAAACTAATTATGCGGGGCCCCGTGAAAACATGAAGCGGGGTCCTTCTATCAACCGGCCCTGTGCCGTCGCACTGTTCTCACACCCATCACGCCGGCCCTGCCCTGCTCTCTTCAGCCGTTACAACCCTACCCATGCACATACGTAGCTGGAAAGTGACTATCTTCGACATCGTTCAGGAAACGCCATAGTTGCGAAGTCGACACGTGGCGGCATCGCCATAGTTGCGAAGTCGACACGTGGCGGCAACGCCATAGTTGCGAA
>JAAFCE010004209.1:19337187-19352335 GCA_013389805.1 Trigoniulus corallinus | reverse complement strand
GCCATAGTTGCGAAGTCGACACGTGGCGGCAACGCCATAGTTGCGAAGTCGACACGTGGCGGCAACGCCATAGTTGCGAAGTCGACACGTGGCGGCAACGCCATAGTTGCGAAATCGACACGTGGCGGCAACGCCATAGTTGCGAAATCGACACGTGACATAGCAACGCCCACACGTGATGACAACGTAGTTAAGGAATTGACACATGACAGCAACGTCATAGCGGTTTTTCACAACTATACTGGCTGAGTCTGAACAACGAACGACGACGTCATTTTGTCCATAAGACGTACAGTAGATGGTGACGTCCAGTTAAGAAAGAAGGGCGAAAGGGAGGATGGGGGAGTCTCATATTTAAAAGGGGGGGTCTAATGAAGGGTTTGCTAATGAAGGATTTGCGCGGAGGTTAGGGAGAGGGGAAAGCGACTGAAAGGTCACTAAGCGGACAATCATGATCGAGCCACACTACCCTGCACGAGTGACCCACGACTGGTCAGCCTAAAGATAACTATGAAAATGCTACAAGGCCTTTCCCCATCCCACCCTCCCCTCGGAATTGTCCTAAAAAAAATCTATCGTAGGAGAAGCATACACATTATCGCTTTGATAGCCTCATTATTTGGAAAGCCTCCGAAAAAAATGAAGAGGCTCGAAAGGTGGGGGGTTGTTGAAAAGTCACGGGAATGACGACGATTGTCCTGAAAATGCATCCAGAGAAAGAGAGAGAAAAAGACAAGGGATAAAACAGGGACTACCAAGTAACAGTTATATATATTTATAGAGTAAGGCATTGTTAGTACATGTACTTTTCATGGAGACGTCACGATCGAGGGACCCACCACCACTGCCCAAAAATACCTTTCAGAAACCAACACCTGAACGGAGATTGGGACATCCTATGGACCCTTAACCTCCCTCCCTGTTCGATTTTAGCGCAAAAAAACCACCAGACAAATGTTCATAATTCGGCACAAGAAAGGAGAGCGTGGGACGATAGCAACATGCTAGTCCTTGCCCCAACCCCTTCTCTCCATTCCCACAGTCGGATGAACTGCACACTTCTAGTACATGCACAATGGTTTTTTTAGTATTGGACGGAAATCTACCGATTACCCAAGAAATCAAATTTACACAATTCATTCTCAGTTTCATTCTAGACACGATTTATCCAAAAAAGAGCAAGCTTTAAAGTATCTGCTGTCATTGGAAATGTAGGTAGTAAACTAAATATAATCCAATTTCTTTTTAGCAAAAACTATGCAAAATTTTTCGACACACAGTTGAAATTCCGCAGTTACTTATCCATTCTCAACAATTTCAAAAATACTGAAAGAAATACGCTATTTTCAACTTCTCTTTAGCAAAAATTATGCAAATTTCCCCTCCCTCCCCCGCATAGTCAAAAATGCATCAAATTCACAGAAGACGAATTCTGAACAGACATATGCTATTTTAAGACAGCACCAGTTAAGAGATATCAACCAGAACCTTAAAAAAAGCTATATTTCTCATCATTATAATTGGAAATTGCATTATTAATTTTTTGACGAATATTAATAGCCAACTTCCGGTGTCTGAAACAGAGTCTTAAAAATCTGCAAACTAATCTCATTGGTATAAAATAAAACGTTAAACGCAGCCACATAGAGTCGGCTGTTGGGTTGAATGTGTATGTGTTAAATTTCATAGCGCAATATTATCTATCATACCGGAAATGCTTTTAAACTAAAATGTTGAGCGGAAGTCAGGAAAAATATAAATCGATTCCTACGTCATCGTCGCACTGCCGATATTGCGAAAAGACGTCAAACCGCAGGCGGTTTGCACAAATAACTGCGCTGCAAAGACAAATAACGTGTAGAGAAGGGGGGGGGTTGAAAAAGAAACAGCAGAGGCGGGGGAACATAAAATTATGAAATGAAACCTCCGGTGTCAAATCATTTATGCAAATCCAAATTAATTACTAGTCTAATTTTTGGATTAAATAAAGCTGGCAATTAGAGCGACGCTCTGAAACGGAACAGACGTAATTCCATTAGAAATTGGTCAGATCTGGGACTAGTTTTATAACGGGCTCCTTTCCAGCAACCCTAGAGATGAAAAATAGCAACATTTCAGTATCTGACCTCTCTCTAAGCTTTGGTTGACATTTCTGTTTTTTTTTAATCAGAAAAATAATAATCAAAATGTGTTTTTAAAAATGACTAAAAATAATACAAATACATTTCAGGAGGTAAACTAACTCCCTCTAGCGGAGAGAAAGAAAAACGCGACGCACAATCCGCCAACTTAACAGTTGCTTTGTAACAATCTTCAATCGAGATTTTGCATATTATGAAATCATTTTCGTTTTCAATTCTTGATAACGTTCAAAGTTTGATCCAAGTTAAATTAAAATACATTTGTCACTTACCATTTTATGGTCACTCGAATGTTTTTTTTTTAAAACAACAACAAAGGTGTAGAACAAACCGTTCATATCACACAACTTAACGCTTTTTTTCCTGGGATTCATGATACCAAATTCATTTCACAACATATCAAATGTTAATCGTAAAGTTTTCTAACTTCGAAACACGAAAAAAGATATAATCATATTCACTAATTGAAACAAATAAAGAGAAACGGATTTCACAATGCACGTTCTCTCTGACCTCTTACCCACCATTTTATCAACAACACAAAGCGCACCTAGCGGTCATACCTGGCCTTACAAAGTTATGAAATATCTCTTCATTATTATTGCTACATTTATAGAGAAGAATAAAATGAAAAAAAGGAAATATTAGCAGCCTAAATCTCTTTTCTTTAGGCTGGTATCGTTTTTGGATTTGTAAGAAAATAAATAGCCAAAGCCAAAACAAAAATATGAACATCAACGGCCATAAAATTTAAAAAAAAATGGTTTCGAGGTGGGGGAAAGGGCTATTCACAAACAAACAAAAAAAAGGTAAACAATATTCCAAATTATAAAGATTCATTTAAGGATTTTGAGCAAAAGCAAAACTGAGTCAGAGTTTGAAAATGAATCCACTTCTCAAAGCCATTTTGTTTCCCAACTTGGAAATTTCACAAATCCACACTGGTCATTTTTATATGTCATCTTTATGCGTCTGAAATAAGTAAAAATCAAACATTTCAACATTGATAATAAAGGCAGTTGATAACAGGGAGAGAAATGGCATTCAAATAAATGCGCAAAGAGATTTTATTTATTACACACTCAACTATCAAGACTAGTTAAAAATGTAACAATAAATATTAATTAAAACTACTAGAAATTAGAATAGTCATAACAAAATCGACACTGACGAACAGTAAGATACAACACCATGAACCTTGACTGCTAGCAATTGATTTGTGTTTTAAGGCCCTTCAACTACAGCGGTCATTAGACCCCCGTCCACTGCGTAGTTGTAATGCAGAGTCTGAACAGACGCTACGCTAATGCGACGATTTTTGGGTATTAGCAGTACCCAGTTTTCCCAAGCGGCCACCCATGTTAGTACTAGCTGGTTGTTGTTGTTTGTTGGTGTTTTAGGGCCCTTCAACTACAAGGTCATTAGAGCCCCGTCCACAGTGTAGTTCTTATGCAAAGACTGCGCAGATACTACACATTAATGCGGCGATTTTTGGATACTATCAGTACCCAGTTTTCCCAAGCGGTAACCCAAGTACTAGCTGGGATTGCGTTGCTTAACTTCAGTGATCAGACGAGAACTGGTGTGTCCAACGCAATACAGCTGCTCCCTCATTAGATCCCCTTCCACTGCGTAGTTCGAATGCAGAGTCTGCACAGACACTACGCTGTTTCGACGATTTTTGGTCATTAGAACCACCAAGTGTTCACCCATGTTAGTACTACCTGGGGTTGGGTTGCTTAAGGGTTGGGTTGGGTTAAGGGTTCGGTTGCTTGGGGTCCAAAACTCCCGGAAGCAGGCAAAACCGAATTGTAATTCAATTTAAAGTCTCACTGTGACGTCATCTGGCATTTTGGACCACTTAAAGTACCCTAAATGTTAAGAGTTTGACGGGTACAAAATTAACTCCGTGGTCAAAATATTGGCAGAGGGTATTCCATTTCGCAATCAGAGGATGCTAGCATGGTGTTATATCCGGTAAGCTGTTCGTCAGAAAAGATGGACATTGAAAGGGTTAAGAAAATAATCTTTACCTCCTATTTACCTATAAGGGTGGGGTTCATGGTTACATACAGTGGTAGGAGGGGGTTGTGACAAGAGCCAATTGCTTCCCCAATGTGTGTACCCTGTTGAGGGAACTTCTCGACCCTGTCATAGGCATTTCCTGGGCTGCTCGTAGGGTACTGTATCGAATTGAAAGGGATCTTTTGGAATTTGGGAAAGAAATTCAGAATGGAAAATAAAAAATAAATTAGGCAACTGTGATTTCGGTCAATTTGTTGTCAAAAAATCAATAAGAAAAACAATATCAATAATTATGTATGAAACATGATCACTACTAGTATGTTGTGGTGTTTGTGTACAAAGAGACATGTATGGGACACAAGATGTCACGTGACAAAAGAGCAGTAACGCATACAATATCCTCATCAAAGGGTTAACCATTGTCATAAGAAACAGAAAGCATAACAACAACTCTCCCAAAATATCGTGCATTTCAGTAGGAGAGGAGAACGTCCCATAACAAGACATTAAAAGGTAGGGAAAGAAGGGGCAGATAGTTAATTTCTTCCCTCCAGTTAGTTGTTTCCCCATACACCCCCTTCAATATTCTTCCCGGAGTATTAGTACCGCCCTTCCTCCTCCCTCCTCAAAACTAGCACCACGGCATGCAACATCAGTTAGTAAGGTTTACATGAACCCCATGACCCCAATAGGCTATCGTTTTGCAAGCAAATTTTAGTAACAGGCATCAAAGAATATGTTGGGACTTCTTTCCGGATAACAAAGTCCACAACCAAGCTTTAACATGAACAGCAGGGCTGGCCTTAAGGTCCCGAACCTAATTCCCAAAATTCCAGGGCCACTAGATAAGAGACCCTATTAGGAATAACCTCGCCAAAATATTTCTTCGATGAATAATTGAAAAGATTTCGTCAATAACAAGAATCATCAGTGCATATTTTAACTCTGCATTAATTTAAAATTAGAAATTTATTCCCCAAAGGGGGCACTTGTACTCTTCTTAAGGCCAGCTCTGGACAAGGGTAAAGGTCATTCCAATGAGTTTGAATAAATTATGCAGTAATTGAATCTAATTCCCCAATTTCAAGAGTCACCCTTGATTAAATTTTCTTGTTTTAGAAATACGATATTATTTTCTGGATTAAATGAAACAATGAAGAAAATTTATTTTTGGAAAAGGAAAAAACAAACAATGAAATTGTCTCAAAGGGCCTTACCTCGCCCATTTTATTCTTAGCATACTCGATGCGGATGCCCCCACGATCAGAGGAGACCAAAGCAAATCCCTGGAGACCGTTCATGGCTTGGGCAGCGTATCGTATATCCTATAAAAATAACAAAGAAGTGCTGTTAATTGTTATGAAATTTAGGATCAAATTTTCATTAAAACTACAATCCATAAGATTTTGGAAAAAAAAACACTTGCACCCCACCACATCGTCATTATATCTCTATCCTGCCTGTAGTAGGGTCGGCCCTCCGTGTTCTAGCCCCCCCCCCCACCTCCGCCTAACACCCACGAGGTTCCCATTCACCCCGCATACTATCTCTATGATACCCCCAACGTAATATATTAACTAGTTCCCATGTTTTCGGGTCCCCACACTTCACACCCCTAATCCAAGTATTGCAATTCCTTTAGTTGGATTGCTTTGACGGTGTTTTAGGGCCATTCAACTACAATGGTCATTAGATCCGCCTTCCACTGCGTAGTTCAAAAGCAGAGTCTGAAAATACACCCACAGAAATGCAACCCCATCTAGTACTAGCACAGGTGACTGCTTCGGAACACTGGGTACTGCTAATACCCCAAAAATAATCATAACACCGTAGTGTCTGTGCAGACTCTGCATTAGAACTACGCAGTGGAGGGCGATCTAATGACCATTGTAGTTGAAGGGCCTAAAACCAGCACCTCCTATATATGAAGGCCTACACATACGATTATAACAATCCTATGACGTCACTACAAGTAGTCCACTGCAACATAGTCCCCATAGATCATTACATTCATCCATTGTAGCCCACGTGTTTTTAGTGCAATTTAAATAATTATTAATCACAGTAGATTAAATAATTAATGAAATATAACTGTACATTATTATGTGGTGAAGGATTATATTTTGTGCTTAGCATCAAATTTGGATTTTGGATTTATAACAGTCTTCAGTTATAGTTGTGTCCTATGCCTTATCGTTGTGTGCTCCAAAATGTCAGGATAACTATGATGAAGGACCCACAGTAAGTTTTTTTAAGTTTCCAACTGTAACAGCAAACTCCAGGGTATGTTTTTATATACAGTATACCGGGTATTGGAATGTTATTTTTAAGTGGCCCTCAAGGGTGCGTTGTGGGCCCCGGGCTGTCATCATTCGGAGTCAGCAATGTCACAGGGGCAAAATTGTCACAGGCAGGCAGAGTGGGATTGGGAAGGGACAGCTGATGCCATGTGGGACAGGGTCACAATAAAAATTAGGCTTTCCAGGGCAGGCAGATATGGTAGTGGAATTATGAGGTAGAAACAGCCATCAAGCAAAAGAAGGCTGCTTTCCACAAGGGGATGGAGATAGGGAACCAGGAATCAAAAATACAATGTTGGCAGGCCAAAACCACAGGTAAAACGATTATTGCCCTGGCCAAATACCAGAAGTACGAGGCCTCCTCTGATGAGTTAAAGACCAAGGGAGAGAATATTCTAAACTAGTGAGTGCAGCAAAAGATATACCCCAAGCCATAACAGTCAATAGAATGAAAGTAGCGAAGATGCAAATGCTTTGGTACCTGAGTGGGCTGTGGAGAGCTGATAGAATTAAGAATGAGTATTTTAGATGTAGCCTGGAGTGGAAGAGGGGAGCAGGAGCTCATTAGGTTTACTTCAGGAATGCTGGTGGTTGGAAGTACCCGGGGCAGGGGAGACCAAAGTAGTCTTGGGCGCAGGTTGTCCATAAGGATATGGTAGTTTGTGAGGTAAATAGAGACCTGGTGGGAGACAAAAGGTAGTGGGGGGCTAGAACCCACTGATCCGACCCTGACACAGGTAGGATAAGGGTGGTATAATGATGAACTGTTTGCTACTTTACGAAAGCTGAAGTTGGGGGCAGGTTGACCTTAAAGATATGGTAGTGTGTGAGGTGTATGAGGACCTGGTGGGAGGTATTCGGGAGGTAGAACCCGTAGACCTGACCCTACCACAGGCGGGATAAGGGTATGATGATAAAGATGATGAGGCTATAGCAGTGGCCTTCAAACTGTCGATTCATGGAACCCTTAGATCTATAAGATGTTTTGGGGGACCCCATCCCACCTTTAGAAACGTACAGTATATCTTGCCGCTGTTAACGATTTGGCAACCTACACTTGAAGCTTCTGATTAATTTCCAAATAAATGTTTCTTTATATTTTTGTTAATATACACTAGGTATCTAGTGAGTGCTTCATAATTTTTTTTCAAATTTCTATTTTGACTCGCGGAACCCCCAGAAATGTACTGTGGAAACCCGGGGTTCCACAAAATACAGTTTGAAGACCGCTGGTCTATAGTATACACCCACCAAATTAAACACTAAAAGGCATTAGTATAGTCTCTATACTAATGATTTTCTTGTGAAGCAATGGTAAGACTAATGGACTACCTTTGCTGACGTCACTATGTAATGTGTAGGCCTTCATATATAGGAGGTACTGCTAAAACACCAACGAAATAGAAGAAATAAAAAAAAAATGTACAGTCACTATGCTGTTACAACGATTTGGGGATAAGCAGTACTCAATATTCCTAAGCGGTCACCCATTCCAGTACTCTGTTTGTTGGTGTTTAAGGTCCCATCAACTGCAAGGTCATTAGACACCCGTCCACTGTATAGTTCTAATGCATAGACTGTACAGACACTACACTAATGCGACGATTATTGGGTATTAGCAGTACCCAGCTTTCCCGAGCGACCCCCCATGTCAGTACTAACTGGGCTTGCGTTGCTTAACTTCAGTGATTAGACGAGAACTGGTGTGTCCAATGCAACTCGCCGCTCCAGTCCTTTAGGATGTTACGTTGCTTAACACCTGTGATCAGACAAGAACTGGTGTGTCCAACGCAATCCAGCTCCAGCCAGACTCCAGCCTGGAGTCTGGAACCTGCAGGAATATTGGGCTGGTTGTTTGTGGGGGGATGCGCCGGCCTATCCCACAGATTCTTGCACCCAACCAAAAGCAATGGCTAAGCAAACGCCTAGCTGAGGCCTACTTGACACCCACGGTAGGAGGGGGGAGGTCAGAAAAGTTTTGTAATTGGCATTAGCCATTGCTCAATTTTGGGGCTTCTTTTAAAGACTTGTGTATAATGCCCCTCCTTACCCCTTCAACAAAATGAAACTCGTTGTGATCCCTCCAAATGAGACACTGCCACTTAAAAAAATTGAGTTTTTGGTGCTTCCTACAAGTGGCACTCAGGGCATCTGCCTCATCTACGCCTCTGGGAACCGCAACAGTTGTGAAGTGCTTAAACCTTCACTGAAGGCGTGACGATTTAAACTCGGTCATCTTTCATTGACACGGAGAGGCAACCATGAGCACCCGACCCTATCTTAGGCGGGAAAGGGGTTTGAAACAATAAGCTGGCTGTTTTTGAGGGGGACCCACTGTTTCTTCATGACAGTATTTCGTACAGATTTTGTGGCCAAAGCGAGTATCGCGTTGAATATTCTGTCTTAAAAATTGAAACTGTAGTGAGATGAGAAGTTGTAAACGTCTGTCGTGTTCACATTTGTGTCTACAGGGGCGCATCCAGAGGGGGAACAATGCAGCAATTTGCACCTCCCTTAGTGCTTCAATGGGGCGCATTGCAACCGATAAGGCATTTTTGCATTTGCTATTCCCATTTCTATACTGGCAGTCCAATCTGCAGTTGGCTAAATCACTGAAGATAGGACATTGTCTAAGGCAGGGGTGGCCAAAACGAGGCCCGCCGGGAGTTATGGTGAGGCTCACGGGCAGACAAACATAGGCGGACACCTAGGGCGGCAAATTGTGGAGATACTCCCCCGACATGCAGGGTATCCGTCATTTAAAACGTTCATAGTTCTGGGGTTTCCAAACTTCTCTGATTGGTGGGGCCTTCTCTAAATCTTGCGCCGTGTTGCAGAACCATAGCAAGACACTGGCAATGGGACAGATGCCATGGGTGCTCGGACAATTCAAAAACAAAACAATTAGGTGCGTGGCCCGGCAGGGAATATTATTTCTGAAATTTGGCCCGCCAACTGAAAAGGTTGGCTACCCCTAGTCTTATGGGTAGTAGAGGACCTATTGCAATTGCTAGCTAGATTTATACTAAGGAATTCTGAACATTTAAAACTATTTGGGGCGCACTGTTTTTGAAGTGCTCCCCCCTGATCCGCCTCTGGATCGTCGATATATTCAGTATAGATATGAAAGGGTATCGTCACTGTACATTTTCCCCCCAAATCTTTTTGTCTGAACGTCAAATTTTGAGTGAGATGAGTTATTTTTTTTTTTTTGCTCGAGATGTCTGATCAATATTCAGAGATGAATATCATTTTAAAAATTTGGAAGAAAAACTATGTGGATGATAAGATTAGGAATTCGGATTTTCTATAAAGCATTCCGCATCTCTTTTTTTTTCGGTTTTAAGTGAAATAGTAGGGGCCTATTAATGGTTAAGTTTTAAAGTATCTCGTCTAAGGATTTTCTTCTTTATTAAGAAATTAGGTTAAATTTTTTAAATTCTTTTGCCGTTTGACAGAGGTCTGATCTGGTTACGTATCTGATGAGAATTTGATACGAATATCAACCTTGAGATGATGTTCTTCGTGAATTGCGTTATAATTTCTTTGAGTCGATACTTTTTTGTCCAAAAAATACAAAAAAAAAAAGAGTCCTCAGCCCGTGATCCAATTTCCCTATTCTCCTTATTAAGAGTACTTTTTCTTACATAGCTAAAGTATAATGTAGTCAATCAAAATTTATTAATCTTGACAGGAATGTTTTATTCATAAATTCAATAAAATGCTAAAATAGTGTTAAGTGATATAGTATAATGAATTTTTTTAGTTGGAAAAAAAAGAAAAAGATTTGCTTTCATGAAGAAAACCACTTTGCATCTGATTTGAGAGTTTGATTATTTATTACATATTTATGGGATTGTGATACCATTTCTCGTCACCTTCTTAAAAATCCATTACGTCAACTTGAGTCATTCGAATGTTGACGATTGGTTTGGAAGATGGCATTCGCTTTATTTTCAACTTTCACACACACTCTCTCTCTCTCACCCCCTTGTATCAGACCCTCCCTTCTACCTGGGGACGGACTGAAGGGTGTTACGAGCTAAAAGGTCCCTTTCTCTCCAAAACTATAAGCTCAACTATGGAAAAAAAAACCGCTTGGGAACACTGGGTACTGCTAATATCCAAATCGTTGAAATAGCGTCGTCAGCGGTGGATCAGGAGGGGGAGCACTTCAAAAAACAGTGCGCCCCAAATATTTTTAAATATTCAGAATCCCTTAGAACCGCATGTGGTCTGGAATATTGGTTATGGCTATTGTGCAACATCATCATCATCATCTCACCCTTCTCCCGCCTGAGGCAGGGTCAGGTCTGCGGGTTCTAATCCTCCCCTCCCGCCTATCCCCCACCAAGTCCCTCTCCACTCCTAACGCTTTCAAGTCCCTTTGCACCACCTGCTCCCATGTCCGTTTTGGTCGCCCTCTACCCCTGGTGCCCCAACTACCTGCAGTCCCACCATGGACTTAATAAGCTCCTCCTCTCCCCTCCTCATCACATGCCCATACCACCGTAACCGACTCTCTCTCATCTTTTCCGCAATGTCTCCCATCCCTAAGCTGCCTCTAACGTAATCGTTTCTGAAATAGGTCAGACACTATGCAATATTATAACCAAAAAAGCATTAATTTACCTGCCAAAGTTTCTATTTTGGTTGTATAATGCGATGTTGGAACAAGTGGGGTAGGCCGGCATCCCCTCCACAGACAACCCAGCCAATATTCCTGAGGGTTCCAGACGCCTGGCTGGGGTGCTCTCTCAGTCAGAGCATGTTCACTGGACCCGCAGACCCGACCCTGCTACACGCGAGATAAGGGTATGATGATGATGATAATGATTCAGAATCCCTTAGCATAAATCTCGCTAGCAATTACAATAGGTCCTCTACTGCCCTTTAGACAATGTCCTATCTTCAGTGGTTTAGCCAACTGCAGATTGGACCGGCAATATAGAAATGAGGCATTTTTGCATCGTTATCCCCATCAATGAGAAAGGGGGGAAATTAGGAAAGAATTTATTATGAAGAAATTAGGAATAAGAGTCATTCTCTCCATTGCCAATTTGGTCTATCAGGGTTGCTTGCAGTGTATTCAATTATAATTAGAAATATGCACCCCACTGAGGCACTAAGGGGGCGGAGCAATTGCTACATTGCTCCCGATAAATAAACATAGAGGGTTGCAGCATTAGATTGGCAGCCGGCTGCGTAAAAATATCGTCCATGCGTCCATCCTGAGAGACAAGGACGGTCACCCGACCCTGCCTCCGGCGAGAAAAGGGTTAAGCTGGGTTTACACTGCGCGAAACATACTCGCCGCAACTGTTTCCACAGGCTTGCGGCATTCTCACCCGTCTCGCCCTCCCTGTTTACATTGAGCGAAATATTGCGCGAAGCAAGCATGCAAAACGTATCTAGAGTACCAGTACACGAAGTGGGAGTGGCGAAACCCTTTGATGCGCGTCCAAAAACCGACAGTGCGGTGGCTCGCCACAAGGCTGCCTCGCGCAGCAAGTTTCGGGGCGAGTCCCTGTTTACACTGCGCGAGTCTTTTCTAATGAAACAGTTGCGCGAGTATGTTGCGCGCAGTGTAAACCCAGCTTTAGGAGTTGCTTTGGTAGCTACTCGAGGACGCAAGAGCAATCCAATACTCAATTGAAAACTTCGCGTTACATCTCTGAACATTGCAACATTAGATCGGTAGCCGGCTGCATGGCCCATATGCTCTCAGTACCGATGGTAAAAAAGTAACCAACCTTGCCAAAGGACTAATAATGATGATGTTATACATCTCTGAAAAGAGAGGGAGAGAGATGGGCAAGAAACTGAATAATGGCGCTTATCTCCTCTCGAGTGGAAAAATGAGGGTACTAGGAGAAGAGGGTGACGAAGGGTGACCACCACTGGGTTAAAAATCAATGTTTGTCACACACGATTGGATGCTAAGTAAAACATTCGTCAAATTTTCAAGATGAATGATAGTGGTTGTGGCGGCGGTGCTAAGATAAACGGACGTGACATCCCCTTGCGTTATTTAAAATTGGTGCAATGACCTCTTTCTATTCAGTCGATGACTTTATTTGAAAAATCAACCTATGACCTTCTCTCCATTCAGTCCTACCAAGACAAACGACTACGGATTACATTCCAACACCAACGAGGTATCCAACTGGAAGACGATGGCGCTTCGAGGCATCCAAAATCAAAATTTGAAAGCAACAAACCGAATCATTACCTTTAGTGATTTACGAAAGGAGTATCTGCATACTACTTTACTACTACTAAACTTTTACCGCCTATGGCAGGGTCGGGTACCATTTTTTTTGTCCCATATGGGTCATCTGCTAAGCGGTATAGTTAAGCTGCCGGCTGCTAACCTAATGCTGCAACACTCGTTGAAGCATTCGACCGACACCAAGAGGTAGCGTGCTCGATTTACTGCGCCAACAGTTCCAGGTTCGATACTGGATCGAGGTGGACTTACATTTTCAGTAATGGACGCAGTAAAAAGCCTTGGGTCAAAGGCCGGCATCCCCCACTGTGAAATCTAGACGCCTGGCTGGGGCGCCCCCAGTCAAAGCTCTCACCAACCAGGAGGCACTACTAAGAATAGGGAAGCGGCGAATTACGTTGGACACATCAGTTCTCGTCTGATCAATGAAGTTAAGCAGCGCAATCCTCGCTAGTACTGACATGGGTAGCCGCTTGGGAAAACTGGGTACTGCTAATACCCAAAAATCGTCGCATTAGTGTAGTGTCTGTGCTGTGTCTGCTAAGAACTATGCTGTGGACGGGGCTATAATGACCTTTGTAGTTGAAGGGCCCTAAAACACCAACAAACAACAACTAAGATTAGGCACTTCGAATGCGGGGAGGGCGGCTGTACAGCGTTGGACACACCCGTTTTTGTCTAGTCATTGAAGGTAAGCAACGAAACCTCAGCTAGTACTGCCATTGGTGACCGCTTGGGAACTCTGGATACTGCTAAAAATTAAAATCGTCCTAACAGCGTAGTGCACTACAACTACGCAATGGACGGCGCTCTAAAGACCAGTGTAGATGAAGGGTTCTGAAACGCTAGAAAAAGAAAGGAAAGAAACTGAATGAGGGGACTGTAGCAGGGAAAACAGGGAAATTAGTAAATGTTAGTGTGTGAGGTGAAGGGGGACCTGTTGGAAGACAGGCGGGAGTGGAGAGTCAGAATCTGCAGACCAGACCCTGTCACAGGCTTGGTGAGGATGGGATGAAGGGTGCAGTAAAAAGCCTAGCTTTTCTACGTGGTTTGGAAATTGTAGCCAGATTAAATCCAATCAAAATGGCTTAAAACGTCAGAATGGAGAGGGGAGGGGGTCCGAAATTGAAACCACGGAATAGAAATATACAGAATTTTATATGAATTTGGCAAACACGCCCTTAATTAGTACATCTTCAATAACATTTTAATGATTAAAAAATTGTTATCTATTTCCTAGCAACAATCATCCTAAAATGATATTACTAATTGAAAGCATCGTAGTTTATCGTTGAAAAATATCCAATTCTAAGGACTTAAGGGCTAGTTTAGAGGACATGCTTATTTCGGCAGCTATGATAAAATTAATTTGACATATTTGTTGCTGATTTAAAGTTTTTCTTTTTTTGTTTTGAATATTTGCTTTGCCCTACCGGAAACGCAAAGGTCGAATATAGAAAAATAATTAGATCACCAATTTGTTAACATGAATGTAATCCAATAAAATGCATCTATCCCAAAGGGCCTTTTAATGCCACTAAAGAGTCCCAGTTGCACTGTCATCAAACTATACGAATATGTTTTTTTTTTTAAGAAAAGGAAAATAACATTTTCTTCCGTTGCAACGTAAAGTCGATTTTTCAAATCTCCGTTAAATGTGCTCCTTCACCATCTCTATTGAAGCTTCGTTTTTTGTCACTTGATGTCTCCACAGTCGACACAGTAGAAAAATGATGGCTGACGACAAGATGAAGTAAATTTTCATCCTAATTGTCAACCAAATGATTAATGAAACGTAAATTACGAACAAAGCCGACACACAGTGTGCGTCACAGGCCTAATTATTAAAATTAACTCCACGATTAAAATTGAGAGTGGATGATAACGATAAAGCGAAGAAAGAAACCGACGCTGAAATTTGGGACGGATGGCCGGAGTGATAACAGGACGTACACACGTCTTCTCATAGATTCACACACACATCCCCATATCTAAATATTAATAGTAATAATTAGAGTGGTCGAGACAAGAAACCAATTGCTATTTCTAGTATATTTGCTACCAAAGGCATCTATCTCTATTCCGAATAACGAAAGGATCCAAACAAGGCCAAGTTGGCGGGCCAGAATTTCAATAAAATCCTTCATTTGACTCCTTTCCAAAAAAATTACTTTAATGATCCTTTTATAGCTCATTTATTTTAGATATTTTTACATAGGCAACAGACAGACTTGGTTATGAGCCTCTTAAGACACCAAACGACTCTCGTTCTTCATGCTGTCTTGATAAAAATCAAAAAAGAGGGGGAGGCCATTTTAATATCATCATGAAATCAAAAGTTTGTACCATCCAGAATGATGGACGAAGAGAAGAGGATGGAGAGAGGTAGACAGTCAGAGGAAGAGAGGGAGAGGGCGAGAGAGAGAGAGGGGAGGGAGAGGAGGGATGGAGGG
>JAAFCE010004209.1:19279945-19336787 GCA_013389805.1 Trigoniulus corallinus | reverse complement strand
AGAGAAGGAAGAGAGAGAAGGGAGAGAGAGAAGGGAGAAAGAGAAGGGAGAGAGAGAGAGAAGGGAGAAAGAGAGAAGGGAGAGAGAGGAGGGGAGTAGAAACTGAGGGGAGGGATAGAGGGGTGGAAGAAGGGGAGAGAAGGAGGGGGAGGAAGCGAGAGGAAAGGAGAGGAGAAAGGGGAGGGGAGGAGGGGAGAAGAGGAGAGAGGATATTGAAGGAGAGAGAGGAGAGTGAAGGAGAGGAGAGTTTGTTGTTTGTTGGGGTTTTAGGGCCCTTCAACTACAAAGGTCATTAGAGCGCCGTCCACAGCATAGTTCTTATGCAGAGACTGCACACACGCTACACCAATGCGACGATTATTGGGTATAAGCAGTACCCAGTTTTCCCAAGCGGTCACCCATGTCAGTGCTAGCTGGGATTGTGCTGCTTAACTTCAGTGATCAGCCGAGAACTGGTGTGTCCAACGCAATTCGCCACAGAGAAGAGAGAAGAGTATCTAATATTTTTAATTATAAGATATTTCGGTCATCTTCTGCTCCAGAAAGTAGTTTTCAATGGAAAGAAAAACAATTTTTTTAAGTGCTGGCGCTGTGATGGACTTCATTTTCTACCATTAATGCGATTGTGTCAGAAGGCCCAAGCGCCATCTAGGAAGGATGTCAGTCGCAACATTAAAATCTCATTAATTTTAAGGCAACATTATTAAAGAGTCGTTAGAGAAGCTTAAAAACTTCATCAAGATGGAGATTACTAGGGAGTCAATTGAAAGAACAGCGTGTCATACATACAAGGTGCCTCGACGAAGCAATGGAGGGTCAGAGGTTATCAAAGACCTAATATCTCCTTTACTTTCTAATAATTTATGAAAATACACATTAGAAAACATCGCCTAATAATGGCCACCACCGAACTCCTCCTAAAAATAAACAGCAAAATAAGAAAACTGTTTCTAGCGAAGAGAGGCGGGAAAATGGAGGGGTAGGGGGTAAACCTCCGTACAAATTTTTCATTAGAAGGAGGGAAGAGCATAAAAGACGATACGCAAACGGTTTACGGTGCTACAACCATTAGTCCCTAAAGTTCCAACACGTAGATCCTTCTAGAGGGAATAAGGTTAGGTTCAACGATACGCCTTATGACAAGCTCTCTTGGGAGCCAGAAACAAAGTTTAGGGCACGATTTTGCCTATTTCAATCTTCCAGATTATTGTTTTTTTTTTTTAAACTAGAGGGAGAAGAGAAATAAAGGAGAAAGACAGGCAGAAAAAAAGTATCTTCTGGTAGCAACGGTTGTCAGACCAGTTGCGTTATAAAAAATTTTATGACGGAGGGGGCAACTGCTACAAAATCTATACACACACAGAAAACAAAAAGTCCAGGGTAAAGGAGAATGGGTGAGGGCGAGGGAGAAAAACAGACGGTCCCCTTCTCTAACTTCATCCCACAGGGTGTAATGGCGCTTGTGATAAACTACCGACAGCAGCGTAGTCAAGAGGGACCTGAGAATGGAGGTGATTTCGTGTTCATAGTCCATCAATTATTTATTGAATCCCATCGATTTTTTGTCCTGTTTACCTCATTACACGCCGTTACACAGAGGGCGCCTCGTCTGAAGTTGATGCACCACCAATATATTTCACAGAATCAATGAAGGAGAGGGGGGAAAAGCGAAAAAAGAAGAAGAAAATCCTATATTACATTATGTATAAATAAATAAATACTGCACCATGTAGACGGACTGAAAATGCTGCAAGCAACTCAAACGACAGACACACTCACATACAAAACAAGTATGAAAAATAGTGAATTGCAGTTGAATAAGAAATGTTACCATTTGATTCGCTAAGGAAGACAATGGCCTGTGGCATCATTCTGCATCATTAAAACATGACGCAGGCCCCAGTGTGTCCACCAGAAAAAAAACAAATTCATATAACTAACCTGATATTCAACAAAGGCCACTGGTGAACCACCCTTATTGTGCATCCGCAGACGGCTGAATCCGGCAAAGGTTCCAAAGACGTCCTTCAACTCCTGTTCGGACACAAACTGACCAAGATTGGCCACGAACAACGTCGAACACGGTAGCGTGCTGCAGGTGGACGACGTTGACCCAACAGGACTTGGTAAGGCTGGACTGGCCACTAGATGGGGGTGAGGCAACGTGGCATGGACAGCTGAAGCCAAAGCTGCGTGGGCCGGATGTGGAATGGTCAGCGTTGGCTGCAAAACACAAATCGGATCCACATTAACAATAGCATCAACAAGGAAATTCAGTAATTACAATGTGGGGAATAATAAGAAAGTTACTGGGAAAGGACGAAGGAACCTAAACTAAAAGTCACTTGGCGGAGGGGGCAAATGTAAACAGAAGGGAAACGGGGTGTGAACCCTGGCAATTACCTCCACAAAAAAAGAAAACGTCATCGGCGGGCATCAAAGTTGCAGGAGTGAGGACTTTATAGGTCATCTGAAGAGAATTAATAGAATATGGGAATTTTCGCAGCTCCGATTTCCCTGGAATTTTCCTGACTGCGTATAGGCATGGTGCAAACCTATTTTTACCGGGGCATGTCTTACGAATGATGTTGGGTAGCTATGTTTTATGCCACACTAACGGGTTGGAGAATAAGCCAAGCAGCCACAACAGGCCGAACCCTTAGGAGGCTGCTCGCGGGAGATGAGGAGATGGGTGTAGAGGACGTTCTCTACCAACCACCGATGTTGGTACTAATGTGTGTTTACGTTGCTTAACTTCATTGATCTCACGAGAACTGGTGTGTTTACAAGGAAAATAATCCCCGTCCTTTTGCTTGCTCTCAGAACACAAACTCTGACTGGTCCTCCTCTGGCGACCTCAAAAGACTTCAGGAGTTGACTTGAATGCAGAGGTTGTTTACATTTGCTCTCCCTTCTGCAGTGACTTTTAGGCAGAGCTGAGCTCGCTTTTGTCCCAAAAATTAAGTTGCATCCTGATATTTACTACAGTATGTCTCATGTGTACCCATAAGATGGAGCATTATTGGGGTACACAAGCAAATTTTCAATTGTTATAAAAATACAATACATCGATGCATAATTTGTGGTTGTTATTGCTGTAGTATTACCCCTTTCCCGAAAAAAAATAAAGTGTTAATAATGTCCCTATATCAACTAATATCGCTTTTTGTTTTGGTTTAAATATATTTAATTAAGCTTACATTAGGCCATTTGAACAGCGTCATATCTGCTGATGAACCCCAGGTGGCCATAAAATGTTTGTTGAGCTCATTCCAGTAACTGGTCTGCAATATGAAATCCTCAATCAATCCCAAACATTTCCAAAATGATGCTAAAGTAAGTGATTATCATTGACTAGAATACGCGTTGCGTCAGTCACAAAGAAAATAACGTGATTCACCATAGTCACTGCCGAAAGAAGCGCCATAGGTGGCAACTCGAGTACATATTTTCTGATCAATACCATCAATCTAATGACTCATTAAGACGGTCGGGTGGCAAGCAATTAATTCCACCGGGTCCGACAACTCAGGTGACGTATGCATGATAACGCAATTCAAACTGTTAATTTAAATAGCATTCCGAAACATTGTTGGCGTTCTGCACGTCGCGTTGCTGCAAACTGACGTATCGGACTGCTGAAAGGATCAGTTGAAATACGGAACTACAAAACCGAATTATTTCCAAAAAAAATGTAGCAACTTTGCTTGACAGACTCATGTTCGGTTTCTTTGGCAGTTTAGGGCCCTTTAACTACAACGGTCATTAAAGCCCTGTCCACCGCATAGTTCTAATGCAGAGCCTGCGCAGATACTACGACGTTAGAACGACTTTTTTGGGTATTCGCAACACCCTGTGTTCCCAATCTGTCACTCATGGTAGTGCCAGCTGGGGTTGCGTTGGGAGCGGCGAATTGTGTTGGACACACTAGTTCTCGTCTGATAACTGAAGTTAAGCAACGCAAGCCCAGCTAGTACTGACATGGGTGGTCGCTCGGAAAAACTGGGTACTACTAATACCCAATAATCGTCGCATTAGTGTAGTGTCTGTGCAGTCAATGCATTAGAACTATGCAGTGGACGGGTCTCTAATGACTTTGTAGTTGACGGGACCTTAAACGCCAACAAACAACAACAAAAAAAAAATGGGGTTGCGTTGCTTAACTTCAGAGATCAGACGAGAACTGGTTTTTTTAGTGTTTTAGGGCCCTTGCACTACGAAGGTCATTAGAGCCTCCGTCCACTGCGCAGGTCTAATGTAGAATCTGCAAAGGCACTACGATGTTAATTTGTTTGTTATGCCAACGGGTTGGATAGTTGGCCAAGCTGCCTTAACAGGCCGGACCCTGTGGAGGCTACTCTCAGGCGAGGGGAGGTAGGATTGGGGGAAATGTTCCCAAGCTGTCACCCATACTAGTACTAGCTGGGGTTTCATTGCTTTGTCTTCAGTGATCAGATGAGAACTGGTGTGTCTAATGCAATACAGCCGCTCCTAATGGTTGGAAACAATTGGACAACAATAGGGCCTAACTGGTAGCTGGTTTTTGATTCCAGAACTGCTAAAAAAACACTGACTACTTCAGGTTAATATATCCATGAATATTAATGTCTCAAAATAATGATTTTTAATAAAATAAATAATGTTCTTTGGTGAGTGCACTTGCTTGAGCGGAGTGCTGCCACTCTCTACATTTTCCCATATTTCATTTAGTGGGGGGGGGGGAATTATGACGTCATAAACCTTTTCTCCTCTCCAGCAAGAAGTACAGCATGACAGGGCAGTTGCAATACAACGACGAACTTTGAAAGGCTGACGGATTGACTCGATTTGTTGCATGTATTGTGTCAATTCATCATTCCTTCAACACTAATAACACGTCATCTTTGATGGACTTGGTGGAATCAGGTTTAATCAAGTCAATACTCCGAGGAAAGAGTTCCTTTGATAGCGTTAACCTAGACCAGCTGTTCCCAACCTGTAGCACAAGTACCCTCAGGCAAAATTCCCCCTAAAACTGCACCTATGCACAGCCACACACTGATTTTTATGACACTGAAAGAAACGACTCAGGTGAATTCACCTTCTGCGCACACACACTCCTTCAAGGGTATGTGCTTGGTGTCCTAGGGGGAGGCACAAAAAGTAAATAAGGCGGAAGCATGGTAAGTACATTGGCATACTAGGCTGGGTTCAACTGCATGGTAACGTGACCGCAAGAAACGCGTTACTATGCAGTCTTAAAACGTCAATTTCCCGCTAGTCTCTGACCGAATGAGATTACCATTCAAGCAACTGAACCTAATTTTAAAAAAAAAACTATGTGCCTCAAAACTGCATCCATGTAATGGGCCTAACGAGCTCCTACTGCCCTCTTCTTATTTCGTGCCCATACCACCTCAATTTAATTTCCCTCATTTTTTCCGCCATGTCCTCCCACCCCCAGGATACCTCTAATATACTCATTCCTAATTCTATCAGCTCTCGACACCCCGCTCATAATACCGCAGCATTTGCATCTCGGCTACTTGCATTCTCTTTGCGTGGCTCTACCTCACTGCCAAACACTCTGATCCATAGCTGGTATAACCACTGCCCTTTAAAACTTCCCTTTCAACTTGAATGGGACCCTCCTATCACACAGCACTCCACTTACTTTTCTCCTTATCAACCACCTCCCACTGATCTCCCATCTCCTACCTCTCCATTGCTTCGAAACGTTGATAAGGTAATCTCAACGGCACTTCCTGAAAGTTCCAACAATCTCCCTTACTTTGTCTTTCTGCGTTGCATTTCTACTCTACTTTTCTCCAGGGAGTGATTGATTTGTTGGTGCTTTAAGGTCCCTCAACTACAATGGTCATTAGAGCCTCGTCCACTGCATAGTTCTAATTCAGAGTCTGCACAGACACTACGCTGATACGACGATTTTTGGGTATTAGCAGTACCCAGTGTTCCCAAGGGGCCACCCATGTTAGTATTAACTGGGGTTGCGTTGCTTAATTCTTTAAGGAGGGAAACGATTGAGGCGACAAGAAAGAATGGATAATGGATTAATAGGAGGAGGCAGGCAAATAGAGATTATGTGACTGGAGGGCCTCCTCAACGAAATTCAGGCGCAAGTTCGACAGGTCGGTGGTAGGGTTTGAAAGAAATAATTTGGATAAACTTCGGATTGTAGAAAATAAGTATGCAGAGAGTTGAAGGCACGAGGAAAACTCTCTAAAGATGGCAAAATAGTGGTCTGTTCTGTTTATGTATTGCTTTAGAGCCCACGACTACATTGGTCATTAGGGCCCAGAATGGAGTAGTAGTAATGTGGCGCTTGTACAGACACCACACTGTTATCGACTGGGTAGCAGCAGCACTCAGTAATCCCAAGCCGTCACCCATCCTGGTACTACGTGAACTTGCGTTACTTAACTTCAGTGATCGGGCGAGAACACCAAAAATAGGGGGTAGCCTGGGGTAAGTATCTCATGTATGACGTAGAGCAGGGGTGCTAAAATGATGGCTCGCGGGTCGCATGTGGCCCTTGAAGTCTAGAGTTGTGGCCAGTACGCTCGATACCATGCAGTACACATATGCGACTGCCACTAAGAGGCGTAAGGAGAGGGGACAGTAGCCCTCGGCCGCAGTTGCAAGGGGGCGCCATGAGCATTGTCTGGCCCTCATGACAACGCACATGTTACCAATATGGTCCTCGGGTTACCTCCAGTTTGACAATCGTGACATAGAAGATTAGAGATATTGTAGGAAAGGCGAAAGAAGCCCAATATTGGTTTGGACATCACATTAGGTCCATCACAAGATAGCAAACATGGCAGCAGGTTTTATTATGGTGACACACGGGAATGGTCAATGGTGCAAAAGGGGCGCCATTCAGAATACAGAAAGAGGAACTTGAGATTTACAAGCGGACGCTGATGACCCTAGCACCGTTGATTGATTTGTTGGTGTTTTAGGGCCTTTCAATTACAAAGGTCATTACAACCCCGTCTTGTTTTTCGTTTCGTTGGTGTTTTAGAGCCCTTCAGCTATAAGGTCGTAAAGCGGAGTCTGGCAGGACAGACACTATGCTGTTACGACAATTTTCGGGTATTCGCGGTACCCAGTGTTCCCAAGCGGCCATCCATGAAAGCACTAACTGGCGTTACGTTGCTTAACTCCAGTGACCAGACGAGAGTTAGTGTGTCCAACGCAATAAGCCGCTCTCCCTATCACCGGTCTTATCCAGCGCGAGAACAGGTCGGCGACCATATTTGATAGGGACTTAGGACCTCATTCCAAGAAGCTAATTTTAGTATCATTTATCATAGAAGTGGATGACCTTGTGTGATGACCTCCGTGGGCAAATAATAATCGTCCACAGCCTCTTTCAGGGATGATTCGACAGTCAAATCACTCTAAAGGCTTTGTGCAGACATTTTTGCATTTATCATATTTGGGGAGGATGGTATTCCTCCGCTTCCCCTTGGCCCACTTGGTTTGGAATCCTGTTCCGGCAATGTCATGGGGGTGCAGACCTCGGCTCCCATGACCGATAATGATCGAGTGTCTTCTGTGGGGTAGGCCGGCATCCCCCTACAGACAGCGCCTCCAATATTCCTGCGGGTTCCAGACGCCTGGCTGGGGTGCGCCAAGTCAGAGCAATTTCATCAAGAATAGGGGCCAATCTTAGATGATTGCGTGGGGTGGACGGGGACCTGGTGGGAGATATGCGAGAGCGGAGGGCCAGAACCCGCAGACCCGACCCTGCTACAAGCAGGATAAGGGGATGATGATGATGATGATTGTCATAGAAGAGGACAATTACATAATGCATGCCCAACACAAGCGATGATGTTTGGCTTATCTCTAAATGTCCAGGGTTCAGCAATGTTCGTGGATGTAAAGTGAAATCGGCCCGAGGTTGCTCGCAGCTACTAGCCAATTATTTAACAGGGAATTAAATTATTCAGGCTTCTCGGTTGTTTAACCTCTTTACGACCCACCATTAGCAAGAAAACCCCCACCTGAAATTTGTTGCATCTCTTGCTCAAGATTAAATAAGCCGGTTGAAACAAAATGGCGATAGAGATCAAATGCTATAATTCGGCGACCATTCTGTAGACCTGTGACCATTTCAAGTGCCTAGTAAGAAGGATATTCACAAGATGTTCAAGTAGCGGAAGTAGTTTGATCGTGCCTACATTTTAACTGAGAGATTTTATCAACAAACATAAACAAGAAACTTCAAAATAATTGCATAATGTAACGCGCCTGCGCGCCCCCGACCACCATAGTTTACCATCCGTTTTGTCACAGCAATTTGGTAGTGCTCAAAATACAGTACCCCTTTAAGCTGCCCTTTTAATTTGTTGCAAAACAAATGCAATATAGGGCCATTCACGAAACAGCATGGGAGCGGCGAGTTGCGTTGGACACACCAGTTCTCGTCTGATCACTGAAGTTAAGCAACGCAAGCCCAGTTAGTACTGACATGGGTGGTCGCTTGGGAAAGCTGGGTACTGCTAATACCCAATAATCGTCGCATTGGTGTAGTGTCTGTGCAGTCTACGCACTAGAACTATGCAGTGGACGGGTCTCTAATGACCTCGTAGTTGACGGGACCTTAAACACCAACAACAACGAAACAGCATATCTAATAATAATAGCTTCGCTCCTCGGTGGCGCAGAGGTTGAGTGGGTGGCTCAAAGTGCGATCCTGGATCGTGGTGGTTTGCTTTCCCCAGTGTGCTTTCTGTCGCATGGGGTGTTTTAGGGCCCTTCAATTACAATGGTCATTGAAGCCCCGTCCACAGCGTAGATCTAATGCAGAGTCTGCACAGACACTACGATTTGGGTATTAACAGTACCCAGTGTTCCCAAGCGGCAACCCATGTCAGTACTAGCTGGGGTTTCGTTGCTTAACTTCAGTGCTGAAACGAGAACTCGTGTGTCCAATGCAATATAGCCGCTCTCTGTCGGATGGGAAGTAAATCCATGGCCCCGTGTGGTGAGTTGGAGCAGCTGTATTGCGTTGGACACACCAGTTCTCGTCTGACCACTGAAGTTAAGCAACGCAACCCCAGCTAGTACTGATATAGGTGGCTGCATGGGGAAACTGGGTATCTCTGTGCCGTCTCTGCATTAGAACTACGCAGCTGGGCGGGGATCTAATGACCTTGTATTTGAAGGGCCCTAAAACACCAACGAATCATCAAAACCATGTGGTGAGTACGATGTCATCTACACGCTCGTTTGTTTGTTGGTGTTTTAGGGTCCTTCAACTAAAAGGTTATTAGAGTCCCGTCCGAAGCATAGTTCCGATGCAGAGACTGCACAGACACTACACTAATGCGACGATTGTTGGGTATTAGCACTACCCATTGTTCCCAAGCGGCCACCCATGTTAGTACTAGCTGGGGTTGCGCTGCTTAACTTCAGTGATCAGACGAGAACTGGTGTGTCCAACGCAATTCGGCGCTCCCATCTACACGCCAAGGAACCTTTAATACACGGAACAAAATGTACGTGTAGTTCGGAAAGACTTTTCCAGCGATAGGAGCTTGGTGGAGGACAACGACGCTGACGATAAATAAACATTAGGCTCAGTGGCGTCGCTAGGGTTGGCGTCACCCCCCTCTCACCCGAAAAAAGCCACTTCTTCTGCTTTGGTGTCACCCCATTTGTCATGGTACGAGTAGTGTCACCCGGTGCGGCCCACACCTCCTTGTGACGCCACTGATAAGGCTGGCAGCCGGCTTCGTGAATATACAGTCCAGCAGATCACTCATGCGTCGCATTGGGACAAATATGGGCACCCAATTCTGCCATAGGTGGGAAAATGGTTAGGTTAGGAGTGATGAATAACGCAGTGACTATAGTGAATCACGTATTAGAAATGACCAGAATCGCCAACGCCAATTCCTAAAAAAATGCTAGTAGTAGTGCAAGACTTAATCACCAGGTGGAAGAGCACAACAACTCACCAGCACAATGACCAAAAGAGCAACAATAACAACTACAACATCGAAAAATGTCACCTGACACTAGTGCAGAATTGAAAAAAAGGTCATTCCTTTCGCAAATATCGTGAAATAGTTGGTGTGTAGACATAAACTGCATAAATAACAATTGAGAGAGCAAAAAAGAGGGTCACTCACTGGAACCTGAGCGTGAAGAGCCGGGTGAACCAAGGCCGGATGTTGAAGTGCCGCACCTGGTAACTCCGTGTACGCCAGTGCTGGATGATGAGCCCAACCATCATGGGCTCCTGGGAAAAAGGCGGGACTCAAATCTTCTATGAAAATACAGAATGTAACATTTCAATTATTATTTTGTCGAAATAAATTTCGAAAATAAAATTAATATTTAGTAAATGACACTCATAATGACGAAACTAAGGCGGATTGACACTTTAAACAAAAGATAATTGCAGGTTTTTCTGAAAAAAAAAAACATTGAATAGTTTTAGAGAGTTTACGATTCCGGTTTGGGACGTCCCAGAGGCGGCTATTATAACACAATGCTATATTCCACCTTCAGTTTGAGCATCATTTAGTTCTTGGGTCTGAAATATGATACTACTAAAATTTCGCTTAAATTTTGGCAGAACATCTCCTTGGAATTGATCCACAAAATATTTGGCGTTATTTCCTAGTTGTCAATATAATCCTTGCCCCCAAATAATCCAGATATTTGCATGCAGATTTATGCAACTGTATACCACACCCAAACCTGTCCATCATCTAGCAATCTAATTTTTCTCTATTTAATAGTCCCTTTTAATTAGTAAAGTTATTTTAATATTCAAGGAAAAAAATATAGTTGACTTATTGAAATAGTTGCAGGACTAATTAATGCCTGGGGACCTTAGGGATGAGGCCAAAAAACCATTCCTATGTAAGGAAAAAGAAATGCAATTTTATGAGCCAATTTTAACTTTTACTCAATCAATAGTCAACTCAGCTTCCCCATTCTGAAAAAAAAGGGTTATATATAAATTACATCATGCAACTTTGACATAGGGTCTGATGTTGGCAGGTTCCAGATAAAAATTCAAGATAATTCTCCTTGATAGATTGGGTTCAAATTGATAAATCTCTGAAAGGTGCAATGAGAGGTTTTTTACTGTCAAAAAATTTGACTAGTTATTTAAAATTCTTCTAAATTCAAATAAAATGATGCAGATAATCATCATTTATTTGAATGCAGGCTACTGCTCATTCATAATTCAAGCTTGTGTTTGTGCAATTTTGCATTAATATTAAAAAAGGGTTGTTGTTGGTTTTGTTGTTTTTTTTCTTCATATTACATTCATTTGAAGAAAAAAAGTCAAAACATTCAACAAAATTGAATTATACATATAAAAAAAAGCAACCGGAAGCGACGAATGTAAATGGGTGCTTCCAGCAACTGATCGCACAGAGGTGAGCACTATCAGACTTTGAATCAGGTACTGGAAGCCTTAATTGATAGCGGTGGTAAGCGATAACTAACGGTTACTGCCCTAAAACCAAAGCGTCTGAAACTATAGTGACACAAAGTCATCATCACAATCATCACACCCCCATCCCGCATGTGGCAGGATCGGGTCTGCGAGTCCACTGAACATGCCCTGACTGGGGACACCCCAGCCAGGCGTCTCGAACCTGCAGAAAATATTGGCTGAGTTGTTTGTGGAGGGGATGCCGGCCTACCCCACGCGTTGCAACACCGCATTATTACAACCAGGCAGGTAAATTAATGCTTTGTTGGTTATAATATTGCATGGTGTCTGACCTATTGCTCAATAACAGTAAGCAACAGGGATATTCCAGATCACATGCGGACCTATGGTGACACAAAGTAAAAGACCGGATGTTAGAAATTGTATTGCAAAGTGATATACTCGATGACGATGTAGATGAAGGCCAAAATAATGGTCCAGCATTGCTGAAACTCACGGGCTTGCAAAATGTATTACAAGGATGATAACCCTCAATGGACATCTTAAGGACTTGTGCCACGCACTTTTATGTGCCGCAAGATTCTTAAAATGTGCCGCCACTGCGAATACCCATACATTAGCAACGTCGGACAAGCAGTTCGATCGGTTCGGTTCTACCCTCGATTGGTTCTATCCTCCTAGCAGGGATTAGCTCAGGGGTGGCGAACCTATGGCACGCAGAACAGTTTTGCTGGCACGTGGCATGTATATGTATGCACGGGTAACCTCTATTCAGCCAAACAAATCGATTGGTGGAATTTCCTTTTCCTGTAACAAATCGGAAGTAGGGTACCCTACTATCGATTCCTGAAACAAATTATCTGGTACGGTATTACAACAAGAAATAAAGCTTTTTAAATTTTTGGCACGCCAGCAAGTAACAGGTTCGCCACCCCTGGACTAGCTGAATCAACGTGCATGAATATTACATTCACTGGTGTGTCCAATGCAATACAGTCGCTCCCCACCAAAAGCAACTCCTAACCCCTTTTCCCGCCTATGGCAGGGTCGGGTACCCATCTTGTCCCTCTGAATGGACACAGGGCGATTATTGGTCATAGTTTTTCTGCAGCCGGTTGCCGGCCAAAGCTGCACCCCTACGCTTATTTATCGTCGGTCTAGTGTTGGTTGGGGAATGCTACCGACGCCAGGGGGCTAGCTCCTACACCTGGAAATTTTGCCTCATCTACCCGTTGCGTAGTAGAGAGGGTTCTTTTACGTGCAAGTGCCATCGTACACCCAAACGGGACCTCGGTTTTCTTCTCATCCGAAAGAAGGCACACTCGCGGCCTCTCTCTCGCCCGAAGCAAGCCGATCCATCTCGGTCCAGTATCGAACCTAGAACTACTGGTGCAGTTGCTGAGTGTGCTAGCCACTACCACCTACTCAAACAAATCATTTTCCTAAGGAGGAACGGCAGCACTTTTTAGTATTTAACCAATCAAATAACAACGGTGGATTGAACACTGACTGTATAATTTTGATTTTGGCGAGGAACAAAACCCGAAGAGAAAAAACTGTGTAGTAAAGTAACCCAATAAAGATGAAAAAAGAAAAAAAATTAATTAAAAAAGCGTTTATACAAATTGCTCCAAACTGAAGACAAAAAACTTGAAACGGTATAATACTTTTATGCCTCTAACAGAAGGCATCTTTTTATCTTTGAGTGAACAACGTTTCTCACCCCTTTCTTTTCTTATCTGTTGCAAGTCGATTTTGATACAAAACTATAACACTACATTTGGCTCTTGAAAGTTGAAAAGGAGAGAGAGACAAATCAAAAATATAATCGGCTCCTCTTTCTGTTAGAAATTTTATTGACAACGCGTCAAATTTCGGTATACCGCACGTAAACATGACATCTTAAAAACACTTTCATGTCAATTTTGAAAGCGAAATTAGTATACTATGTATATGCCCATCCTCTCCTCCTCTCCTTCTATGGTTCATTCTCTCTTACACATATATAATCTCGAAGAATCTGACATAATAAAGATTTTTAAAATAACAAGGAATTTCAATCTCGTCTTGAAGAAAATACAACAAAAGTGCTTGCATTTCTTAGAGCAAGACGAGAGAGAGGGAGGGCGAGCAGATTTTTTGAATGTTATCTTTTCATCACAAAATAATATATGCATCAAAATCTCTAATATAACTACATGTAGGAAAGGGAATAAGGGGGTGAAAATATTTAAGTGGCAACGGAGGGGTTGAATATGAGGGAGAGGAAGAGAGTGCGCGTGATGGCTGAGGATGGGGGAGAAAACGAGATGTAGTGAAAGTCAGAACGATGCTAAGGAGAACTATCAAATGAACAGTGTATCTAAGATACATCTCTTAAAGGAGTATCTCTGAACGAAGCGGGAATTTATCCAAAATATGAAGAACCAGTTACGTCATCAATATCCGTTGTTCCTTTTGTTTGTGAATTTATATCTTAGGCATAGCCCGCCACACAATACAACCTCCATCATTTTCCAAACTTTTCATCATATTATTTTCCCATTTTCGTGCGGTTTTCAGAAAAAAAGATACCAAATGCCATTAGTTTTCACAAGGACTTAAATGAGTAGGACTGCAACAACTAAGTGGGTTTTGTCATTATTCAATGGGGACGGAGACTGCCAAAAAATTGAAATACAACTTATTTTTATTTTATTCTCAGATCTGAAATCTGAAGAAAAATGGGAAAAGAAAAGGGTAGAACTAAATATACGTTCATATAAACGCACGAGAGATCAATATTAGACAAAAAAATATCATGAATACTAAAAGAAATATGAACGTTTCATTTCAACCCTTTCCCTCTCCTCTCCATCTCTCTGCCTGCCTGTCTTTCAACCTACCTAATATTTCAGATAGAATTTCATCTAAGTACAGTAAATGTAAGTAAATGAAAGTTTTAACATATTTCTCTTAAAAACACAGCAGAACAGTTCTAGTAGTAACCACATTACTACATCACTTTTCCCGTATTTTAGGTCGATAAGGTATGCACCTGAAGGTTGTTTACCGGTATACTCTTTCCCAAAAACTAGCACCTCAGGGATCTATTCAAAACCAGGCTGACTGTACTCATCCGACCTTGTATACAAGCAGAAAATGTACTAGAAATAATTTTCAGAAAATAATTACACAAATTCAATTATATTTGTACAATTTACGAATATTTTCAAAACCATTTTAACTATTCAGTTACTTATCATCTGCCCTCCACTTCCTTTTCCCACCTGTGCATTTATGTCCCATTGAGACACCACAACAATAACTTCAAAATCAATTTTATGCCTTAACACCTTCGATTCGCTGGGTTTGTTTTGCCGATGTTTTAGGGCCCTTCAACTACAATGATCATTAGAACCTCGTCCACTGCGTAGTTCTAATGCAGAGTCTGCACAGACACTATGCTGTTACGATAGTTTTTGGGTATTGGCAGTACCTAGTGTTCCCAAGTGGACACCCATGTTAGTATTAACTAGGGTTGCATTGCTTAATTCTCCACGGAGGGAAACGATTGATGAGACAAGAAAGGATGGATGATGGATGACAGAGCACCAAGAGAGGCACCCAGTGCGCATTCTGTCGAATGGCAAGCCAATCCGGTGCCCTACAGTTTAGTGTGTCACCACTGCAGGGAAAAGAACCCGTGCTCAATAGAGTAAACCGTCCACGTAGTTCGGTACAAATTTTCCAGGTGCAGGAGCTCGCCCCCTTGGACCCTCTATATGGTATTAACTAAAGCAGCTATCTGTCATCCAAGATGGACTATACAACCACGAATGCCAGTGTCAAACCACTCTAGGTCTGCCCCACAGCGGCAGGCTAGGTAATACCACACATGATGCAGTAAAAACAGACAAATGGCTTCTAGTTTTACGGCAGTTTGCATCACATAAACAACCCTGGACAACTTTAAACAGACAAAGAAAAACTCGAAGAACTGAAAAGCTGTCGTCGATTACCAACACTACTCTGAAGTGAAACTCGAAGTTTTACAACTCCCAAGATGTTGGTGGTAGTTTGGAAATGGACACTCGTCTTAACTTCTAAGAACGGCTGTGTCCAACATATTTAATATGGCGAGTAAAGAAAAAAATTTAAAGCATATAAAAGATGAACGACGTGTGGGATAAAAGATTGCGAAGACAAAAAAAAAGGAGACAAAGGGGAAAACAGGACGCAAGTACAAACAACGCTGACAGACCTCCTTCAACCTATTTCAGAGACTGGTATATAAAAAACTTCCATCCAACTGATACATACTCTGAATGTGATCTCAGAATCTTCGCCTGAGTGTGAACTACTACCAAAAAAGTATCTAACCTAATGAAAGATCAATAATAGCGTGGGATAAGTGATCTTGTGATGACGAAATCCCTACAGAGACCACATAGTGAAACCGAGCGTTCATAAACATGAAACACACTTTTAAAAACCCAATTGATAAATGGCTTTAAGTGAGACGAGAGAAAAGAAAAGAGGACATTGACATGTACGGTGGTGGTGGGTAAGGGCCAATTCAAGTACCTACCAACCCCTAACGACAGAACAGCTATATCAGTTAATTTAAGTGGATGCCTGGTCTAGATATTTTAATAATACACCAACTCTCCACAGCATCATTCTGCTTTCGTTTCAAGCAACTCCATGATAAAAGTAATGGACATCTATACTAAATGTCGTAATGCATTTATACCAAACCGGAAATCGTCTTTCAAATTCTTAAAATATAAATTGCAATAAAAAAAATCCTGTCTGTAAGCTCCTATTTTTAAAGTGCATCCAAAATCCACCTCAGTGAAGTAGAGATGGCGTGCTGAACTCGTGCGTTTCAGATTCCATCCTGAAACAGGTGGGTGGATTATTCCAAGCAAAAGAGGACACCAGTGGGCCTGCATCTCACAGGAAGTAAATTCGGTTTCCTGCTGTGCGAGGTGTGAATGATGTCACCACTGCACGGAAAAAACCCTTTCTACACGGAAAGTAAATAAATCCTGGTGCAGGAGACCAGTGAACGAAATTGAACACGGAAGCAGGATGAGCCTACTTTGGATGGGAAGTAAAGCCGGTGCTCTTTTCCGATCTATGGCAGATTCGGGTAACCATTCTTGCACCACGAGAGCGATCATTTGAACGACGGCATATCATTAGCCTCCTTTTCTTCGCTGGGATACTCTTTCTACATCGACACCTGGGGGATAAGCTCCTACAGCGGATGATTTTGTTGATCTATATTTTCCATGTGTCAGAGGTTCCTTTCCGTACACCAGTGACATCTTACACACCACAGGGGTCATGGATTTATGTCAATTTCTGCTTTGTTCTTGATCCCGCCTCGGTGGCGTCAGTGGTTCTAGGTTCGATAGTGGACCGAGGTGGGTTGGCTTCTTTCGGGCGAGAGCGAGAGAGAGAGGCTCCGAGTGCCCCTTCTTTCGGACGAGAAGTAAAACCGAGGTCCCGTGTGGTGTACGATGGCATGTGCGCGTAAAAGAACCCTCTCTACTATGCAACGGGTAGATGAGGCAAAATTTCCAGGTGTAGGAGCTCGGTGGATTGTTGTTTGTTGGTGTTTTAGGGCGTTTCAACTGCAAAGGTCATTAGGGCCCCGTCCATAGCAGGTAGATGAGGCAAAATTTCCAGGTGTAGGAGCTAGTCTCCTGGCGACGGTGGAATGCCTTTGGTCGCTGTGGAAAACACTGCCCAATATATGGCCCTTATGTCCATTCAGAGGGATAAGATGTGTACCCCACCCTGCCATTGATGGGGGAAGGGTTAGGAGTTGCTGTTGTGCAGCATTAGATCAGCAGCGGGCTACGTGACGTACTGCCTAATAGATCGTCCCTGTCATAAGTGGGAAAACAGGATTGGGATGATGGTAAACCAGGTACTGTATCCCAAACACGATTTTATGAAACGACGTGGAACGAAAAACTCCATTATTGTTGAAAGACAAAAATCTTCAAATTTTCTGTAACGAGGAGGAGGTGTTTTCATCGGTAAAAATGTTGCGAATTTAACAGGTAAAAAAGAAAGAAATCGGATGATCAGGATCCACAAGTTGAACGTGTATACAGTACAGTATGTGTCTTGCAACTTATCAAGATACAGTATCAGTACTGTATAACATTTTATCTAAACTGCATGTCTGTCGTAAAAAATATATATCATACATTTTACAATGTTATCTTGACATTGTCAGGTCTTTACATTTCGTAAAATGCGCATTACCCATACACTTGTACAAAAGGAACAAGAAAAAGGCGAATTTTTTTTGTCAAACTTTTGGCAAGTATCAATTTTTAAGATTACACATCGGAAGAATGTCAAAAATCTTCATACTAAACTACATTTTCCGAAATGAAGCTCCTCCTCAATTGAGCGAGAATTGTGTAGTAGCCTTTCCATCAACCGAAATGTCCACAGGTTGTCCTTTGAGACGTTTTAAAAAATACATCTTATCGATTTCTCTCTCCCCCACATCGACTCCTGGAGAGAGTAAAAAAAACAACCACAATTCCCGACCACAGTACCATCGCCCCGTTTCATTAAATCCCCATGTAAATAAATAGTACATACTACTCATCTAAACTCGACGACAATAGAAATCAGAGGAGCCTGACATCTATACATCTTCATAAAACTGTTTAAAAGACTCACTGGGATAGATCATGCAGAGTAATTATCGAAATATTTAGATGAAGAAGTGGGCGATGGGGGGTCTAGCTCCAGTGCCATCGCTTTTTCTGCCTCTTAAAACGTATGGATTCTTACCAACCTCAACAGCAAGTCTCTAAGATGCGCATTAATTCAACTGAAAGCCATAAGGCCGAAAATCCTCATCATCACACCCTTCTCCAGCCCGTGTCTGGGTTGGGTCTGCGGGTTCCGATCCTCCACTCCCACCAAGGCCCATCCACCCCGCAAAAACTCATGTCCTTTTGTACCATCTGCTGCCACGTTTGGCCTTCCTCTACTTCTGGGGCCCCCAATTACTTGAAGTCCCAAGATGGACCTACTGATTTCCTCCTCCCCCTTCTCATTATGCGCCCAAAGCACCTCAATCTATTTTCCCTCACTTTTTCCGCGATGCCCCCCACTGCCGAGCTACCTCTAACATAATCGTTTCGGATTCTGTCGGCTCGCGACACCCCAGTCATGTAGCGCAGCATTCGCATCTCAGCCACTTGCATTCTCCTTTCATGGCTCTTCCTCACAGTCCAACACTCTGAGCCATACAGAATATCTGGCCTAACCACAGTTCTGCTGTACGGCCGTAAGGCCGAAAATCAGTGGACCTAAATATGAGCGTCTGCCAAAATTTTTCCAACGAGAGAGGACAAACCTGGGAGATAAAGTCCTGAGTAGGGGAGGGTAAATCTGGAAGTCAACGTCTTAGGAAGGAGGAAAATCTGGAAGTGAATGTCCCAGGAGGGCGAGCAAAGCTTGGAAACCTTCGTTCGTTTGTTGGTGTTTTAGGGCCCTTCAACAACAAGGTCGTTACAGCCCCGTCCACTGCGTAGTTCTAATGCAGAGAATGCACAGACAGCTTTGGGTATTAGCGGGACCCAGTTTTCCTAAGCGGCCAGCCATGTCACTACTAACTGGGATTGGGTTGCTTAACTTCAGAGATCAGACGAGAACTGGTGTGTCCAACGCAATAAGCCGCTCCCTTCTAGGTACCCGAATGGAGCAAAATACAGTTCTTACAGTTCGGTACAACATAACAGGTGTAAGAGCTCGGCCCCTGGCGTCGGTGGAGGGAAAACTGTTTCAAAGATTCAATTAGGCCGACGATAAGTGAGAATAAGGGGCTGCAGTATCAGGTTGGCAGTCAGCTACGATTGAAATTACAGCCCAACATGTTCACAAAATGGGCACCTGGCCCTGATGTAAGCTGGAAAAGGGTTAGAAGTAATGATGACGAGGTTCTATGTCTGTCATGGGTGGTCGCTCGGGAAAGCTGGGTACTGCTAATACCCAATAATCGTCGCATTAGTGTAGTGTCTGTGCAGTCTATGCATTAGAACTATGCAGTGGACGGGTCTCTAATGACCTTGTAGTTGACGGGACCTTAAACACCAACAAACAAACAATCTATGTCTGTCACATTTTCCACCAACAAAAAAAGTGATTGTGAGAGGGGAGAGAGAGACGGGTTTATGACTCGAGTACCACCCATCATTGTGAATCTATAATATATCATCTTAAAGTGAATAAAACCTTGGCGACCGTAAACAGAGGTAGTAAACCACACACACTCTACCGTTCCCCCGGCATCTCACGGATGGCACACACAGACTACAGTGCTCCTCTGTCTCTACACTCTCCAACGATTGAGTTCAAATTTTTATTTGGAGTTACAATATGGTGTCTAGCATTCATTTTATGACCTAGCATTCTCCTCCTATTACAAAATATACAAATGTAAGCCAGCGGTGTGACGACGGCCCAACACAAATCCTTCAAGCTATTATTATTATACGCTAAAAGATTGGTAGTTGCCAGATGGGATCTGTATATATACGCATGCGTATCTCCCTCTAAACTATCTAATTAATTTCAGGAAACAAATCAAAGTTTAGATAGTTGTTGGATAAATATTTTCATTGTGTATGGGTATGTCATTTTGATCCCCCTCCACCCCTTTTTCCTACCCAGCTAGATTTCCAGCCCTCAGGTCTGTTATAAACAGTCTATCAGTTTCTGCATAAAGAGACGCAGATTGATCATTTATTGTCACCATTACTACCTCATTCCCCTTCCCTTTGGCAGGGTTGTGTGTCCGTTAGAACACACAGAAGAACACACGGTAAGAACACACGGTAGGTTTTACACAGCCTGTTGCCAGCCTAATGTCTCCTTTCACTGTTGGGCAAGCTCTGACGTGCAGACGAAATCGTACACACCACATAGGATCATGGCTTTACTTCCCATTCGGGGGAAGGCAAACTGGAGGCCTCTGCTTGCCATAGTGACTGGAGTTGCCGTTAATCCTGCACAAATGTAGCTTTCTCGGGATATCCATCCAGGTCTAGGAAGCAAGGTGATTTTACGTACTGCTGGATTAGTGTCAAGGGTTGGGGAGGTAGCCAGGCAGCCATAACAGGATGAACCCTTAGGAGGCTGCCCGCGGGAGATGAGGGGATAGGTGAAAGGATGAAGGAGAGGGCTAAGTTGCAGCACCCATTGTACTTTACCAACCACCCATGTTGGTATTGAGGTGGGCTTGCGCTGCTTAACTTCAGTGATCTCACGGGACCTGGTGTGTCCAACGCAATTTGGTGTGACGGTTGAGACCCATAAGCACCTTGGAATTATTCTAAACAGTCAGGGTATCTGGAAGGATCATACTGCCAAATTGATTAGGAAGGCTGGGTTGTTGTTGTTGTTGTTGGTTGGTGTTTTAGGGCCCTTCAACTACATGGTCATTACAGCCCCGCCCACAGTGGAGTTCTTATGCAGATATGCATAGACACTACACTAATGTGACGAGTTTTGGGTATTAGCAGTACCCAGTTTTCCCAAGCGGCCACCCATGTCAGTACTAATTGGGCTTGCGTTGCTTAACTTCAGTGATCGGACTAGAACTGGTGTGTTCTGCTCTGTTCTGCTCTGCTCCGAGAACCGCTCCCTGGGACGGCTGAGCAAGCCCTCCGTTTGGTTAGAAGGGTCCTGGGGGACAGCAAAAAGGAAGTAAAGGAAATAGCTTATTTTTCCCTGGTACGGCCAATTGTTAAGTGCTGTAGTCCAATTTGGTTTCCCTTTAGGCAGGACTTATGTTGGAAAATTGAAATGATCCAAAGGAGGGCAGCAAGAATTGCGCTATGCCGTTTCTCAGCAGTAGTCTTTTTGCCAGACTAATGAAAATAGGGAATGATGGCCCTCCAGATGGCAGTTTATCCCTGGCAGAGTATAGGGAGAGAAATGATCATCCATTTAAATTGAAGGAGAGCAGGGCAAGGGCAGACTGGGGAGAATAATGTGGAGAGTCTCTGAAAGGAGGTGTCATTATAACACGTAAGAAATGGATGGCAGAGTAGATGCTATTCTTTCGGTTCATTGGGGTGTTCAATGATTTAAAACTTAGGAATGAGAGCTATTCTCTACACTGCCAATTTGGCCTAACAGGGCTGCTTGCAGTGCATTCCAACAGTTAGAATGAAACCAAACAACTTCGGCCCAGGTTTGAACCTGCAACCACGTATCTCATACTTACTGAAAGATAAAACTGTTACAAAAAATTGATGATGGTCCCCCGAAAGAAATTTCCCAAGGGAAGGGACAAAGTCTGGAATCAATATTCCATAGGAGGAGAGAGCACTGTTGCAGGAATCAAATTATGTATCTGAATTTCTCTGAATACCTGCTAAATTCCTATTTTACGTCTTTTTTGGCAGTTTTTCCTGGAATCCAAGCTGGGCGAGGGAGCACAAGGAGCAAGTGTCCTACTTGCTCCCTCTGCAGGAGACGTATATACAATGTAGGCAGTCATCCATTTTCCAGTCTCTTCACTGTTCATAAAGCCAAAATTGACTTATTCGCCATTTTTTGGGCCTGTTAACTTTCCATCCTAAGAAAGAATGTTTACTAGATGGCGCGACAGCTCTTATTTTCAACCCCAATTTTCTACTACAGGGTGCAGTTTCGTTTATTGGAAACCAATTATTATGACGAGGAGAGAGCTGAGGGGAAAGGGGAACTCCCAACGAGATACAATCACAAAGGTCGAGCAAATAAGAGCTATTATTGATATCTTTCAAGACATCCTTTTCAACACTCCTCTTATGTGCCCTTTCTCCGCTCCCTAACTTCAGATCTTGATGACAGACCCGTCTTTAACAATGTGCCAGGCATTGCTAAATCTTCAAAAGTCCATAGTTTTAGATATCTTTGAAATAGTCCTCTAGGGACATTTCCGTATTATTGGTCACGCGGGACCCGAACCTTTATTCTCTCTCTCTCTGTCTGTATCCTAAAATGATGTGCCATATCGTTACATCTCTCCTCTCTCTTTTAGTTGTCATTGTCGTTACCTTGCTCATACTCCAGGGTCATTATACACCCTGCCGTTGTGCAACTCAAATGATATCGCGGCTAGACTGTGATTTTTGAACGACGACCATTTTAACATTCACTGCCTGCATTCAAAGCGATTTCCCAAGAGATTCTGAAAGAACTGCGCAAACTCCCGACTATTCTACTAATGGTCGGGAAAATAAGAAGGCAAATTCCGGGCGCTATAAAGTGGCTGACATTTTGTCGTTTCAATTTATCTCCTCGGCTTCATTCCCACTCCCTCTCTCATCCTCTTATTCAATATTCACACCCTCTCAATCCGGTGTTTGTGGTTCCCAAACTACGCTTCATATTTTAGTCGACAACTGCAGAGTACCACGCCCTTGAAAAACCCAAAAACAACACATCAGTCACCAAAACAATATCATACTTAATCTAATGAAACTCTTCCGAATTCAGATCGGAAATACGTCGAGCGTGGTCATCATTACATTCAGGTGGAATCAACTACTAATTCCCATTTTACTGGTAGGATTGGGAGGTAAAGCTGGTGGTACGCGCACGACAGCTTCTGAACGTAAAAGACCAATTTCTACATTGAGTGAAATACATGTAGATCAGCCCAAAATAACCAGGTGTAGGGGACTCGCCCTCTGACATTGGGGAGGGAGCGGCTTATTGCGTTGGACATATCAGTCTCGTCTAATTACTGAAGTTAAGCAACGCAACCCCACCTCGTACTAACATGGGTGACCACATGGGAAAACTAGGTACCGCTAATACCCAACAATCGTCGCATTAGTGCAGTGTCTGTGCAGTCTGTGCATTAGAACTACGCAGTGGACAGAGGATTCTAATGACCTTGTAGTTGAAGGGCTCTAAAACATCAACGAAACGGAACGACATTGTTGAACGTCAATACCTCGACGAAAATTAGGCGAAATATAAAATTAAAGTAAAAAGTTGCAGCATTAGGTCGCAAAAACGCTGTCCATTGTTTGGTGGCGTTTTAGGCCCATCAACTAGAAGGTCATTAGAGCCACGTCCACTGCGTAGTTCTAATGCAGAGACTGCATAGACACTACACTCATGCGCCGATTTTTGATTAGCAGTACCCAGTTTTTCCAAGCGGCCACCCATGTCAGTACTAGCTGGGGTTGCGCTGCTTAACTTCAGTGATCAGACGAGAACTTGTGTTTCCAACGCAATTTGCCACTCCAGCAACACTGTCCAACATTGTCCAACACATAGCCCATGTGTTCTGATGTGACAAAGGGTGACAAGTAGGTACCCCAACCTACTTAGGAATACTGATATCAAAATCAAAAACAAACTGACGGTCGACATAGAGAAATCCACAGACAGAGGGAGAAGAATAGAGAGAGACACACGGATAGAGGTAGGACGCCAGACCGAGGGAGGTGGAGAGAGAGATAGGGAGAGGAAGAGAGAAATGGAGGGTAAAAAGGGTAAAGAGGGAAACAGAGAGAGGAACAAACGGAGAGAAGGACAGAGAGGGAGACAGAGGAGACCGAGAGAAAAAGACAAAGGTAGACGGGGAGATAAACAGACGGAGAGTTAGAGAGGGGAAGGGGAGAGATAGACAAGGAAGCGGATACAGAGACGGAGGGAAAGACAGAGGAAGAGACATGCAAAAATGGTAAAGATGTGGAGGGGCCAACCCGGGCATTTGTCCAGGGCGCGAAAATAATTAGGGGCGCCATTTTGGCTGTAAGTGTGAGAACAGAGCACGCGAACAGAGTACTGCTTCAAGGGGCGGCAATTTGTCCTTTTTTCGGGGCGGCAATTTGTCTTTTTGTCCGGGGCGGCATAAGTGCTAGAGCAGGCGCTGTGACTGAGCATTCGCAACATCAACTGCCTTTTGCGAATGCAGAGAAGCTACTGTTTAACGCCATTTTACCACTGTTCCCTAACTATAGTCCACGTGAAACCTGATGTGATTCAACTGTAAGAATGCTACACATATTTCACAGACCATTATTTTACTGCCTCACAACTCTTTCTTTTAACACATCATCAAGGTCTGTCGAAAATACGACTTTGAAAGTTGCCAACCTCGACAATAATCCTCCATTACATTCACTTGTACCTAAAGCATTACCAAGAGGCCCATTTACCCCTTCGTTCTCTCATTACTATTCAAAGTCGTTTTCAGATAAACTAAAAAGGTGGTCCTATAGCAGGCACTTAATTTGCCTAATATAAACACTGCTATTAATAGGAGAGGGGAACTTTGAAAGTTACCTCTCCATAATAAAAACGAGTAGAAAAAAAGGAGAGGGGGAGGGATGTGATCAAGAAGACGACAGACAAAATTACCACCTTCATTTGATTTCTGACAATCTCTGTACTCATCTCATACCGTGAGAGTTGCCTGTCCCATAAGAGTCGACAAGAAAAAAAAAGGCATCGACCATTAAATTTAAATTATGAAATTAAACTTTATACTGCAGAGACTGTGAAACTATTTTACGAACCGTTTATAATTGAGTAACAACCAATCTAATCCCGAAGAAGCAACCTCATTTTAAATAAGTTGATTGTTCAGACGGAAATAGGTGTGTGTATGTGCATTTGTAGGACTGAATTGAAGGCGTGTCACGCTTAATGCATGTGTTAATTATTATTAAAGCTAATTCCAGAAATTAATCACTATACTCTCTAGTTTTTACTGTTATTGAGAGTAAAAATAACATTGACAATTAATAAAGAAAGAAGTAACATCATTGAGGATAAAAGCAATGGAAAAAAGGGGGCAGTCATGCTGCCTGCACAGTGAGATTGCTTTGTGTGATTGCCATCCATCAAAATTTCAAGGGGCAGCAAATATCAAAATTGGATTGAGGGGCGGAAATTAAGTCTGAAAAACTGAAAACTAATCTTTGAGGTAAAAAAAATCCATTACGCCAAACTATACACCTACATTAAACAATTTTATGACGAAAAAAATGGAGGATAGAGAGAGAAAATAAGGGAGAAAGGGAGGGGCTGATATATATGAAAGACAAGTGATGACGTTTCATACAGACACAACGTTAAAAAAACTAGATGTAGATAATACATTAAAGTCTTCAATCTTCCTATGTACATCGGAAAAATTCACCACGAAGATAGCGTCTCTGTGAGATCTAATTTTACTCCAAATTTGCACAAAAATAAGTAATTGGATTTAGCTAATATGCTCTTCAAATATGAGATTTGATGAGAAATTTTTACTATGACGGAGTCAGGGGATGCATTGTCACCAAAATTAGATCAAGTTGGAAATTTTCATTTGCGCCGTCCTATCTTTCTCTCTTGCTCTTACCTCATTTTCCCTTAAAATTCACTCAAAGAGGAGTCTGACATATAGCGGAGGAATTCAAAATACGAGTTGAATACAGCATCGCCCTCTAATAGCTTCTAAGAGAATCAAAAACGTTTCTAACAGCATTTTTCCATCATGAAGATGGTAAAAGGAGGAGAGAGAGAGACGACATGGTATCGATCGTATCATAACTTCGTGATAAATTTTCCAATAATTCACCGGAAGTGTGTGATGTTGGTCATCTCACTTTCAGTTATCTAAGTCTGCTCTGAGAGACTCTCCCCCTCTCTTTTCTCTGAATGTTTACTAGTCCAAAGCCTTGCGACACATAGTTTTCGAATTCAGAATTAATATCCGGTGAGACGATACCAGAAAAGTGTTCATCGACTAGGATTTTTCGGCAACATTTTCTAATAGAAAGGCATCCATCTCTCTCTATGTAGGATGTCCTTAAGGAGTAAGAAGTTGGATTAAGGCAAATAAGAGGAGAGCAAATGACGTCAAACAACCTATCTCCACATTTCTTTTCTTGGGATGAGAAATATTTTTTGCTTGCTTGGCTGATACTGAGACTGAAAAATAGGGCGGAAGAGGAGGGGGGAGAACAGATTTCATGTTACAAAAGGGAAATTATACTGAAAGTACTGATCGAACTTTAGTCTGATTGGGTGCATTAAGAAAAGGAAAGAAAAGAAAAGAAGCAAAACCAGTGTCCTAAGAGTTTGGAGAGACTGACACTTTAAAAGCTCCTGTGGAGACAAGTTATTTCTCCCCTTAAAGACAGGTACCCTGACACCAAAGTATAAGGAGAGAGGTCGCGTGATATAATAATACAAAGTGAGCATGCCTTAGTTATGAAAAAAATATCAGCATGTCAAATTAGGAGATGGGGGAGAGAGAAAAACAAAGAGATGTGACCTTTCAAAATGCATCTCAATGCCATTCTAATAGAAAAGAGGAGAGGGGAGAGTGGGTGAAAGGTGACATATGCAATAGTGGCGAACTACACCTCTACTACAAAAATACGGTGTTACAAGTGTCCAAAGGATAGCTACATTTATGAATAGGCTAAAACGAAACCAATGGGTTATATGCACTACAGAAATTATAAAGAGATCTGCAAAGGCCATTTATGAAATTCAAATTAATTTCAGATTGAAACAAACTTTTGGCTACTTCAGTCAAAAGTGAGATCCTTAAGTCGAAATACAAATTTCAAAATCCTTTCTCTTAAATTTAAGAAACTGTAACAAGTAGTGACACATTATTTTCATCAAAAATTCCAGACTGTTGGGACGAAAGAGAGAATAAAAGGGGTTGGAGAACATTTCTTTTAAAATCATCTAAGCAGATCTCTAATAATAAGGTTGTTAGTGTGAGCGGGGGTGCATACTTACGTCCCGTAAAAGGGTGCACAAGTGTGGGGTGGGTGGCTGCGGCAGGAGGGGACTGCTGTTTCGGTTTGCTAACCTTCGTATTACTTTTGGCGAACTCCAATCTGATAGTCTGAGGCATGTCGGGATCAAAACGGACACCCTGCTGCAAAAGAAAAAGAAACAAAACATTTCTTTTAAAAAAAACGGATTCATTAACAGATTGTAAACAACAACAATTTGCTTCAAGTAAAAACAATACCAATTAGAGATATAAACCTCCTCCTTCTCCAAACTAACAGTAATTACTCCAAACAATTCCTAAATGATCAAATTACTGAAAGGGTTGATGCTTTAAAATGTCGTTTGCAGACTTGTGCCATTATAATAATCAATACGGTTTACTCCTATCCATTTCTTAATGACTACAGCACCAAAAAACATCCACATTCAAAATTAATGAATTCTAGCCACAATTCCTTCCGGTTTCTTTTCAGTCCTTTCACTATTTGGTCCATTGCCCATCCCTCACTACCCTCTCAAGTGCTCCGAAAGCGAGAGAGAAGGGGGAGGAAGAAAATAGGCGAAAAGGAATGAGGGGAAGAGGAGGATCAAGGAAAGAGAGAGAGAGATGCTACATGTTGGAGGAGAGCAAAAGGTTGTTTTCCAGATGAAGGTGGGTAAAACCCGTAAATTATTAACGTTACACGAGCATCATTTCAAATCTCTCTTTCTCTCTCTTCTCTATATCATAACGGCATCAGTTCTCTTCTCTACTTGACAAACAAGAAGAGATGATTTTATTTCAATAGAGTAATGAAATACGACCAAACTACGTCGTGTATTATTGCACATCATGTTCATAAAACGTCGATTTTATAATAAAAACGATATCGATTTGTGGTAAATCTTCTTCACCGCCGCCACCGCCCCATTTTAGCTACATTATACGAGTCTCACCTCCTCTCCTTTCTGCTCTTACCCTCACCTCCTCTCTTCAGCCTCTTTTTTCCAACACACACACACACACTGCGACACATTTATATTAGATACAGAGTTGCACTACTACCACCACCAACACCATCCTCTAACACACAAATCCCACTTAGATAGGATACTGAATGCAAGTTCTCGTACCGTTATAGTTCAAATACAAAATATCTTCGTAGGTCTTTCAGTAAAAAAAAAATAGGTACGGCATAGTGTGTACTACAGTATATGCCACATACCAATATTACTTCTTACGAACATTCTTACCATCAGCTTAAAAGACTACGAAGCTTATAAAATGAAGATAATAGTTGAATAGCAATAAAAACGAAATAAGCAATTCTGCTAATGTTTTAGCAACTAGCGGCAACTACATTACTCTTCCCAAATGCAGGTAGTGAATATCAAACAGAAGAGTTTCAACTGAATTCTCTCCCTTTCCTCGTCCGTAAATTGAGAAATATTTCGAAAATAAAAGCGGTCGACGAAAAAAACACACATCGAGGAGTTTTTAAGTCGCAGACAACAATAAGGTTCTCTATATTAAAATCAAAGCCAATGCATCGATAAAATGACACTCATAATTTCTCTTCAATTAGGCCTGGGTAAATCTTGAAGAAATACACTCCCACTCCAAACATTATGACTGAGCTATAATTTACCAAAAATGTTATATTGATAATTACAGTCACCAGAAAATTAACGACGCGATGTCCGAACCGATTTGAGTACAAAGACGGAGAGTGGGAAAGGGAGGAATCGAGAGGAGAGCGATAGAGGGAGGGAGGGAGAGGAAAAGAGAGAGTAGATAGGGAAGAGAGAGGGAGAAAGAGATACAGGGAGAGAGATGGTAGGAGAGAGGTGTGAGAGGGAAAGAGAGAGATTGTTGTTGTTTGTTGGTGTTTTAGGGCCCTTCAACTACAAAGTCATTACAGCCCCGTCCACTGGGTAGTTCTGATGCAGGGACTGCACAGACACTACACTAATGCGACGATTTTTAGATACTAGCGGTGCTCAGTTTTCCCAAGCGGCCACCCATGTCAGTACTAACTGGGGATGCGTTGCTTAACTTCAGTGATCAAACAAGAACTGGTGTGTCCAACGCAATTGAAGGAGAGATAGGAGGGAGGAGGCGGGAGAGAAGGAGAGAGAGAGGGGGAAGGAGAAAGAAGGAGGGAGAGAGGGAGAAAAAGAGAGGGAGAGGGGGAAGAAAGAAGATGGGGAAGGAAAGAGAGAGGGAGAGAGAGGGGGAGGGAAGGAAAGAGAGAGGGAGAGAGAGGGGGAAGGAAGGAGAGAGAGGGAGACCTATGCTCATTTATAAAGACAGGAATGGTAGAAAAATAGAACCCACCTATAAAACTCAATTGGTGTCTCAGAAGTTAGCTGTTTCGGCCCTACCTATTCTCCTATGTGGCACGTGGGGGGGGGGGGGCTACATATACGTAAAAATAATTCCCCTGCATCGTGAAGACTGAAGAGCTTGGTGAAATAATCAACACGCCATGGCCTTCAAAACTGTCAGGTCGATGTTAAATAAAGAAAAGGGAAATAGGGCCATAGGGCATGAAAACGTGATGAAAGGGTACGGAGAAAAGGTGAAGGAAGAGGAGGAGGATTATTCTGACTTTCCAATGGACCACGACTTTCTCATATTATGGTCATGTAGTGGGCTGTCTTATACTCCTTATATTAAGTCTGTATATCTGTTCAGACCTGAACTACTTTGTATTTTTGATAATTATAACAATAGTATCAGAATGTTATTAGCGAAACGACAGTATGACACCAATCATATGCATTCTAGCATTATAAAATTTATGAAAATATGACCTTCAAAATTCCGAAAAGAGGACGATTTAAAAGTCAGAGATCAACTGCAGATTATTGGCAATTCTAACCAACACAGAAAAATATCATGTATGAATACCAATTCTACAAAATCTGTCAGTCTGAAAGTCAAGAATCAGCAAATCTGTGGTGTAATTGTGGTCATTCAAATAACCCCGGTCTGAATAAATGACCATCCTCAGAGTGTGGTTTCCGAAATTTCAGCAAATATGTGAATTCATTTCAACTCTTCTTAATGATGCTAAGAATGACACTACCAGAAATAAGACTTCAAAGTCTGGCTACCAATAAGGGGGTTACACAGTCGTGTGGTCAAAGTCAGGGGCTGATAATGAAAGGAAGAATGTCCTTATACTCATACATCAATCAGCACCATGTGTTGCAGGCCTACATTAATTTAACCGAATATTTTTCTTACCGGAAGTGACACGGTATAGCAAACAAGAAGGAAGGAACTATGCAACGGGTAGATGAGGCAAAATTTCCAGGTGTAGGAGCTCGCCCCCTGGCGTCGGTAGCATTCCCCAACGAACAATAGACCGACGAAAAATAAGCGTAGGGGTGCAGCTTCGGCCGGCAACCGGCTGCAGAAAAAACTATGACCAACATATCACCCTGTGTCCATTCAGAGGGACAAATGGGTACCCGACCCTGCCATAGGAGGGAAAATGGTTAGGAGTTGCTTTGTAGAAAGCATTCTATAAAGAGCAGCAGTGGCAGGTTACACCCCAGACTGTAGGTAAACGGTTTCACTTCTCATGCGGGACGGAAAGCTCACTTGCGACACAGTATCGTGCACAAGATTTGTCGCCTGCCAGAAAGTAGTCAGTTGTATTGATCTACTTTTTGTTTGTTGCGCCAAGGGATGGGGGAGTCGGCCAAGCAGTCATAACGTGCCAGACCCTGTGGAGGCTGCTCGCGAGTGAAGTAGGAGCGGGGAAGTTAGCAGTACCCAGTTCTCACCCAACCACCGATGTCGATACTAACTTGGGCCTCAGTGCATAACTTCAGTGATCTGACGAGAACTTGGCTGTTTACTTGGTGTTTTAGGGCCCTTCAACTCCAACGGTCATTAGAGCCCGTCCACTGTGTAGTTCTTATGCAGAGACTGTACTGATACTACGCCGTTAAGACGATTTTTGAGAGTTCTCGTCTGATCACTGAAGTTAAGCAGCGCAACCCCAGCTAGAACCGACATGAGTGGCCGCTTGGGAAAACTGGGTACTGCTACTACCCAAAAATCGTCGCAGTAGTGTAGTGTCTGTGCAGTCTCTGCTTAAGAACTATGCCGTGGACGGGGCTCTAATGACCTTGTAGTTCAATGGCCCTAAAATATCATCATACTAAAATATTAGCAGTACCCAGTGTTCTCAAGCTGTCACCCATGCTAGTACTTTGTGGGGTTGCGTTTTATAACTTCAGTGATCAGACAAGAACTGGTGTGTCCAATGCCATATAGTCTCTGAGAGAGCAGTAGTTCAGCAAGATGCTTCCGCCTGTGCCACCGGGGATCTTGGAACGTCTCACTCTTCTTTCTCTCCCAGAATACTTTTGAGAAAGAACCACGCCCTGACGATTAAGGATTTTGAAACAAAGCTGGTCTTTTTCTCGTCAACTACTGTTGGCACTAAAAAAGATTTAAACTCTCTTTAAGCTTTTCTTTGCTGTTGAGAAAGGGTAAACAGTGGAACAGTGGTGAAACGTTGTGAGGAGGGGGGGACATATCATACGCTGATATCCTATATAAGAAGCAAATGAATGAAATAAGGAGGGGGGGGGTCTGAAATGATGGGAAGGAGGAGGAAGGAGAATTAGGACAGAGATAGGGAAAAGGTTGGAGATGAAGAGACAAGGAGTTTCATGCAAGAGATGAGCCTCAGAGTATCCAACATTTGATGGATAGGTGTTATTGATCTTGACTAACTTCGAATAATACTGTTTTAGGTGGATTATTTGAAAAAAAAGGAAGAAACACTGTCACAAAATGAAGGAAGTTTGAATGAGAAAAAAAATGTCAGGAAGAAGAATTGGGAGGTAATAAAGAAATATGGTTCAATGGGTGTGCGGTTTGTGTGCACTTATTGTATACAGTTTACCACTAGCAGCACATTTATTAAATGTGTCCTTCAGACGATGGGGAGTAGGAACAAAGGCACTCCAGCCAAATGAAATGTATCCAGGACGACCACCTACAGTTTGGCAAAATAATATAAAGACTACGTGGGCAAAACTCTCTTTACCCTCCTCACTATCCGACATTCATTTGACACGTTTGCTTTTACTATTATATATCCAGTCGACAAATTTGCACAAAGTGCATGGTTTATGGACACAAAAACGATGCTGCAGAGTACATTTGACATCGGATGAATTTCCGGTTGAGCTACAATTTGCTTTTCTGATTTTCAAAGAGAATTTGATGATCCATAGAGAGCTCAAAAAAGTGAGCTTGTAGATTTGACATTACACTTTTTTTGTTTTGTTGGTGTTTTAGAGCTCTACCACTACAAAGGTCATTAGAGCCCCGTCCACCGCGTAGTTCTAATGCAGAGACTGCACACACACTACATTAATGCGGCTGAATTGCGTTGGACACACCAGTTCTCCTTAGATCACAGAAGTTAAGCAACGCAACCCAAGTTTTACTGACATGGATGGTTGCTTGGAACATTGGGTGCTGCTAATTTCCTCTATCCTACATCCCCCTCACCCGCGAGCAGCCTCCACAGCGTCCTGCTTGGCCGACTCCTAAACGTACTAACATACCAGTACTAATGCTACGATATTTGGTATTAGCAGTACCCAGTTTTTCCAAGCGGCCACCCATGTTAGTACTGGCTGGGGTTGCGTGGCTTCACTTCAGTGATCAGACGAGAACTGGTGTGCCCAACGCCACAAGCTGCTCCCGATATTACCTACAAAGTATCATAGGAAACAGAAAAGTACTACCTAACCATTCTTGATTTTAGGTTCGGACCCAACCTTTTTTCGGGGCTGAGATGGCTGCATTTTCAGACCCACAGGGACGCATGCGCACATACCAAAAATCTTATAAATAAATATAAAAGATTTGTTTCAGTTTCTTGCCTTATCCTAAAAAGAAGTGTTGGACTAGTTGTCCAGGTGAGATCCTAGGCAAGAGAGACTCCCAGTGCGAATTCTGTAGAATTGCAAGTCAATCTGGTGCACTACAGTTTAGTGTCACCACCTCACGGAAAGGAACCCGTGCCAAATGGAGTAAACCGTACACGTAATTCGGTACAAAATTTTCAGGTGCAGGAGCTCGCCCCCTTGGGGTCTGTTGGCAGCAGACGGCGTAATACACCGTCCATAAGATCGCTCATGTGCCCCAATGGTAAAATCAGGGTTGAACCTACAATCCCTGATCCTACCAACTGTTCAATAAGGGACAGAGTAATTTCCGGCTTTTTTGTGTGTGGTCGAGCAAAATTGCCTTTTGACATTATTTTGGAAAAGATTTGAACTCGTAAGGGAACAGTATAACACAGGGGCGGATCCAGAGGGGGAGCAATGCAGCAATTGCTCCCCCCTTCAGTGCATTAATGGGAGGGGGCATATTTCAACTGATGCATGACTCAACTTTGGAACTAATGAGTCATTTTTGCATTGCAATCCCCTATTTCTATACTGCCAGTCCAACAGATGCAGTGCAATCTGCTGTTGGCTAAACCACTGAACATGGGACACAGTCTAATTGGGAAGCAGAGGACAAGGGATTCTATATTATTTAGATTAGTTTGAAGGGTTGGGGAGTAAGCCAGGCAGCCATAACAGGACGAACCCTTAGGAGGCTGCCCGCGGGAAATGAGAAGGTAGGTGAAAGGACGAAGGAGAGGGGTAATTTGCAGCACCCAACGTTCTTTACCAACCACCCATGTTGATATTGACGTGGGCTTGCGCTGCTTAACTTCAGTGATCTCACTGGAACTGGTGTGTCCAACGCAACTTGGCTGCACACCAACGCAACTTGGCTTGGTTTGGTTTTGGTTTGTTGGTGTTTAAGGTCCCGTCAACTACAAGGTCATTAGAGACCCGTCCACTGCATAGTTCTAATGCATAGTCTGCACAGACACTACACTAATGCGACGATTATTGGGTATTAGCAGTACCCAGCTTTCCCAAGCGACCACCCATGTCAGTACTCGCTGGGCTTGCGTTGCTTAACTTCAGTGATCAGACGAGAACTGGTGTGTCCAACGCAACTCGCCGCTCGCAACTTGGCTGCACATACTCTGACTGGGGTCACCCCAGCCAGGCGTCTGGAATCCGCAGGAGTATTGGCAAACTTGTCCGTGGGGGATGCAGGCCTACCCCACACAAGGGATTCTGATTATTTAAAAATATTTGGGGCACCCGTTTCTTGAAGTGCTCCCTCTTGATCAGCCCTTGAATCCGCCTCTGGTATAATAGGGGCGACTAACTTGCTGCATCTCTTCACTTCTTAACGATCATATTAAAAATATTATCACAACTACCAGGCTGACAGTTTATCAGACATGTAGATCGACTTGTTTAAATTCTCATTTGAAGAAAAATTTTCGAGACAAACAGTAGAGAATAATGTGTCAACGCCTAGGAATATATAGACAAATTAATACACAGCTAACAAGCATTTAAGCACGTAGCTTTGTTTACCAACGGATAAAAGTCTTGAATTTAATACCAACGACTAGTCCATAAATCAGACAACGTTACACACCCACTCCTCTATAGTAAAACGGCCCACAATAAGAAACCCTGCAACAGACGATATGCAATCGCCTAACAATAGATGGCGCGGTTCGACACACCACTACTTTCATTCTTTTGACATCATATCCTCTTTCATATTCAAATTTTCAAAATCGGTACAAATGCAATTTCGATTAGCTTAGAGTGGATTAGTATCCGAGTGAATTACATAAAACTGCGTAATAAATTCATTTAATGATACTTCCCACTCCAAACAATACAACGTCATTTACCGCCATATCTTTAAAAGTCTGAGAGGGAGCAGCAATGCACAGACACATGACAAAACTAGCTTTCAAATTTATTTACCTAACGCTAAATACAACGAATTATTCAGTAATCCATCTAAAACTAGAGGACCACAGTCGGAATTGAATAATTTAGACCGCAGAGTGTTTTTGAGTCTCAATTGCTCAGTTCGACCTTAGAGTGATGCCTGGTTCGGTATACCCACGTGCTATCGCTATTACCGTTGTAACAGACGACACAGCACAAAAAATGGTGACGTCACACTGTGCGGTGACTCCAAATAAAGCACTGCACCTATGCCTAGTTTCGTATCACCACACTTCAACGCTAATCACGTCGCCACTGATGACATTATGATGACGTTTTGTGCTAGTACGTTATGAAGGACCGCCAGCGCAATTCCTTAAGTGCAGCGCTTTATTTGGAGTCACTGCACGCCGCCGTCATGTCTTACATTATCCTCCACCATTTTTCAAGCAGACTACTCAATCGGCAGCCAATCAAAACGCAGCATGACGTGCGGGACGCTATGTGAGTTGACAACTGGTCAACTCAACTACCGTCACGCATAGCTGCTCTGCAGCACCCCAAGTAGCAGTGTGACGTCACCATTATTTGTACAGTGTCATCTGATTCAACGGTAATAGCGTTAGCACGTGGGTATATGGAACCAGGAATTAAGGAATTGTGCCGGTGGTCCTTCATAACGCAATAGCACAAAACGTCATCAAGATGTCATCAGTGGCGACGTGATTAGCGTTGAAGTGTGGTGATACAGAACTAGTCATGAGTTGTTAGTTACTTATGCCTAGTTCTGTATCACCACAGTTAGGCAAGGAGCAAAATGTGACGCAGGGTGTAGCAGCCCTGCGAAATCCTGCTAGCAGGCAATCACTGCACATTGAATCGCAGTTTTTCACCATACTTGCATCGAATAACCAAAGAACTCTGCTTTGCACCACTGTTTGTTATTGTCACGCCAACTTCATGCAGGAAACCGCAGCTTTGGCACTGCGCTCCACAGGGTCGCATTGCACAGGCACTGAGTCACGTCACCCTGCCACTTAACTTGCGTAACTACATACTATCATGTGAGCCACAGAAATGTATAGTGAGTCACCCTGCGCCACCTGCGGAGACTGCGTCTCATTTTGTGCTGGGCCTAAAACGCAAATCACGTCGACGCTTTCGACATTTTGATGACGTTTTGTGCAAGCGCCTTAGAAAGGAGAGTCAGCGCAATTCCTTATATGTAGCGTTTTTTTGGAGTCACGTCACACAGCGTCAAGTACAACCTAACCAAAGCAGACAGCTCAACTGCCAGCCAATCAGAATGCAGCGTCCCACATAGCTACTCTGTGGCGCCCCAAGTGGCGTTGTGGCGTCACCACTATTTGTGCTGTGTCGTCCGATACAACGCTATTAGCATTTGCGCGTGGGTATACGGAACCAGGCATTAGTTACACCAACGGGTAGGGAATTCGGCCAAGCAGCCATAACGGATGGACTCTGAGGATGCTGCTCGCGGGTGAGGAGGATGTAGGAGTGGGGAAATTAGCAGTACCCAGTGTTCCCAGCCAACCACCCATTTCGGTACTAACTTGGATTGCGGTGCTTCACTTCAGTGATCAGACAAGAACTGGTGTGTTCAACGCAATTCAGCCGCTCCCAAAGTTGCAAGTTTGATCCTGGTTGGGGCGGCTTATTGCGTTGGACACGCCAGTTCTCGTCTGATCACTGAAGTTAAGCAACGCAAACCCCAGTTAGTACTGACATGGGTAGCTGCATGGGAAAACTGGGTACTGCTAATCCCCAAAAATTAGTGCAGTGTCTGTGCAGTCTCTGCATGAGTACTACGCAGTTGACGGGGCTCTAATGGCCTTGTAGTTGAAGGGCCCTAAAACACCAACAAACCAACCAAACCAAATTGATCCTGGCGCAGGCAGATGACCACAGCACGCTGCTCAAAATGGAGTAACGCAACTCCAGTTAGTACTAGTATGGGTAACCGCATCGGATCACTGGGTACTGCTAACAGTACAGACTCTGCATTAGAACTAGGCAGTGGACGGGCCTCTAATGACCATTGTAGTTGGAGGGTCCTAGAACACCAACGATACTAAATCGAAACGAAGCGGTGGCCCAGTGTGTCGTGAACGATGCCACCTGCACGAAAAGAAACCTCTGTCTGCGTGGAGTAAAATAGACGTGTAGATGGGTTCAAATTGACTTGAGGGCTTTTCAGAGCAGGGTGCAATGGAGAAATAACAGACAGGAATTCGGACAGGAACAGACAGGAATTCGGGTCAACCGTAGCAATTACAATTGATATAAACGTCACGATTAGGAATAAAGGGTCGACATTTCAGGTCATCTTATGTGGACAATTCAATGGAAATATCCGGTTACTGGAGCGGCGAATTGCGTTGGACACAACCGTTCTCGTCTGATCACTAAAATTAAGCAGCGCAACCCCAGCTAGTACTGACATGGGTGGCCGCTTGGGAAAACTGGGTACTGGCTAATACCCAAAAATCGTCGCATTAGTGTAGTGTCTGTACAGTCTCTGCATAAGAATTATACTGTTGACGGGGCTCTAATGACCCTTGTAGTTGAAGGGCCCAATAAACAACAACAATCCGGTTCCAGATAATGCGAGTTAGCCTAGGTTTCTTTAGGTTAAAGCTCGATTCACCAGGAAGTGTCTAGTACTTTTGAATTACACGCCTGCATTTCGAATCAGAGTCTACACATGTGGCAGTGGTTTCCTCAGAGAAAAAAACAACGTCTAAAAATTGTGAGCCACGTTTTAGATGCACACCTACTCCGGAAATGTTTAAATCTTTCTGCCAGACAGCTTGCCTTATGTATAATGTAAGATGGTTATTAGTTTTTTAATGTTAGGTTTTCTGCAATAAAGGGTGAATTTTTATCATGTTTTACGACTTGCCCTTCGTTGAAGCAATGCCCTCAAAGGACCTTACGAGTTGACGATTACAACGTGAAGGATGATTAAATTTCTCTCTACAGTATTTACGTTAACTCCAAACCCTTTTCCCGCCTATGGCAGGATCGCCTTCCCATCTTGACCCTCAGAATTTACACAAGGGTAAAATATTGGAGGGTGATTTTCAGCAGCCGGCTGCCGAACAAAGCTGCAACTCCATTGCTTATTTACCGTCGGTATACTGTTCGTTGGAGTTTCTTTTGATTGACTTGTTAGCGTTTTAGGGCCCTTCAACTACAAAGGTCAGTAGAGCTCTGTTCACTGCGTAGTTCTAATGCAGAGACTACACAGACACTACGCTGGGTATTAGTGGTGCCCACGTTCCCAAGCGGCCACCCGTGTTAGTACTAACTGAGATTGGGTTGCTTAATTTCAGTGATCAGACGAGAACTGGTGTGTCCAACACAATGCAGCCGCTCCCTTGTTTGTTGGGACACTCCACCGACGCCAGGGAGAGAGCTCCTACACTTAGGAATTTTGCCTAATCTACCCGTTGCAAAGTAGAGAGGTTTCTTTTACGTACAAATGCCATCGTACACCACACGGGACCACAAATCCACAGACGTTCAATTGCGGGGTTGCCAGCAGGGTAACAGCACAGCATCTACAGCGCAAGTACAGCACCTGCTGCAAGAGCGGCTTATTGCGTTGGATACACCAGTTCTCGTCAGATCACTGAAGTTAAGCAACGCAATTCCAGTTAGTGCTGACATAGGTGGGCACTTGGGGAAGACTGGGTACCGCTAAAACCCAAAAATTCGTCGTATTAGTGTAGTGTCTGTGCAGTCTCTGCATCAGAACTATGCAGTGGATGGGGCTCTAATGGCCTTGCAGTTGAAGGGCCCTAAAACACCAACAAACCAAAAAAAAAAAACAGGCTGCAACAACAACTATAATGGACCCAAAGATTGGGAGGGGACCACCGGATACTCGCAAGTAGAATGGACATATTGGATAGGTTAGTGAATATCAAGTTCTAATGGTAGAGGTTGATAGCTTCCAGTTAGTCATTTTACAACTTCCAGGGTAAATAATTTTTATATTTAGTAGTTACCGGTAATACAGAAATACCCTTCATTTTCTTTTCGTGGCGAACACCTGCAGAAACAAACAGAACGGAAGCATACGGTAAATAAGCACATCGAGGCCCTAAAACAATGTGTGGTCATAAAAGCCTTTGAAATGGGTGTTAAAAAGGTGGTGCTACATCTCATCCACTTCCAACACTGAACTGTAATCCTAGAGATTTGACGAAAAAGAACCTAAAAGTAACAAAACGAGGAGGAGGGATCTAAAGGGGAGCAGATAAAGGGCACACTAAAAGATGGTGCTGAAAGCCAGGGATAAAAAACGAGTTTAAGGAGGTCGACAATATCACACAACCTAAAGACATCTTTACAGACCTCTTCTAACGTAGAACGGAAACAAAAAGTACGTAGGAGGAGGTGGTGGCGTAGGTGGTCCCGTACTAAGACGACGGGATAGCCAAGGGGCAGTATGAAATCTCACTCAGCCAAATAATCGGCGAGGGTAAAAAACGGTTGGTGAGGGGGATAAGGAGGGAGAGAGAGAGAGAGAGGCTGAAATATTTTTTTTTCCGCAAGAGTGAATTGCAATTTTCTTTCTGGATTCCCTTCACGAGTCCAAACCAAACTTCCAGTAAATGTCAAAATAATTTTCAGAAGAGATTTCTAGGAGACCTTTAAGGATTATGAAAGAGCTGAAGAGGAGAAAGATTGGGGGTAAAAAAAGGAGGTAGGCCCTATGGAGCAAATAGCGAATTGCGAGCACAGAGAAGGGGGTAAAGAAACGACAACAGAAAGGCCCTTGGAAATGATGAAAAAGGGACATTTTGGGGAGGTGGGAAAAAACAGAAATTGAAGACAGAGAGAGAAAGGGGGAGGTATAAAAACCTCAGACCTGTCATTTAACAAGCGCCGACTAGTTCAGCGTGAAATTTGTTTTTCTTATAAATGGTAACATATAATATAAAAAGGATATAAAGGGAAGGGGAACAACGCTGAAGGGGGTTAACAGAAAGGAAATAACAGTATTCAAGCTACTCATCCCATGTTTAAAACTCTGACACCAGGATTAAGTAGAACCCTAAGCTCTGAACCTAGGAACACAGCTTTCAGGATAAAAATTCCTAAATGGGACTGTCCCATTACGGAATCTGAAAGAAAAATCACACAAGTGACTTCTGCAACTGAGCAGTAAGATAAATGAATTTGAGCGCATCAAAGACCTTCCCTAAATCATAAAAAAAACTAGGAGTGAGACTGCAGAGAAACAAGGGGCCGGAAGAGGAATGAGGGCTATAATGCAGGTGGCGCCGCCTCACTAACTATCAAGTCAAGCGAGAAACCTCTAGCCTACGAAAATCACGGGATAAATTCCAATATGAATCTTCAGATTTCTCCAACTGACATAGGTTCATAAATCAGTTTCTTAAGGTATGGGGCCCACCAAAATACCGTCAGAGGGAGAGAGAGGATTGGTGGAAAAGAAGGGGTAGGGACCACTGGTGAATCATTCTGCCTTTCAAAATCCAAGACTAAAAATTATTATTCAAAGATAAATATCAGGATGAGGCAGAGGGTTAAAAATGATAAACGACAGAAATATTTTTTTGGCGGGGATAGGGAGGTGGTGTAATGGTCTCTCTCTCTCTTTTTTCTACTATAAAAAACATTTATGATAGGTACTCTTCCTCTTCCCCTCCCCCCACCAAAAAATCGATATTTTTTTGTGTAAATGTCCTCGGATTGTACTTGGAAAAAAAATTCCTGTCAGAAAAGGGTTGATTTTTATCATCCATTTCTGAACTTGAAAATTAATGAACATATCGCCATCAGTTCTGTACTTTTACTACCACATTATGAACACAATTTTATAAATATTCAAAACAGACACGGGGAGACCACATGCCCCTCGCTGTCCCCTTCCCTCCCTCCCTCCCTAAAGACAAAAATATTTCCTATCAAAAAGAGATGTACATTAATAACACCTCGATACCTTCCTCTGTGTCAAACACTCTGGGCGACATCTTAGTAATACTAAAGCGACAATGATGATGACGACGACGATGAGGAAGAGGGGGGGGGTCACGTGGCACATCTACATCCAATCCATTTTAATAGGTTAATAATTCAATCTGGTTTGATTAAGCAGTCATGGAAACCCATTTAGAGCGCAATTAACCTAAGACTTCACAGATTTCTATATAGAGATGCAACAATTCATGTAAACAAATCCCGGTTAGATTTAAAAGTTGGCTAACTTGCATTAATCAAACCCCCGCGCAAGCGCTGCACTCTTCCTTATACCCCTTTTCTTCTGCCAAAAATTCTCCCTCGGTTGTATATTTCAAAGACAGAGTAACACATTGTGCAACAATTACACGAAATTACTTACGAAACTCCCCCATTTTAATGATGTAATTAAAAATGACAGCCTTACTATTAACGACAATTTCTAAGATGCTCCTACTACTGCAGGCTGCTGCTGCTAAAGCCGACTACTGCACCAACGCCATTCTCCTTCTCCTCCTACCAAATTTTTTAGCTGTTATTGGTACACGTATAACTACAGTACTAAAACCACTTTGGGGTATATTTTAAAAGAGTTGTGCACACACACACAAACACACACAAAACGCCGAAGACACATAAAAAAAACATTATGAATGTCATCTCAAATCAAGAACATGACAGCAGTTCGAAAATATATTAAATGAAAAACGCCACACACGCACACCCTCCAAAATATGAAGTCGAGAAAAGAAAGCTCCATGCCACAACTAATGACATACCATACATCTAACTACTTTGTAATATGCCTCTTTAATTTCTTTCTTTCACTCCTTTTTTTGGCTCATATGGTAATTCTGAGGTGTCTTTAAATCTCGAGTCTCGTTGCACACTCCTTCCACATCTCCCCCATCTTCAATGTCACTTAATTGAAATGGTGAACCACACATCTACTCTTAATAGTCTTTTCCAAGAGGAATAGTTGATGTAAGAAGCAGAAAAATAAAGTGCAGCAGGTGGAAGGAGTTGGATACTACCATGGACAAAGCAAAACAAGCAACCCCTAACCCTTTTCCTGCCTATGGCAGGGTCGGGTACCCATCTTGTCCCTCTGAATGGACACAAAGGCGATATATTGGTCATAGTTTTTTTCTGCAGCCGGTTGCCGGCCAAAGCTGCACTCCTACGCTTATTTATCGTCGGTTTAGTGTTCGTTGGGGAATCCTACTGACGCCAGGGGGGGGCGAGCTCCTACACCTGGAAATTTTGCCTCATCTACCCGTTGCATAGTAGAGAGGGTTCTTTTACGTGCAAGTGACATCATACACCAACACGGGTTGTTGTTGTTTGTTGGTGTTTTAGGGCCCTTCAACTACAAGGACATTAGAGCCCCGTCCACTGTGTAGTTCTGATGCAGGGACTGCACAGACACTACAGTAATGTGACGATTTTTGGATACTAGCGGTACCCAGTTTTCCCAAGCGGCCACCCATGTCAGTCCTAACTGAGGTTGCGTTGCTTAACTTCAGTGATCAGACGAGAACTGGTGTGTCCAACGCAACTCGCCGCTCCCCACCAACACGGGACCTCGCTTTTACTTCTCATCCGAAAGAAGGCACACTTACGGCCTCTCTCTCTCTCTCTCGCCCGAAAGAAGCCAACCCACCACGGTCCAGTATCGAACCTAGAACTACTGACGCAGTTGCCGAGCGTGCTAACCACTACGCCACCGGCAAAAAATTTTTCCAGAGGAGGGAAAAGCTTGCTGGTAATATTGCAGGGGGTAGACAAAGGTTGGAGAATAAATGTCTGGGAGGCAAAGTTTAGGGACAACACTAGTGAAGGAGCAGAGCAGAGTCTGTGGGCAATGATCAAGAGGGAAAGGCTAAGCTTGTAGACAGTGTTCCAGGGTGGGGCAAAGTTTGGGGACAATAGTCCAGAGAAAAGTAAAACATTGAGAGTTAGTGTTCCACGGAAAGTAAACCTTGGCGAATAAATGTCTCAGGATTGTAAAGCTTGGGGCAATGTTCCAGAAGGAGAAGAGGTTGCTGACAATGTTTCGAAAGAAGTAGAGCATGGGAACAATGTTAAAGGCAAAGAAAAAGTTTGTAACAATGTTCCATGGCGAAGGTAAAGTATGGGTACAATGTTCCAGGGAAAGACAAAACTTGGAGACAATGCTCCGCAGGAAGGGCAAATCCTTCCAGTACTATCTAGGGTTGCGCTGCTCAACTTCAGTGATCAGACGAGAACTGGTGTGTCCGACGCAATACAGCCGTTCGGGTTTTAAGAAAGCGGGAATAAACGAAAAAGGGACAACATGGAGGCGTTTGTCATGTTTTTTTAATTAATTAGATGATTTATTATTTAAATTTTCTTATGAAAAACAAATTATATATAAACACGTCCAATTATATGTTCTTATCGGTAGTGAGCATTCCTAAATCGCACCAAATACTAAATTTACCAAATTTCTGCCAGGTTGTGATCAGGTCTAAGTAACTGGTAGAATATACTGAAACGCCTTATGACCATGGTTACACAATTTGTGGCACAAACTGCTATTATTTTATTCCTCGCGTACTTGACATTTAAATTAACCGCATGACTGCCTTTAGCAGATGTTTGTCACCCAGAAAAAAAAACCCACTTTCCCCAAGCAACAACTATCCATTCTAAACAGAAGTGGTTAACAACGACCTCTCGAGTCAACTAGTGCTACTATTTGAAGTGAAAAATCTAGCACATGAAAGAAAATGTCTCCATTTTAAGTTGTCTTACCTGTAAATCCTGCTTAGCTGCCTCAGCCCCGGCCCGTGTCGTGAAAGTAACAAATCCCACAGGCTGAAATTACAAAACAAGGTATAAAAACACAGAAATTTCAACAAAATATTTGCAATTAACGACGACAATGTAGGAAAGTGAACACAACTTTAAATACATTTTAACCAACAAGGTAGTGGACAGTTTTGGTCGAGGTTTGAACCTGAATCAAACCCCATAGCGAGTCTTTAGATTTCGGTGAAAATTGTGGCTTAACGCCGGCAGGCACCAAAGATCCCATGTGGCTTATTTCAGGACCATACGCAACATTCTTATTAGTGTAGACATCACTTTGTTGATTTTGTTTTGTCTCGTTGGTTGTTGTTTGTTGGTGTTTCAGGGCCCTTCAACTTCAAGATCATTAGAGCCCCGTCCACAGCATAGTTCTAATGCACGGACTGCACAGACACTACACTTATGCGACGATTTTTGGGTATTAGCAGTACCCAGTTTTTCCAAGCGGCCACCCATGTCAGTACTAGCTGGGGTTGCGCTGCTGAACTTCAGTGATCAGACGAGAACTGGAGTGTCCAACGCAATTCGCCGCTCCCGTCTTGTTGGTGATTTTGGGCTCTTCAACTGCAATGGTCATTAGAGCCCCGTTCACTGCATAGTTCTAGTGCAGAGACTGCACATACACTAGGGGAGACTGTTGTACCTAGACCATGGTGTACCTAGAACCACTTTGAATATCTGGCACATGTCGCCATTTAGGTAGCTGTTATGGGGGATCACGTCAATTTGGCGCATGACAATTTGGCGTACATACACATTCGGCGTATGACAATTTGGCGTACATACAAATTTGGCGTACATACCGATCTCTTGGGTGCACACATTTGTTCAAAATTGCAACTGTCATAACCAGTGACAGATCCAGGATTTTCGTCGGGGGGGGGGGGGTGGTTAGCTAATACAGGGGGGTTGAGCTAAACCTCACATATTATGCAAATATAAGTTTATATGTGCATGGAAGGGGTTGCAACCCCAAAAACCCCATCCTAGATCCACGCGTGGGCATAACAGTCATTGCAACGGTCCCGTATAACACAGTTGGGTTTGTTTGTGTTTTAGGGCCCATCGACTTTAAAGGTCATTAGGGCCCTATAACAGTTATGGTAGGCATTCATTGTTCTATTACCTTGCAATGACTGTTGAAATATGTTGTTATGACCGTTGCAATTTTGAACAAATTTGAGTACCCAAGAGATCGGTATGTACGCCAAATTGACGTACGCCAAATTGTCATACGCCAAATTGTCATACGCCAAATTTGTATGTACGCCAAATTGACTACGCCAAATTGCCATACGCCAAATTGTCATGCGCCAAATTGCCATACGCCAAATTGTCATGCGCCAAATTGTCATGCGCCAAATTGACGTAGACCCCTGTTATGGAGATATGTCATTCTTAGGGACATATTGGTTTATACTTGTGAGTTTTGGCGTGCTTGCAAACCAACCACGTGTGCTATGTCAAAAACGAATTTTTGGACACAAAAAGTAAACATTTTTGCTTCCATTTGAGTGTGATTTTTCATTAAGCTAATCTACACAGATTACGTTCAATGTTACTATTGAATATCCTATTATTTGGTGAGTAGAATGAGCATAAACTCTAACAATTATCTTATATCTTCGTGTGTCAGTAGACATTGTTGTTGAAAAGTGTGTACCCTTGTACCTAGGGCCACAATTGCATCTTGTACCATGAGCCAGTTGTTCATGGCACAAATTAAGAGGAACAACATTTATTTTGTGTCTTTCAGATTTTGGAATTAAAACAAAAATGACAGTAGTGGAGAAAAATGGTGACAGGGTCCGCTCTAGCACTTACATCGCCCAAGACAAAAAGAGAAATTGCCGCCCCTTAAGAATATAATGCAAGTTCAAGGAGCAGTTTTTCTCACACTTACAGCTAAAATGGCGCCCCAGACTAATGCCCGGGTTGCACCCCCTAGAGCGGGCCCTGATGGTGCAGGTGCATAAAATGTGGCTATTGGGTTCACTATCTGTGTGTTGGGGTAGAAGGCAAGAGAGAGCTTGAATCATGCATTAGAAAACAACGCATGTTATGCAAAACAGACGAATTATGTCCTGTGTTGGGGCAAAATTCCTAATGAGGACTTGTGCACCTGCACAGGACGTAATTCGTCTGCTTTGCATAACATACGTTGTTTTATAACGGATCACTCAAGCTCTCTAATGAGTGGGAAACGTATGTTTATGATTCTTGCTTGTCAAATTTGACAAAAATTGTCATTTTTTGTCCCTGTTTGGCTGTATACATGTGAAACATAATTTTGATATTGAAAGTCAAGTTAACTATGACTAACTATAGTTTTAGCAGCATATTTGTAAGCATGGCCCAAGGTACAAGGTGGCTGTTTCAAGGTACATGAGCATATTGCACCATGATCCACTTTGCACCCTCTTAGTTTTTTCCCTTGAATCTTTTTCAGGTGAGTTGGTAGGTTACATAAACAGTATATGGTAATTATATCTATAAGATAACAAAGCATCAACTGAGACAGGTGACCGCATGAAAATTTAATTAGGGCTAAAGCTACAATAATTTTTCAAAAAACTGGCCCCAGGTACAACAGTCTCCCCTACACGCTGTTACGGTGATTTGGGTATTAGTAGCATCCAATGTTCCCATACTGGTACTAGTTGGGGTTGTGTTACTTAACTTCAGTGATCACACGAGAACTAGTGTGTCCAACGCAATGCAGGCGCTCCCTTCTTAACAAGCTGAGAGCATAAGAGTTCGTCCTAGTACTTGATTGTCGTTTCGTTGATGTTTTAGGGCCCTTCAACTACAAGGTCAATACAACCCCGTCCACTGTGTAGTTCTAATGCAGAGACTGCATAGACACGACACTAATGAGACGATTTCTGGAGTATTAGCTGTACCCAGTTTTCCCAAGCGACCACCCATGTTAGTACTAGCAGCGCCTGCTCTAGCACTTATGCCGCCCCGGACATAAAGGACAGCGGGCCCTGGTACTAGCGGGGGTTGCGTTGCTTAACTTCAGTGATCAACGAGTTCGTTTCGTTTGGTGGTGTTTTTGGGCCCTTCAACTACAAGGTCATTAGAGTCCCGTCCACAGCATAGTTCTTATGCAGAGACTGCAGAGACACTACACCAATGTGACGATTGTTGGGTAGTAGCAGTACCCAGTTTTCCCAAGCGGCCACCCATGTCAGTACTAGCTGGAGTTGCGCTGCTTAACTTCAGTGATCACACGAGAACTGGCGTGTCCAACGCAGTAAGCCGCTCCCCCGTAGTACTTGGTTCAAGCCAGAAATTGAAAAGTGACACTTTACGCAACTACTGCATAATCAAAGATGCGAAGAAATTCAAAAGCTCAATTTTCAAATGCTCCTAAGTAACTTCCGCTATCATCAAGCAAAAAATATATTGGGGAAGAAGACAAGAAGGGGGAGGAAAACTGATGGCGTAATTGTATAATTGAATAACAAAGGACAACCACAAAAAATATAAATAAATAAAAAAGTATATTGTTATACAGTTGAAAAACTGCAAAGAAAAGCTAGGAAAAACGGTAACATACAATTCTTACCTATGTACATGCACTACATCTCATTAACAGTAGAAAATGAAATAATTTATGTCTACGAGAAAAAAATCACATTACCTAACGAAGCTTCTACCCTACTTATTTCATTATCAATCCAGTAAAGTGAAAAACGAGCCGATTTGGCAAATAGCACGGAAAAGTTGATTCGTAAGCTATTTGGACAATTAACGTGGTCCTAATCTCCTTACAAATAAAACGTTAAGCTGCAAAATACGACAATGATATCCTGTCATCCGGCAATCAGCACTTTTTTTCGTGCTCACTGTACAAAATTTAACCTCAGTCTGGATTAGTTTCAAGGGTTCGGGAGTAAGCCAGGCAGCCATAACAGGACGAACCCTTAGGAGGCTGCCCGCGGGAGATGAGGAGGTAGATGAAAGGACGAAGGAGAGGGGTAATTTGCAGAACCCAACGTTCTTTACCAACCACCCATGTTGGTATTGACGGGGGCTTGCGCTGCTTAACTACAGTGATCTCACGGGAACTGGGGTGTCCAACGCAACATGTATGCACAATATTTACATCACATTCCGCTTGTGGCAGGTCGGGTCTGTGGGTTCTAGCCCTCCACTCCGCCTATCTCACACCAGGCCCCTCTGTCCATGCCACACACTATCACACTCCTTCATACAAGCTGCCACCACGCCTGCTTTGTCTTCCCCTACGTTGGGTGCTTCCCATAACCTGTATCCCCGTAGCGGACCTAGCGAGCCTCTCGACGATACCTAACGAGATCCCTAGGGTTGAGTATCCATTTTTGTCCCACTGGGACACATGGACTATCTGTTGGAAGGTATCATCGACCAATTTGTTCGTTGCGCACTGCACCGAACTTCTACACCTGGGAATTTTACTGATCTGCTCGTTGCATAGTAGAAAGGGTTCTTTTGCGTGCATTTGTTTGTTTGTTTTGTTGGCGTTTTAGGGCCCTGTAGCCACAAAGGTCATTAGAGGCCCATCCACTGCGTAGTTCTAATGCAGAGACTGCCCAGACGCTATACTAATGCGACGATTTTTGGATATTAGCAATACTCAGTTTCCCCAAGCGGCCACCCATGTTAGTATTAGCTGGGGTTGCGTTGTTTAACTTCAGTGATCAGACGAGAACTGGTGTGTCCAACACAATAAACCGCTCCCCCTTTTGCGTGTAAGTGGCGTCGGGAATCTCTTTCTCAGGGATATCTGAGGCTCTCTCCCTCTCTGTCTGGAAGATCTCCGAGCATCTCTCTGGAGAACGCTGAGGATCTTTCTCTGGGAGATCTCTGATGATCTCTCTTTCTCGCTCGAAAGAAGCCAGCCCTACTCGATCCAGAACTCCTGTCGTAGTTGTCGAGCAAGCGACCTCTACGTCACCGAGGAAGGGCCCTCTATTCCTAAAGTATTTAGCATTTTTTTTTTATTTTGAGGCACCTAGATGCAAATTTCGTATTTTACTTCACTCAAAATAAGAAGACTTTATGAATGACCCTAACTCTATGGTCCTTCTTCGAACCGAAAAAAGTCCAACGCCTCGTTTTTTCCGCCTTCGGCTTCTTCTTCGGAAGTTAAAGATTAATTGAGTGGTTTTTTTAAAGTCATGAAGACATATAACAAAGAAATCAAGTAGTGACAGAGATGGACACACACACCACTTTAATGGGTAAGTGCATGTTATCAGATACTTCTTTTAATGTCAAAAAAAAGAAACATGTTTACTTACAGATGCCGTTTTGCCGTTCTTGCTAGTGACTTTCAGTAAAGACCCTTCATAGCCCTAAACGGAATAAAAAAGGTATCAATCAACTTATGCTTTTAAATCACCAACAATATCAATAACATAACACAACAGTAAAAACTTTAAATGGCATTTTAGAAAGAAGAGGAAGAAGGAGATGGATGAGGTACAGTAGGGCAGCATATTGAAATTTTTTACAATCATCATTTATAAGTATTACTACGCATCACTTTAAAAGCTTGCACAACACACCTGTGCGGAATTCATAATTCTGTTTAAAGGCTGCATATTTACCTCTACATATCAAACAGGCTTGGACATTAATCAACCTGGGATTTTAGACCACGGTAAATCTGCCAAAGGATTGGTAAAAAATCTAGATTTCAACTGGCAGCGAAAGGAAAAAAAAATACAGAAGGGCCTAAATTATATTAGAACAGCGATAGAAAAGGGGCACTTGAAGGTGAACACGAAGAAGACAGAGTATTTAGCTTTCAATAGGGAAGGACGGAATGGCCACGGGACGTGACACGATGGCAAAGGCGCAAGAGTTTAAGAACCTAGGAACCCGTTCCAGTGCAATGAGGAAATAGATTTCCATATGCCCATAGGATCACGCGCGGATCCAGGGTGGGATTTTTGGGGTTGCAACCCCCCTCCTAGGCACATATAAACTTATGCGCATAATATATGCGAGCATTATCTCACCCCCTTCCCGTATAAGCTCAACCCCCCTCCCGCGAAAATCCTGGTTCCGCCACCGCTTAGGATCAATGTAGGGTGGTTGAAATGGAGGTTAATCACACCGGATTCTACTCTTGTCTGTGTTCCACAGCAATGGGGATAGTGGAGACAGGCGAATCGAGTCCTATGTGATCGGAGGGTCCCAATAAAGTTAATTGTTGTTGTTTGTTGGTATTTTAGGGCCCTTCAACTACAGGCTCGTTAGAGCCCCGTCCACAGCATAGTTCTTATGCAGAGACTGGAGAGACACTACACTAATACGACGATTTTTGGGTATTAGCAGTACCCAGTTCTATACTGTCAGCGCAATCTGCAGTTGGCTAAACCGCTTAAGATAGGACATTGTCTAGGGGGCAGTAGAGGACCTGTTGTAATTGCTAGCTAGATTTATACTAAGGGATTCTGAATATTTACTAATATTTGGAGCGCATTTTTGTTGAAAATGCTCCCTCTGATCTGCCTCTGAATCTGCTCCTGGTTTAGGGGTTCGAGACATCGCGGAAAAGATGACAAAGACTTAACTGAGGCGGTATGGGCATGTAATGAGAAGTGGGGAAGAGGAGCTGGTGAGGTCCATTATTTAGATGCAGGTCACTGGAAGCACCATGGAAGCACAAAGCGTTATGGAAAATCACCCAATAAGCCAGAACTCTCTCAGGCGGAGATCAGTAGATTCCTCAACAAGAAAAGGAAGAATAGAGAGAGGTTCAGATCGGAAGTTGCTTTTGGTTTGGTTTGTTGGTGTTTTAGGGCCCTTCAACTACAAGGTCATTAGAGCCCCCGTCCACAGTGTAGTTCGTATGCAGAGACTGCACAGACATTACACAAATGCGACGATTCTTCGGTATTAGCAGTACCCAGTTTTTCCAAGCGGCCACTCATGTCAGTACTAGCTGGGGTTGTGTTGCTTAACTTCAGTGATCAGACGAGAACTGGTGTGTCCAATGGAAGTTGCGAAATGATTTTCTTTGACGACATTACAGAAATTATGCCAATGAGAATCACCTAAGGTCAAAGCAGATATGAGAGCAGGTTGGGGGAAGGGATGAGGACCTAGTTGAAGATAGGCGGGGGGATGGAGAATGGAGTGCCAGAACTCGCAGACTCAACCCTGCTACAGGCATGATGATCACATGCAGCTCAAGACGGTGTATCGATTTTATTCAACGAGTCAGTGACAAAATTCCCGTGCAGTAAGAAAAAGTAAGAGCCAAGAGAGACGAATAAGTTACCGTGTAGAACAGTTAAAGTTCCTTCCACCCGTCGGTTTCAAACGAAGAAAATGCACATGATTAAATTCATAATGACTATCACAAGTGTAAGAGAGCTAGCACATATTAGGTCTAAATTAAATTTAACTTTTAAAACAGAAACCTTGGCATAATTAATGAAAACGCGCTAAACGCAATAAAATTCAAAAGCGAGCGATGAGAGAATAGGTTTCCGGAAAGAGCACCACCATTTTGAAACACATTGGACATATTAAGTGTCCACAACAGTTGTTTACCTCCCTTATTTTCTCCTTCTCTCGCTCTGTGCCGAAAAGGGGGGCAGGTGGCAACACAATGCACACATCAACACGACGAATAAAATGTTTTCCCCAAAGGTGCCGTGTTTTAGCAAAGATTTAATTAACGTGACTCATTAATAAAATGATGATGATTGTTATTATTATCCTAGGGATTTTTGGAAAAAGCAGCGTCCAAAAATGGGGGGACGAGAAATTAACATTGTCGAGTTGAACTACCATGCAACTTGGCAGATATGCGAAGAGGGAGTTCGCACCTCAACTCTTAATTACATCATATCGTCCGACGAATGAAAAAGGCCCTAACAGTTAGGTAAAATGACGAGGTTGAATAAATCCTAAGTGGGATACAGAGAATTTTGATGCACATAAAGTCAACCGCAACAATCTCTCAGTGATGGTCACTACTGACTCGAATGCGACGAAAATGACCAAGAGCAGGCAGGCAAGGAGGCAAGTCATTCAAGAAAATTATTACATTTTTAGACAACGCACATTAATAACACTGAGAGCTACCAATATGAAGCCACTTTGGATTCTGGAGATGAGGGCGAGTAGCGTACAGAGATCAAAAGATTGACGGAAAAGTATCCGACACATCAGAGTTTTCAGGAGCCCTCGATTCATACTCGAGGGAAAGATTATGAGAGACGGTGCAGGCGCATCACATTGAAAGATTCTTGTTTGATGCGCACAAAGGAGAAACAACAACCCGTCGACGACTACTACTACTACTAGCAGCACATCAAAAGATGGCATTTCTAATTTAATTAACAACGGAGTACGAAGAAACGAATCAAGGGAATAATAGGCTTTCTATGGCAGCTTTGAGACTCAAAGTTGGCAGAAATGCCTAACTTGAAATTGCAACAAAACGTTGCTAATTAGCATTCGGAAACATAAGTTCAAAACGTAGTTCAACCTCTCTGATCTCAGTCACTGACACACCACACCCCTTTCTGTCTCGAAAAACACATTTTCAACCCTGCACGCCACCTAGCAACACCTAGCGAGTTGCGTTGGACACACCAGCTCTCGTCTGATCACTGAAGTTAAGCAACTAAGCCCAGTTAGTACTGACATGGGTGGTCGCTCGGGAAAGCTGGGTACTGCTAATACCCAATAATCGTCGCATTGGTGTAGTGTCTGTGCCGCATATGCATTAGTACTATGCAGTGGATGGGTCTCTAATGACCTTTTAGTTGACGGGACCTTAAACACCAACAAACAAACAACAAACAATGTAAATACTGCACAGTTGACAAACAGGATCTACAACAAAATTGTTGTGAAAATGCTTGTAAAATGTTCAAGAATCTATCCAAGACTTTGATTTAAAAATGGGACAGGAGAAGGTGCATGTGTGGCCCTTGTAGTGCATACAGCTGCACGCATCATGGCTGGCTATGGGCTGGTAAATTCCTCCGTCTGATTAGTAGGGTCCTTGAGGACAGCGCAAAGGAAGTGAATGAAACAGCATATATTTCAATGGTACGACCAATTTTGGAGTATGATAGTCCAACTTGGTTTTTCTTCAAGCAGGAATTATCTTGGGAGATTGAAAGGATACAAAGGAGGGCAGCAAGAATTATACTCCGCAGGTTTTCTCACAGGGAGAGCAGAGCGTGTCTGACATGATTAGGGAATTAGGGTGGGGAAACACTAAGCCAGCGGTTTATATCTCCCAGCATAAGTCTTTTTATTAGACTGCTGCTGCTGGGGTGTGATGGACCTCTGGTTGGAAGTGCGTCCCTGGCTGAGTATACGGGGAGAAAGGATCATTCATATAAATTTAAGGAGATTAGGGCACAGACAGAATCAGACTACTGGTCTTTCTTACCAAGGACCATTCGGCAATGAAATAGCCTTGGAGAGGATAAAGTGGAGGGCTTCATCAAAGGAAATCCCACCATTGCTAGTACTGTAGGGGGACCACGAGAATTATAGTCTTGGGTTTTGGGAGTTTTATGGTATGGGAGTTACATGGTAACGTATGTAAGAGTGAGAGTTGGTCTCTCCACTGCCATATTGGCCAAATAAGGCTGCTTGCAGTGTAGTGAATTAGAATTACAATCATCATATCCTTATCCGGCCTGTGGCAAGGTTGAGTCTGCGGGTTCAAGCCCCCCCCCACTCTCGCGTATCTCCTACCAGGTCTCAGTCCACCCCAGACATTATCATATCCCTACGGACAACCTGCTCCCACGTCTATTTTGGTCTCCGGATGCTTCCAACCACTTGCATTCCTGTAATGAACCTAACGAGCTCCTTTCCCCACTTCGCACTCCTCTCATATACTCATTCCTACTCATACTTCAAATATATTGAGTCCCACCCCAGATCTCTGATCATGTCCGACAAACTCAATCTACGAGAGAAGTGATGTAGCAGAATTCTTGCTGCCCTCCTTTGGATCATTTCAATTTCCCATGATAAGTCCTGCCTAATAATTACGTCAGATAACGCATAGAAAACATGGTTGGACACTGAGGTGTGACACCGGCTAGAATGTTGGCGGGGCCTAGGGAAAGTTATTAGTAATATCCCAAAATATCAGCAATAATAATATAGGCCGCCGTCAGGGCCGGAAAAAAACAACTTCTGTCATGTCCTGATGTGACCTTTATTATATGGAAACAATCTAAAAGTTAATTAGGAAACACGTTTTGAAACTGTTGTTGACAGGACTGGTTGACCACAGTGTAGAGTTAATAAGCCCAAAGGTCATTTGGCTAATAATACTGACGAATATTCTCATTAGCAGCATACTATTAGCCTTCGTTAATTAATAATTGGGTCATAATTAATATTTAATAACTCAAAATGAATGTTGATATATCAAAGTGACCGATGGATAAAATTACATTTGAAGAAGTCGAGCTAAAATGAAGAAATTTCGCATAATTTTCTGGGTGGTCAGTGGAGCACAAAAACGTATGACGATGTGGAAACCGGAAACAATTCACATTATTTTCTAATTAAAACTATTTAATTGTTGTATATCTGTCGATCAAATGAATAGATCCTATTTGTAGTAAACAATTTTATTGTCTCGCAGGCACAGTAAATATCCTATAAATGAGCTCGTAAATAAATCCTTCTGACAAAATGCCAACAATGTATCTGGCAACTATTAAAACAATCCCATCCGGCGTCCAAGTCGAAGATATGACGTAATTCGGTAATGGGAGGGTCATTTCGTCGCTCATATTCATTAGTTGGAACTTATTATTTCACAAACAAATGTCAAACAGATTTTAAACTTTTGATCGTCCTCCAGTCCCTACCTTTTCATTTAAAAAAAAATAGTCACGGGATATTCACCCAGTAATTACCCCAAATTGTGCCAACTACTTACCTCAACTCCTTTATTTCAATCATCTTAAAAGCTATTTCGGTCGCCCCCACTTCCCAAACGATAATTTGAAGAAGAGTGACATACTGTACATTTTGTTGGCAAACAAGTTTGACACAAATTGTGTAAAATTAGTTACAAGACAAAAAAATGAATCCTACACGCGATAATGATGCAATATGAGGAATAAAAACCTCCAAATATAAAATCGAGAAATCAAAAATTACATCCCTTTTGACCTACCCAGAGCATCGCCCCCCCCCCCCTCATTTTTTAATTTGTTGGCTTCGTTGTTGCCTTAGGACCCTTCACCTACATGGTCATTAGAACCCCGTTCACTTCATAGTTCTAGTGCAAAGACTGCACAGACACTACGCCAATGCGACGATTTGTGGGTATTCTCAAGCTCTGGGTGGTCCCAAGCAGCCCCTTTGTTAATACTGGCTGAGGTTGCGTTGCTTAACTTCAGTTATCAGACGAGAACTGGTGTGTCCAAAGCAATACAACCGCTCCCCTCATTTTTAAGACGATAATACAGTATTTGTGAAATTCCTTTACTTAAAATTTTTCTTCAGAGACTTGCGCATAGATGGCGTCACAATCATTAGGAAGTACTTCACCAAAACTCTAGGGTAGGAAAGGGGAGGGGGACTGAAAATTGAATAACCTCTTGCAAAACTGCCTTTAGAAAGACAAGTCAAGAGCAGAAGTAGACATCAGAACAAAGGCTGATATCATATTCATGACAGCCTGTACCAGTCAGATGAGTACAAAAAATAAGAGTGAAGTGCTCCACTTGGCTCACAGTGGTTCCAACTCTCAATCTCCCACTTCAGTAATTCGAATAAAAAAAAGTGATTTTAATTAGTAACCATGGTATTGTCTCCTACCAAGAAGAGGATCTTGTTGCAGTATCGCTGATAGCAATTCTTGTTGAAAAATTGACATCGTTGATGTTACTACTACTTTAACTAGGAGAAGAGGAGGAATGACAGCTATCCCTTTGTTTCAAGCGTAGAAGAAAAGAGTATATACAAGTGATATCGCACACACTACACGGGCCCTCGGCTTGATTCATTTCTGAAGGAAGGCGCAAATCGCGCTTCCCCTTCAGGAATCAAGCACACTACGACACAGAAAATTGTATGCTTGATAGCCACAAACTCCGGGAGATGAGGGGATACGTGTGAGTGAGCAAGCAGCTTCACCCTCTCAAAACGAAAATAAGTTTCATTCATTTTTTGATATAACACGACATTCCATGTTAGCTACTACGAGTTAATGCCTTCAAACTTATCCAGGCAAACGTTGGCGGTGTCCATTAAGGAAGGGAAAGTGCCCGGGAAAAAACACACACCGGCAGAGACACTAACAAACATAGGTAGAGACAGACAGAGGAGAAAGACAGAGACACACGTAGAGGATGAGAGATCCACACACAAACTCACAGATTTCCACGTAGTTCTAATACAGACACTGCACTGGATATCAGTAGTGCCCAGTTTTCCCAAGCGGCTACCAAAGTTAGTACTAGCTGGGGTTGCGTTGCTTAACTTCAGTGATCAGACAAGAACTGGTGTGCCCAGCGCAATAACAAGCTCCCGAAACCCACAGAGAGAGAGAGAGAGAGAGAGAGAGAGAGAGCGGGAGAAAGAGAAACAGACAAAGACACACAGGGCAGAGAGAGACAGACGGGCACACCCAGAGAAAGAGAGGGAGAGGAGAGAGAGGGGGAGAAAGAAGCCAGAGAGGAGGCGAGAGAGCAGGAGAGAGGAGGAGGACAGAGAAAGAGAGAAAAGAGAGGAGAGAGAAGAGAGAGAGGAGAAAGAGAGAGAGAGAAGAGAGAGAGTAGAAAGAGAGAACAAGAGAGAGAGGAGGGCGAGGGAGGAGAGACAAGAGAGAGGAAGAGATGCGAGGAAAGAGGAGAGAGGAAGAGATGAGAGGAAAGAGGAGAGAGGGAGAGATGAGAGGAAAGAGGAGAGAGGAAGAGATGAGAGGAAAGAGGA